>WOXC01000491.1:0-23895 GCA_011680675.1 Gymnobelideus leadbeateri
TGTATGCACATAAATATGACAATCTTAGTGAAATGGATGAATATTTACAAAATCACAAGTTGCCCAGATTAACTGAAGAGGAAGTGAATTACCTAAATAACCCCATCTCAGAAAAAGAAATCAAACAAGCCATCAATGAACTCCCTAGGAAAAAATCTCCAGGGCCAGATGGGTTTACTAGTGAATTCTATCAAACATTTAAAGAACAATTGATTCCAATACTCTACAAACTATTTGGGAAAATTAGTGAAGAAGGAGTCCTACCAAACTCTTTCTATGACACAAATATGGTACTGATTCCTAAATCAGGAAGAGATAAAACAGAGAAAGAAAATTATAGACCAATCTCCCTCATGAATTTAGACGCAAAAATTCTAAATAAAATATTAGCCAAAAGACTCCAACAACTTATCACAAAAATAATACACCCTGATCAGGTAGGATTCATTCCAGGAATGCAAGGATGGTTTAATATTAGGAAAACCATCAATATAATTGAGCATATCAACAACAAAACTAGCAAAAACCACATGATCATCTCAATAGATGCAGAAAAGGCTTTTGACAAAGTACAACATCCATTCCTATTAAAAACACTAGAAAGTATAGGAATAAATGGAGCCTTCCTTAAAATAGTTGCTAGCATCTATCTAAAACCATCAGCAAGTATTATATGCAATGGGGATAAACTAGAAGCCTTTCCAATAAGATCAGGAGTGAAACAAGGGTGTCCACTATCACCCCTCTTATTCAATCTGGTACTTGAAACGTTAGCAGTAGCAATTAGAGAAGAAAAAGAAATCAAAGGAATCAAATTAGGCAAAGAAGTGACCAAGCTGTCACTCTTTGCAGATGATATGATGATATACTTAGAGAATCCTAGAGAATCAAGTAAAAAATTACTTGAGACAATAAATAAATTTGGCAAAGTTGCAGGATATAAAATAAACCCACATAAATCCTCAGCATTCCTGTACATCTCTAATAAAACTCAACAGCAAGAGATAGAAAGAGAAATCCTATTTAAAGTCACTGTAGACATTATAAAATATTTGGGAATCTACTTGCCAAAACAAACCCAGAATCTATATGATCAAAACTACAAAACACTTCTCACACAAATAAAAACAGATCTAAATAGTTGGAAAAATATCAATTGCTCGTGGCTAGGTCGAGCTAATATAATAAAAATGACAATTTTACCCAAACTAAATTATATATTTAGTGCCATTCCAATCAATTTACCAAAAAACTACTTTTTAGAGTTAGACAAAATAATAACAAAATTTATTTGGAAAAACAAAAGGTCTAGAATATCAAGGGAATTAATGAAAAGAAATGCTAGGGAAGGTGGACTAGCTATGCCAGATCTTCATCTGTATTATACAGCAGCAGTCATCAAAACTGCTTGGTACTGGCAGAGGTGTAGAGTAGTGGATCAATGGAATAGATTAGGTGCAGGAGACCCAGCAGTTAATGAATATAGCAATCTATTGTTCGATAAACCCAAAGACCCCAGTTTTTGGGATAAGAATGCACTATTTGACAAAAACTGCTGGGAAACCTGGAATACAGTATGGCAGAAACTGGGCATAGATCACTATCTAACACCATATACCAAAATCAAGTCTAAATGGGTGCATGATCTAGGTGTAAAGGATGATACTGTAAGCAATTTGGGAAAGCAAGGAATAGTTTACTTGACAGATCTGTGGAGAGGGGAAGATTTTAGGACCAAACAAGAATTAGAGAGCATTATAAAATGCAAAATGGATAATTTTGATTACATTAAATTGAAAAGCTTCTGCACAAACAAAGCCAATGTAACCAAGATCAAGAGGGAGGTGGGAAATTGGGAAAGAATTTTTACAACCTGTGTCTCTGATAAAGGACTCATTTCTAAAATTTATAGAGAATTGAGCCAAATCTATATGAATACAAGTCATTCCCCAATTGAGAAATGGTCAAAGGATATGAATAGGAAGTTTTCAGAGAAAGAAATTAAAGATATCTATAAGCATATGAAGAAATGCTCTAAATCACTATTAATTAGAGAAATGCAAATCAAAACAACTCTGAGATACCACATCTCTCCAGTCAGATTGGCTAAGATGACAAAACAAGAAAGTGACAAATGCTGGAGAGGATGTGGGCAAATTGGAACGCTAATACATTGCTGGTGGAGTTGTGAACTTATCCAACCATTCTGGAGAGCAATCTGGAATTATGCCCAAAGGATTATAAATAATTTCATACCCTTTGACCCAGCCATACCACTCCTAGGGTTATATCCCAAAGAGATCATAGTAGTGGGAGGATTAACCATATGTACAAAAATATTTTTAGCAGCCCTTTTTGTGGTTGCAAAGAATTGGAAACTAAAGGAGTGCCCATCAATTGGGGAATGGCTAAACAAGTTGTGGTATATGAATGTAATGGAATTTTATTGTGCTATAAGAAACGAGGAGGTGACGGATTTCATAATTACCTGGAGAGACTTATACAAACTGATGCTGAGCGAGAAGAGTAGAATCAGAAGAAATTTGTATACAATCACAGACATACCATATCTGTGACGACCAACTATGACAGACTGGACTCTTTTCAGCAATGCAGTGATATAAGTTAATCCCGAATGACTCAAGAAAGTGAGAAATGCGCCATTCAGAGATATAACTAGAAAGAACTGAGCCTGAATCCTGATGGAAGCAAACTAAATGATCTTGTTCTTCTCATTGTTTTGTTGTACTTCTTCCTTACCATCTTTCATCCCACCTAGTACAATATGCTTTTGTAATTGGAATAATGTTTAATATGAATGCATTTGCAGACCCTATACTGTAATATATGATGTCATGAGGGGAGGGGGGAGGGAAGTAAAGGAAATTTGAAAATCAAGGAACTATGGAATTGAATCTTGTCAACTGAAACTAAACTAATAAATTAATTAAAAAAAAAAGAATCAGCTACAACAAAGCTTTTGATAATCCATACTTCCTTGAAATACTTGTCACTTGACAAAAATAACATAGGATAAGGACCTGAGAGCTATATTAAAATTTTAATTTACTGTTTAAAAGCCATTGGTTTTGAGTCTATAGCCCATGTACTGTGGGTCTCAGGAAGCATCTGGGTCTCTTCATACAGTGTAGCTTTGTTATGGGAATGTGAATTTAAGATCTTCTCTGCCCCTAGGCCATTTGACAGGCTTAAATGCACCTGGATCCTGTGGTGGGAGGCTTGGTTTTTGGGAATGCTTTTTGATTGGCCAGTGGGTCAAGAGGGTTTTGACATTCTCAGAGCCAGGAGAAGGCTATATAAACCCTTATGTGAGGCTTTGCTTTGGGACTCACTTTGAGAAGTGTTGTGTGATTTGACCAGATGAGACTCTGTTTTTAATTTGGCTACACTTTTCACAGATGCTAACAACCAACCTATAGAGGACTATAATTTTTGTCCTCTGGTCAACTTCCTCAGAAATTGTTCCATTCTTTCTAACTCTGTGTAATTGCCCCAAGCAGAATTGTGTTTGTAAAGGTTTAAGAATAGCCTCTGCAAGGAGTAGAGTAGTGGATCAATGGAATAGATTGGGCACAGGAGACCCAGCAGTTAATGAATATAGTAATCTATTTTTTGATAAACTCAAAGACCCAAGTTTTTGGGAAAAGAATGCATTATTTGACAAAAACTGCTGGGAAAACTGGAATACAGTATGGCAGAAAATGGGCATAGATCATTATCTACCACCATATACCAAAATCAAGTCTAAATGGGTGCATGATCTAGATATAAAGGATGATACTGTAAGCAATCTGGGAAAGCAAGGAATAGTTTACCTGTCAGATTTGTGGAGAGGGGAGGACTTTAGGACCAAACAAGAATTAGAGAGCATTACAAAATGCAAAATGGATAATTTTGATTACATTAAATTAAAGCTTCTATACAAACAAAGCCAATGTAGCCAAGATCAAGAGGGATGTGGGAAATTGGGAAAGAATTTTTACCACCTATGTCTCTGACAAAGGACTCATTTCTAAAATTTACACAGAATTGAGTCAAATCTATAAGAATACAAGTCATGGGGTGGCTAGGTGGTGCAGTGAATAAAGCGCCGGCCTTGGAGTCAGAAGGACCTGAGTTCTGAGCCGGCCTCAGACACTTAATCCACACAAACAAAAACCTAGCTGTGTAACCTTGGGCAAGCTACTTAACCCCAATTGCCCTAAAGGGGCAGCTAGGTGGTGCAGTGAGTAAGAGTGCCGGCCTCAGAGTTGGGATGACCCGAGATCAAATCTGGCCTCAGAAAATGAGCACCCACATACAAATAATGACTAGCCATGTAACCTTGAGCAAGTTACTTAACCCCAATTGCTTTAAAAAAAGAATACAAGTCATTTCCCAATTGATAAATGGTCAAAGGATATGGACAGACAGTTTTCAGAGAAAGAAGTTGAAGATATCTATAAGCATATGAAGAAATGCTCTAAATCACTATTGATTAGAGAAATGCAAATCAAAACAACTCTGAGATACCACATCTCTCCAGTCAGATTGGCTAAGATGACAAAACAAGAAAATGAGAAATTCTGGAGAGGATGTTGGCAACTTGGAACACTAATGCATTGCTGGGGGAGTTGTGAACTTATCCAACCATTCTGGAGAGCAATCTGGAATTATGCCCAAAGGGCTATAAATAATTTTATACCCTTTGACCATTTGGGTTATACCCCCAAAGAGATCATAGAAGAGGGAGGAAGACCCAAATGTACAAAAATATTTATAGCAGTTCTTTTCATGGTTGCAAAGAATTAGAAATTAGAGGGGTGCCCATCAATTGGGGAATGGCTAAACAAGCTGTGTTATATGAATGTAATGGAATATTATTGTGCTATAAGAAATGAAGTGGAGATGCATTTCATATTTACCTGGAGAGGCTTATACAAACTGATGCTGAGCCAGAAAAGTAGAATCAGAAGACATTTGTATACAATCACAGACACATCATATGTGTGATTACCAACTGGACTCTTTTCAGCAATGCAGTGATATAAGTCAATTCCAAAAGACCCATGAAGGAGAGAAATGTGACATCCAGAGATATAACTAGAAAGAACTGAGCTTGAATCCTGATGGAAGCAAACTAATTGATCTTTTTCATTTCATTGTTTGGATTTATTTCTTTTTTTACCATTTTTCATCTTACCTAGTACAATACACCTTTATAATTGGACTAATGTCTAATATGAATGTATTTGCAGATCCTATACTGGACTATATGCTGTCGAGGGGTAGGGGGTGGAGGGAGGGAGGTAAAGGTAATTTGAAAATCAAAGATCTATGGAATTGAATCTTGTTAACTGCAAATAAACTAAAAAATTATTTAAAAAAAGAATAGCCTCTGCAGAGAAAGGAAACATACTACACTTTCAAGTTTGATCTGCATTCTTACCATTATCTCTATCACTTTCTTAAGTCTAGGCAAACAATAAAATGATATAAACCCTGATTTGTAGCTTTTGCTGTTTTCAGAAATGTAAATGATCAAACATTTGAACAGTTATCCCTTAGAGTTGTTTAAGCTAAAGCATAATGCAGACCCCAACTCTCTCTGCCTTAGAGTAGAAGCTGAGAGTTATTCAGGTTCATCAACATATTTCAGTGATTCAATAAATTGAACCTTTGACATGTGCTAAGATACCAGTTACAAAATTCCAGAAAGGGCTACAATATTCCAAGGAGTATTCTTTTGGGGAAATTTTTCAGGAGGTGCTCTTATTCGCCCTCTGGTTCTAAAAATCAGGGCAATTTTCCTTGAGAATTTCTTGAAGGATGATTTCTAGGCTTTTTTTTATCATGGCTTTCAGGTAGTCCAACAATTTTTAAATTATCTCTCCTGGATCTATTTTCCAGGTCAGAGGTTTTTCAAATAAGACATTTCACATTGCCTTCTATTTTCTCATTTCTTTGTATCTGTTTAATAGTATGTTGATTTCTCATGAAGTTACAACTTCCATTTGCACCACTTTAATTCTGAAGGAATGATTCTCTTCAGTGAGCTTTTGGGATTCTTTTTCCATCTGGCAAATTTGGCTTTTTAAGGCATTCTTTTCCTCATTGCCTTTTGAGTCTCTTTTGCCATTTGAGTTAGTCTATTTTTTAAGGTATTATTTTCTTCAGTCAGGTTGTTGACTCTCATTTCATAATTTACTTGCATCATTCTCTTTTCTCTTTCCAATTTTTCTTCCACTTCTCTTATTTGGTTTTCAGAATCCTTCTTAACCTCCTCTATGGCCTGTAACCAGCTGTTATTTTTCTTGGAAGCTTTTGGTGCTGGATTTCTGACTTTGCTGTCTTACTCCTGCTCCATGCCTTGATACTTTTTGTCCCCAAAATAGGAGTGTAAAGTTGGATTGCTATGCTTGCTTTGCTTCCTTTGCTTGCTCATGTTGCCACTCAGTTACTTTACTTTTGAGCTTTTTTCCACAGGAGAACTCTGCTACCAGAGAGGTGTGCTTTGTCCCAATTGCTAGGGTTTTCTCAGCTGCCAGATGTATTAGTTGGCTGCCTTCTCTGAAGCTTCCACACCCTCTAGCAAACTGGTCACATATCCCAGGACCTCCACCATAGACAGTGATAGATCCAAACAGGTTAAAGCAAGAAAAATTACTCCTCCGACTGGTTGCTTAGGCCCCTACAATCTGCAGGCCAGGAGCTCTAATGTGGCCAGACTGCCACACTTCAGCTGCTTCTCCCTCTAGGCAGAAAAGGCCAGACTCCTGAACTCCCTGTTCTCAAAGTCCACACTGCACTGACCTCTCACTTTGTCCTTAGCATCTATGGCTTGATAATTCTGGAAACCACCACAGCTGTTGGTGAGCTGAAGTTCCTCCAGCTGGGGGCTGGTTGTGGTTGCCCTCAGGCTAAAACCTCTAGCTCATGTGAGGCTGGGCTTGGCTCCCAGAGTGCTGTGTTGTCCCCTTTCTGCCAGCCTGACAGGCTGTCTGCAATGGGAAATTAGCTTCTCTCTGTCATTTTGTGGGTTCTGTAGCTCCAAAGTTTTTTTAGAGTCATTTTTTACATGAATTGGAGAAGGTGGAATTGGGAGCTGCATGGAAATCCTGTTTCTACTCCACAGTCTTGGCTCCACCCACCATGATAATTTCTTGAAGATAATATCTAGGCTCTTTTTTTGACGGTGGATTTCACATAGTTCAATAATTTTAAAATGATTTTTCCTAGATATATTTTCCAGGTCAGTTCTTTTCCAATGGGATAGTTCACATTGGTTTGTTTGTTTTTTTCATTTGTTTGGTTTTCTTTTATTGTTTCATTGTTTCTCTTTATGTCATTAGCTTCTGTTTCTCAATTCTTATTTTTATATGGAGGTTTTGTTTTTTGGTCTTTTGCTTTTTTGGAGGGGGGAACACAGGGCAATTGGGGTTAGGTGACTTGTCCAAGGTCACACTGCTAGTAAGTGTTAAGTGTCTGAGGTGGGATTTGAACTCAGGTTCTCCTGACTCCAGGGCTGATGCTCTATTCACTGTGCCACCTAGCCACCCCATCAATACTAATTAAAAAAAAAACCACAAAAAACACATTTTCTTCAGTGAGCTTTTGTAAGTACTTTTCCAATTTGTCAATTCTACTTTATAAGTAATTTTTTTCTTTAGTAAGTTGTTGTTCCCCTTTTCCATTTGGTGAATTCTGCTTTTTATGTCATTCTTCTTAGTCTGCTTTTTAAGGTGTCATTTTCCTCAGTATTTTTGTGTGTGTCTCTTATACCAGAGTGTTGACTTGTTTCTTCCATCACTCTCATTTCTCTTCCCAATTTTTCCTTTATATCTCTTAATTGATTTTCAAAATCCTTTTTGAGATCTTCCATGGCCTGAGACCAATTCATAATTTTCTTGAAGGCTTTGGAAGTAGGAGCTTTGACTTTATTATGTTTTGAATGTGTGCTTTGATCTTCCTTATCATCATATTAACTTTTCTATGGTTAGCATTTTTTCTGTTGTTTGCTCATTTTCCTAATCTAATACTTGATTTTTAAATTTTTGCAAAGTTTGGTTCTTCTTCTAGGGTGGAGGGCATACACTAAGGAGAAGTATATTTACTATTCTCCTGGCCTGTATTCTTTTCTGTCATAGAACTGTTAAAAAGATCCCCATTCCACTGAGTCTTCAAGCTTTAGTACACTAGTACTTCTCACCATGGGCCTGCCACCCAGGACGTCAACCTGTATTAGCATATGGGCAAAGCAACAAAGTCCTGCTTGAGTACTAGCAAAGAGACCCCCTGTATGACAAACTGACCAGTTGTTTGATCCCCTTACTGCCTGTGAGCTGAAATTTCCAGAAGCAGCTGCTGCAGATGATGACTCAGTTGTACTCCAGACCTGCTTGTGGTTTGCTGGGGCAAGGACTATGTTGGCATAGCCTACACTGTACTCTGATCCACTCTTACACCCTGATGCAACATACCTTTCATGGCAACCTTCTAAACTGTTTTGGACTGGGAAATTGTTTCACTCTATATATTTGTGGATTTTACTGCTCTAAAATATGTTTAGAGTCATTATTTAAAGGTATTTAGAGCTTTGGGAGAGAGTTCAGGTGAGTCCCTGCCTTTACTCTGCCATTGTGGCTACACCTTAGCAGCAAGTTTTTCAGCAATAGTTGTACTGCTGTGGAGAGTTTGGGACATATTAGTCTGAGTGATTTAGAATGGAAATTAGGAGGATTTAAGTTTTAGTCTGGGTTTTACTTCATAATATCAGTAAAATATTTTTACAGGCTTAGAGATACTTAAAGAACTTAGTTTTTTTTTTATTTGTTTGTTTTTTTGTTTTGTTTTGTTTTTAGGTCACCATCAGTGAAAGTTATCTTTGTCAATCAAAACAAGAATTTGGACTAAGCTTAGGCAACATTTACAAACTCTTCTCCTGGTGTTTTCTGTACATAGTTATGGGTGAGAAGTGAGAATATATTTCTTTTCTACCACACCTATGTAGTCTTGTTAGTAATAACATATATCTTAAAGTAGCATATTCTTGGGCTAGGGATGCAAGTCTTTAATACAGATTCAGCACCTCATACAGGGATCTTAAGAATAAGGAAAGCTCTCTAATGTTCTTTAGCTCTAGGTATATCTATTAGCTCAGCCTGGTCAGTGAGTGGGGAGCTGGAATCTGGATTAGGTCACAATGGAAAATAGGTTCAGAGATTTAAGAAAAGATATTATTCTGTTCTTTTAAAGAAAGGATGTATTATGAGAAGTTTGAGGCCTAGGAATTAGAGAAACCTGTTGATTGTGACCACAAGAATAAAGTCTTGGGAAATACATATGTGGAAGAAATTATTTCACTATTATCACTGGGAACATCCACTTAGTAGAAATTCCTTCAGGAAAACCAGGAGAAGTTATCTAATGTCATGGCTCATGGTTCAAGGATATAGTATCCCAAGAAATTATGAACCTGGACAGGTTTATCAAGAAAGCACCTTCTAGGGCTCTAGACTCCTTTATCCATTATTTACGGTCTGGAAAACTATATTATAAAGAACTGTACTTTGACCAACCAAATTCATAAAGTTAGAAAATGAGAACTGTATTAATATCAAGGTCAAAAGGAGGTAGGAGGTTAGACAGGAGGGTCTCTCAGTACAGACCTAGTATCCTATGTGGTAGCTGATGACTAGGATAAGCATTAAAGCATAAGAACCTTAAAGACATTCAAAATATTTAGCATTTTCTATTTTTTTATTATTATAATCCTTTTATTGTTCCCCATTTAGTATCTTTCCAGGTTTATTAGACATTACTTCTGGGCATACTCTCTGGTCTAGGTAAAATGGCCTTCTTTCCATTCCTCACAAATGATAATCTGTCTCCTTGATCAGTATCTTTACACAGTCCAAGGCTTATTCCCAGAATGCATTACTTCCCAAAGTCTCCCTGTTTACATCTATAGTTCGCTTCAAAACTGTTCAAACACTCTCTCCCAAGGAAACCTTGCTGATTCCCTTGAATGATACTACCTGTTTATATTGTTATTGCTTTGTATTTATTTTAGTTTTTTTCATATTTATATGTGTGCTTCTGGGTTTGTGATGGAAAATGAGTTCCTTTAGGGTTGAGATTGTATCATTTTGTCTTTATATCTCCAGTGACAATTGCAGTTCCTGATATAGCTGGTTCTTAAGAAATATTTGTTGTTCATTGGCTTGATACTTTGTCCTAAGTTTTTTCATAAAATATTATATTGTATAATTACATGCAACTTCCAGGTGACTGTTTCCTTCTCTTCCTCTGAAATCTCCTTCAGGGAAAGGATAAGACAAACAATTTTCCAGGAGGAAGATTAATGCTTAGGCCTTCTCCAACCATACTAAGGACATTGCCCTTACCTTTAACTGATAGGAAAATTGGGCAGAATGGGAAAATGACATCACTTCAAGGCCTAGTAGGATGTGGGAAGCCATTAATACCTAGAATGCTTACCTAGGGTGATAGAGCTGGCTAACTCTGCACCCAAGTACTCAAATTAAATCTATGTTTTTTCGAATAAATATGCCATCTACTCAATTTGCCCACTTTTTTGCAACTTGGTTCTTGAACCCATAAAAAATTATTTCATATATATCTTCCCTTCTAAATACCTTTCTTCCTTTCTTTCTTTTCTTTCCCCCTTGCTTCCTTTCTTCCTTCTCTTTACCTGGAGTCAGGAAGACCTGAGTTCAAATCCCAACTCAGATACTTATTAGCTGTATGACTATGGGCAAGCCACTTCTCTGACTAAGGTAACTTATCTGTAAAATGAGAATAATTATATTATCCTCATATGCTCAATGAATTTTATCCTCATGTCCTCAATGCGTTCCACTTCAGATTCAATCAAATGATGTTCAAATGAGATGTTTGTAAAGCACTTTGCAACTCTTAAAGTACAACATGATTATTAGCTGCTACTATTATTTATCATATTATTATATTTATTAATATTTCTATTATTATGACATATTATAAAGGCTATTAAAAGCCAAACAGAAGATTGATATATTTTTTAACTTGATCCTAGAATTCTCAGGGGAGTCACAGAAGTGTTTTGAATGAAGGTGGTGAGGTTGATGTGACTAGAACTATGCTTTAGGAATATCATTTTGTTAGCAGAATGGAAAATAGAGCTATTGCTTTGAGGTGCCTCCACCCTCTTTTGAACTTGGGAATGGTTATAAGTACTTGTAGAAGTGTCCTGTTCTACCAGTCCGAGGTTGGGCCAAAGTCCTAATAGTTACAAGTGAAAAGTAAATCAGTATTGCTTCCTTTGTTTTATTTTCATTATAAGATTAAGTTCCCTTCTTTAGGAAAATCTATGCCTAACAGTTAAACCAGAATAAAATAGATAGTCTCTTTAGGTTACCTATAGATTTAATTAATATATAGATTCAGAAGACTTTATCATTTAGTAGCAGATATTTTAGAGGAATAAATAATCATAGGATATAAGGATTTTTAAAGCTGTTTCCCTTTCTAACAGAAAAGAGAGGCTAAATTCCTCTTTCTGGCAGCTAGAGAAAAATTGGCTTGAGGATAAGCTCACTTTTTTTTTCTTTAGCTAGATTTTAAGTTGAGTAATGGAATGTTCTAAAGTTGGCAGCTGGAAGATGGGAAGTGACTGCTAACTCCAAATCATAAGTTCCTCTTTCCCAGTAAGCTTTCTCGTTACAAAAGGCACCACCTGGAGGGCAAGGACTTCTATGGTAGAATTAAGAAAACCTGAGAAAAGCTAAGTTGTCAGGGCACTGGCCTTGCCCAGTTGAATTATGTTCAAAAGAAATGTCTATATGTGTTTTTGTTCTTCTTTTCTGTTATAAAAATCAGTTTATAAATAACTTCTTGTCTCTGAATATGAAGAGTCAGGTGACTTGATTTGATTTGCAAATACTACCTCTGAAAATGAAAACATTACATGCTTGGTAACTTTATCCTCAGTTTTCTTTTATTTCAGATAATTTTAATACATATCAGATCCCATGTCCTTATAAGTAGAGTGATGAAAACTAGAGTACTGCTGACTAATATCTGATATACATGTAATCAGTGGAGAATTGTACATAATATGCAAATGATAACCCTGTGATATTCATAAAACCAGGCCTAGGAACTCAAGAAAGGAATCCTTTTTTAAAATTTGATTTAATCTTGGAAGGCAGAAGTTGTATAAATGTCAATTCAACAGGTGGTCAGGGCTTCCAATAATTCTGACAATTTTAATGGAGGGTGGGTGAGGTCACCAGGTGTTGCAGCAAGGGGAAGGGGGAAACTCCA
This sequence comes from Gymnobelideus leadbeateri, assembly GCA_011680675.1. NCBI lineage: Eukaryota > Metazoa > Chordata > Mammalia > Diprotodontia > Petauridae > Gymnobelideus > Gymnobelideus leadbeateri. Next base: position 12,328 of record WOXC01000491.1, read on the forward strand.
TTTTTTTTTTTGCTTAAATAGTGTGCTGGATCCTGTGAAAGAGTGGATGGTATTACCAGCTGCTGTATGTATCCATACATGCATGAGGTGTGGGAAAGAGCTTCCTGGGGTGCCTCCCACTACTGGGGGCTCCTGTCTCAACATCAGTTCCCAAGTCATCTGCTGGGTAGAGCTCTGATTCCCTGAAGAAGGGACCTAGAATATATTCAGGATTAGTAGAAGTGCTTTGTGGGAGTTTTGTATGGGTAACTGGGACAATAGAAGTTTATATCATAGTTGGTGGAATAAAAGCAGAAAACAAATTGAGTTCTCCCAAATTCCCCTCCACATACTTTAATACTCTAAATACAGGCCTAAAAACAAAGCCTGGAGTGACTGAATCAATAAAAAGAGAGGTGGAAACAATTTCCAGTCTAAGACAACATAGAAGTTCAGCTAGAAATGTCTGTCTCACTGGGGTGTGAGTGTAATACAGTGCAACAAAGGTTGAACCCCATCAGCTAGCAGCAGTCCTAGGAAGTGACTGAAATGGTAGTGGTGCCTTTGGGATCTCTCAAGAAACAAATGGTGATGTTGTATGGCGACTGGTCAGAAGGAGAATCCAGAAGATCCTTTGTTGGCACCAGATTGCAGTTCCACATTGAGGAGGAAGAGCACTAATAGACTAGAGTCTAGGGCCACAGAAAAGTAGGGACTCTGCTCACATAATAGAACAGAAAAGAGTGCTTGTGGTCATTCACACACTAGAACATAGTCCAGGAGAATAATGACCACACGTCCCTTAAGATCATAATCTGTTGGATGAACTGAAAATTTACATACCCCTAGAACTAGATTTGAAAAAAACAGCATGAAAAACTTCATACTTGGGACAGTACTCCCTCCACTGCAGAAACAGAGCCAAAATTTAACATAAAATTAAAAGACAAGACTCTCTGAAGCTTCCACACACTCTGGCAAACTGGTCAGACACCCTAGGACCTCCACCCTAGACAGTGATCCAGATCCAAACAGGATGAAGCAAGAGCAATTACTCCTCAGACTGGTTAATTGGTCCCCCTACAATCTGCAGGCAAGGAGCTCTGAAGCAGCCATATGGTGGTGGCTGTATGGCCACCACACCTCAGCTGCTTCTCCCTCCAGGGTGTAAAAGCCAGACCACACTCCTGAACTCCCTGTTCCCAAAGTCCACACTGCACTGACCTTTCATTTTGTCCTTATTATCTATAGCTTGCTAATTTTGGAAACCACCACAACTGTTGGTGAACTGAAGTTCCTCCAGCTGGGGGTTGTGGCTGCCCTGAGGCTAAAATATCTGGCTCATATGTGGCTGGGCTTGGCTCCCAGAGTGCTGTGCTGATCCCTTCCTTCTGGACTGCCAGGGTGTCTTCAGCAAGAGGTTTGCTTCTCTCTATCATTTTTTAGGTTCTGTAGCTCCAAAGTTTGTTTAGAGTAATTTTTTACATGAATTGGAAGAGGTGGAAGTGGGAGCTCTATGTAAGTTCTATTTCTTCTCTGTCATCTTGGCTCTGCCCTGGTATCAAAGCTTATTGAAGGGGGCAGTTAGGTGGCACAGTGAGTAGAGTGTCAGCCCTGGAGTCAGAAGGACCTGAGTTCGGATCCAGCCTCAGACACTTAATGCACACAAATAAAAAACCTAGCTGTGTGACCTTGGGCAAGTTACTTAATGCCAATTGCCTTCCAAAAAGCAAAAAAAAAAAAAAAAAAAGCTTATTGAAGAAAATATTTCCTTAAATTTTAGATTACAGAAAGTAGAGGCTAATGACTCCAAGAGACATCAAGAACCTGTAAAACAAAATTAAAAGAATTTTTAAAAAGAGGAAAATGTAAAATATTTCATTGGAAAAAAAACTGATGTGGACAATTGAACTACCTGAAAGTAATGATCAAAAAGAAAATTGAGACATCATATTTCAAGAAACTATCAAGGGAAACTGTGCTAATATCCTGGAACCAGAGGGTAAAATAGAAAATGAAAGAACTGATCACATCCTGGGAAAGATCATAAAATTATATAAAAAACAAAAACAAAAACAAAAAAACCTTCAAAGAGTATTATTGTCAAATTCAAGAACTCCAATATCAAGGTGAAAACATTGCAAGCATCTAGAAAGAAACAATTTAAATATCCTGGAGTCACAGTCAGATTAATGGGAGATTTAGCAGATTCTATATTAAAAGGTCAGAGTGTTTAGGATATTATATTCCATAGTGCAAAGGAGTTAAGATTACAACCAAGAATCACCTGCCCAGCAAAATTGAGCAAAACTTCAAGAGCAAAATCAATTTTAATGAAATTGAGGACGTTCAAGCATTCCTGATGAAAAGACCAGGACTGAATAGAAATTTTGATTTTCAAATGTAAAACTAAAAAGAAGTATAAAAACTCAAACAGGTAAGATAAATCATAAATGATTTAATAAGGTTAAATTATTTATATCTTACATGGGAAGAAGATTTTTAACCCCCAAGAACTTCATCATTATTATGGCAGTTTGAAGGATATGTAGACATAAGTCACAGATGTGAGTAAATTTGATGTGATATCTAAAAAACAGAAAAACAAAATTAAATTAAGGGGTGAGAAAGAGGGATGCATTGGGAAAAAGGGCAAGGGAGTGGTAGAATGGCATAAAATATCTAACATAAAAATGGTTCAAAAGAGCTTTTACAACGGAGAGGAAAATGAGTGGAGTGACATGCAACATTTGAATCTTATTGTCTGCCATCAGAATTGGCTCAAAGGGGGAGTAACATACACACTCATTTGGGTATAGAAATCTGTCTTACCTTATTGTGAATTAGGAAGAGAAGAGGATGGTGGAAGGTGATGGAAGGGAGGGCCTGTTGAGGAAGGTGGTGGACAGAAGCAAAAATACTTTTGTGAAGGGACAGGATTAAAGAAGAGAGAAAATGAAATGGGAAAATAGGATGGAGGGAAATACACAGTTAGTAATCATAACTGTAAAAACAAACAAACAAACAAACAAACAAACAAAAAAACCAACCAAATAAAAAACCTCTTACAGCAATTTTCTTTGATAAAGACTTTATTTCACAAATATATAGAGAATTGATTCAAACTTATAAGAATAAGAGTCATAATCTCATTGACAAATGTTCAAAGATATGAGCATGTAGTTTTCAAGTTATCTATAGTCATATAAAAAAGAGTTCCAAATTATTAGTGATTAAAGAAATGTATTATATTATATTGTATATTATATTAAAATATATATATTATATATTATATTATGTTATATTATATATAAAATATATAATATATAATATATATAATATATAATATATATAATATATATTATATTAAAGAAATGTAAATTATAATGACTCTGAGGCATCACCTCATGTCTATCAGATTGACTAATATGACATAAAGGAAAATGACACATGTTAGAAGAGATGTAGGAAAATGGAGATACTAATGCACTGTTGTTGGAATTGTGAATTTATTCAACCATTCTGGAGAGCAATTTGGTACAGTCACTAAAGGGCTATAAAATTGTGCATACCTTTGACCACGTGCTACCACTACTAGGTATGTATCCCAAAGATATTAAAAAAGGGAGGAAAGACCTAGATATGCAAAAAATCTATGGCAGCTTTTTTTAAAATGGTGGTTTAAAAATGGGAATTGAGGGAATGTCCATCAATTGGGGAATGACTAACATGTTGTGGTGTATGATTGTAATGAAATGATATTGTCCTATAAGAAATGATGAGCAGGATGCTTTCAGAAAAATTTGGAAAGACTTGCATGAACTGATGCAAAGTGAAGTGAGCAGAACCAGGAGAACAGTGTACAATGTAACAGGAATATTATATGCTTATCAACTGTGAATGACTTAACTATTCTCAGCAATATAATGATCCAAGGCAGTTTCCAAGACTTATAATGAAAAATGCTATCCACCTCCAGAGAAAAGAATTGGACTTTGTATGAGGTCAAGGCATTTAAAAAAATTTTCCAGTCTCTTCTTTTTTGGGTTGGTATTTTCTTTCACCACGTGACTAATATGGAAATTTATTTTGCATGACTGAGCATGTATAACCTATATCAAATTGCTTGCCTTCTCAATGAGAGAGACAAAGAAGGAGACAACTTGGGACTCACAAAATTTAAGAAGCAAATGTAAAAAATTATTTTAGAAATGATTTAAAAAAAATAAAATATTTTGTTTTTTATAAAGAAGAAACATTTGCATCAGTCTGTGGGCAGTGCTTTATTGATTTTCTCAAATGCAGTTGTGTCTGAAAAGAGATAGGAGGGGTTTCCAAGGCCAAGGCTGGAATGAGGAGATGAGGATATGGTTGTCCTGGGTTCTTCTTCATAGGCAGGAATTATACTACTTGGGGTTTAAGCAGTGTCCCTAGAATGACATCATCAGTTGGGCATTTCAGCCTTTAGGAAGTCAGATTCAGATCTGCCCAAGAAAAGTGTTTCAGTCAAGGTCATCAGGTGGGAGAATGTAGGGGGCACTGTCAAGGGTTAGCTCTGAGGGGTCTGCCATGTGGATGAATCCAGGCCAAGGACCCCCTTGAGCCTGTTTCCATCCATCTAGGCCCAGTATCTCAAGATGTTGACTCAACACCCCTCCCCCATCCATGTGCAAGGGAGGCTTGGAACATTCTGACCATCCCTGAAACCCTGGCCATTTGAGTGATATATATATATATATATATATATATATATATATATATATATATATATATATATATATATATATATATATACACACACATATATCTATATAGTCACATAAAAAAAAGAGTTCCAAATTATTAGTGATTAAAGAAATGTAAATTAAAATGACTGAGGCATCACCTAATGTCTATCAGATTGACTAATATGACAAATTGAATATTATATATATATGTGTGTGTGTGTATGTGTATACATATGTATATATACATTATATATGTGTATATATATATTTATATATATATGTATTGTATATTTCTAGACTGAGTATATTTCTAACACAAGTAAATGTCTGAGGCTGGATTTGAACTTAGGAAAAGGAGCCTTCCTGTTTTCAGATCAGGTGCTACCTGGTTATACAAAGAAAGGCAAAAGACAGTTGCTGTCCTCAAAAATTTCACAATCTAATGGGTGAGACAGCACATAAAAAAGAAGTTGAAAAGGGAGAAGGGGAGATGTGGATAATGAAGTTAGGAATTCAATAAGGTAGAAAATAATGAAATGGTTGCCCTGGATGCCTTCTTTAAATGGAGGACCTAGGGATGTGTGTGTGTGTGTGTGTGTGTGTGTGTGTGTGTATTCCCCAATTCTTTCTAAATATGGAACCTTCTAGTCCCTCTAAATCGGTGAGTGAGACACCTTGCTAATGAACTGGGACTGTACATTCTGTCTCTGTTGGATGGGCAGGTACTTAAGGGGTAATGATCCCTTTTAGGTCTTTCTTGGCAGTGTGGACAGTAATATGAGAGGCCTCTGCTGTTTTTGGGTTCCAGTACTTGGGTGCATAGGGCTTTTAGTAGCTATGATTAGATACCTTGGGAAATGGGGCTATGTCACCAAGTTAGCAGGGACTTTGCTCCAACAAGGTGCCTAAAACTGAGATCAGGTGAATGGTGCTCATGTTGGCTGCATGGGTGGGAAAGGGGATGCAAAGGGTTTGATATGCTGGGGTTCCACAGGGCTGCTGATGAGCGCCAGATCTCATGGCATCTGGTGGATAGTCTTGGGATCCCTTTTGGTGGTGGTGGTGTTACTCAGCATCTAGGAGGTGGTCTTGGGACATTTCCTTAGTTTCCAGATGTGTATGAGTCCAGTGGGGAAGAAACCTAGGAAAGGGTCATGGTAGAGATGTCTTGGCTTCTCCTTCGGTTGTGGGGAAAGAGCTCCAGGGGTCCTTGTAGGGTCTCACTTTGGTGGAAGTGATGAGGTATGGGCTCTGGGAACCCCCTTAAGCTCTCCTTGAATCTTTGAGGTACAGGCTGTATGAAAATCCCCCTTGAACTCTGATTAAATTGTATGAGGAATTTGCATGAGGCCATAAGCCTTACATTGTGGCTGGGCCCAAACCTCTGTTACTAGGCTTCCTACCTTTGAGCCTATCAAAATATCAATCCACCCTCGAACTGGCCTAGCCCACCATTGTCTGTAGTCTCCAGGTATCCTCCAGCAACTTCCCACCCTTAATCACTCATTGACCTCATCTGACTTCTCCTGAAGACCTTCCCCAAACTCCTTCTCTAGACCACCCCTAGATTCCTCCCACAAATTTCTGTATATAAGATCTCATCTTCCCTACCTGTGTGAGAGCACTATAGAATGACCTAGCACAGACTTACCCTGTGTCTAATACAAACAAACTTTTAATAAACTTTACTTTTCTTTGCCTGAGAAGACTTAAGTCAAATTCATTTGGCAGGACCTGGCATGTTAGTATTTTGGGGTCTCTAGAGCAATCCTAACCCTCTTTATGGGTAACCTCTTCAGAAGTGACTTCCTGTAAAACTCTGGGGAGTGGGGGTGGTGTCCCTGTGTGTGTGTGTGTGTGTGTGTGTGTGTGTGTGTGTGTGTGTGTGTGTGTGTGTGTGTGTGTGTAGGGACTGCACTACTTGGCTGAGGTCCTGGGGTAGGGCTTGTGGTTAACAAGGGTTGGGGCTTGACCTGCCTTGAGGAGTATGGCAATCAGGGCAAAGAGTGGCTTCTTTGGCTTGGAGAGTACTGATGTGTCTCACCATGTCAGGCTAAACTGTAGGTTACTTTTGTGTGAGTCGGAGAGTGTCATCATCTCAAGTAATCAGGCAATTAAGTCCATTTTAAGTCTTGGTTTCAGTTGCTTTATGAGGTCTTTGGTCGGAAGGTCAGACTGAAAAGTGTTAAGAAGTAAATGAGAGGAAAAAGTGGAGGCATCAGTTATAGACAACCTTCTCAAGGAATAAAGCCCCACAAAAGGAAGAAGATTTAGATTATATCAGCCAGCAAGGATGCATGGATCAAGTGAAAGGTTTTTGTTTCTGTTTTGTTTTTTCTTTAAGGATGAAGAAACACAGTCATGTTTGTAGGAAGTAGGGGAGCAGTCAGCAGAAAGGGAGAGACTGAAGATAAGTGAGATCGTGTGGATGATAGAGGGGGCAATCTGATACAGAAAATGAGATGGAATGGGGTCACTTGTGCATGTAGCAGTGCTATCTTTTTCAGGAAAAGGGATACCTCTTCATGAGCAACAGAGGTAAAGAAGGGCAAAATTGAAATATGAGGTATGAAATATGAGGCAAGGTTTTTTAGCTGAGAGTGTGTGTGAAGGAGGAGCCATGGGAGGCTTGAGAAAGCTTGAAAAGATTTGGAAAAACCACTCTGGTAAGTGGGATAGTGAGTCACTTAGAGGCTTGCCTTGCTCAAAAAAAAAAAATTCCCAGTTGAAATTATGTAAATTTGTAATGGATCCAGATAGTGCCATTTTGTGATTTTCTTAATCTTCAGCAGCAGCTTGTAAGTATTAGTGAAAGTTCCACATGATGGGAGTAATCCAAGGTTGACACTTGGCATGGCAATAGAAGATAAGGAAGAAATACACTTCAGAGAAGAGGATAGTATGGAATTAAACTGATTCACTAAGAGAATAAGTTGGGGGAAGTGAAGAGAATATAGTCAATGCAGAGGTAATGGAAAGGAACCAGGGACTGAAGTTCTTGGGGAGTATGATACTGATAGCAAAAGAGAAATCAGAGAAAGTATGCATAAGAGTATATATGCCAGTCAATACAGAGTGATGGAACTCTTTCAATGGAATTGAGATAGCTCAACCAAGAGAGAATCCTATATTGAATTCAAGGAGAAATTCCCAGAAGTCTCTAGTGTACCAGCAAGCTGAGGATATGGACATGATGGAGATTACTAGATCTTCTCATGTCAATTTCTTTCCAGAATCTTAATCTTCTTTTAGCAGCTGGCTCACAGTATTTCTGTTCATCTTAAATCCAGCTCTAATACTAAGGGACCTCAAAATATGTATTGATATTCCCTCAAAACCCCTAACCTCCCAGTTCCTCCAATTACCCATTTTTCCATGAGCTAGTACCCTTCTATATAACCTCAGCTTCAAACAAAGATAGCCATACCTTTGATGTTACCATCACCTAAACATTCTACTGCACCCTCTACCTGCACAAGTGTCTCCATTCCATTTTTTCTTCTTCAGCAAATTGCCTCTTGTATCATACTCACTGTCTTGCTTATTGTTAATCCCTCTCTTTCTACTAGATCTTTTCTATGATCTACAAATATACCTATGACTTCCCCATCCTCAAAACACTCTGGTTTGGTGCATCCATATCTGCTAGCTATCATTCTCTATCTCATGTCTCTTTTGTGGCTAAATTCCATGAGGAATCTGTCTGCAACCACTTACTCCACTTCTTTTCCTCTCACATTCTTAATTCTCTGAAGTCTGACTTCCAGTTTCATTCTTCAACTGAAACTGTTCTCTCCAAAGTAACCAACAATCTCTTAATTGCTAAATATAATGGAATTTTCCTCAGTCTTCATCTTCTTTGGCCTCTCTGAAGTCTTTGATAATTGTCCATCACTCTCTATTTTCTCTTCTTTATAGATTTTTGTAACACTGTTCTTTCCTGACTTTCCTATCTATATAAATATTCCTTTTTAGTCTCTTTTGCTGGATCTTTATCTAGGTCATACCTGCTATTTATCAGTGTCCCCTAAGGTTTTGTTTAAGCCCTCTTCTCTCTCCTTTCACTTGGTTATCTCAGCAACTCTCTTGGATTCAATAAGTGCTCTACAGACAATTCTCAGATCTATTTGCTCAGGTATAATTTCTTCAGACCTCCAGTCCTACATTTTTGACTGCCTACTGGACATCTCAAACTAGATATCTTAAACTTACAATGTCAAAATCTAAACTTATTATCTTTTCCATAAAACTTTCCCATCTTCCTCAATTCCCATTACTACTGAGGGTACCAAGATCCTCCCAGTCAACCAGTCTCCCACCCAGGGGGTCATCTTTGGTTTCTCACTTTCTCTCATACCCTATATTTAAGATATTGGTGAGTCCTGTCTTTCTCCCTTCGTAACATCTCTTGCATGGCTCCTTCTCTCCTTTGGCATGCCTTGATATAGGTCATCATTAACTCATATCTGGATCTTTGAAATAGCCTGCTAGCTGGCCTTCCTCTAACAAGTCTCTCCCAACTGCTATTTACCCTTCATTTTAGTGTCATAGTCACCTTTTTAAAGTACGGGTCTGACCATGTCACCTCCTCTATTGCCATGTAATTAACTTTCGTGTTTCCCTATTACATCTAAGACAGGAACTATTTATGCTTTTGTCTTTGTACCTCTAGCACCTAGCCCAGTGCCTGGCACTGAACAGACTCTTAATAAATTTCGGTCTTGATCATCACAAATCTTACTGTTTACTAATACTAGATTTTTTTGTAGGCCAAATGACCTGTCTGTCATAACAACCCAGAAATATCTGTTGATTCAGAACATTTGATTATACAATTCCTGTTAGCTATAATGTCTTCCAAACTACTTTTAAATCATATCCTTTTCTTTCTATAAACTCATTCTCTAGAATCACCCTCTCCATGAAATATTCTCAAAATAACTTTGTCTACCATTACATGCCTATTCAATTAATTACATTTATTGAATCCCTATATATAAAATACCATATTCAATACTGAAAAATATTTTTTTTAAATCAAGAAATTATAATATATTTGGAGACACAAGCCATGTGCTAATAACTATGCCAAGTAGTTAACTAAGAAAATGAAGCAAGGGATGCTGACAATAATTGTTAAAATTTTTTTAAATGAAAACAAACAAACAAACAAATGCATCACTATGGGGCAGAGAGATTGAGGTCTTCATGAAACAAATTTTTCTTATTCAGCATGGTCCTAGGTCATAGGATCATAGATTTAAAATTGAAGAGGATTAAGGTATTTTAAAATATCACTCTATTAATCTATGAATAATTCAAGATCCTGAGATGTGGAGTGACTTATCAAAGGTCAAACACCTGTTAAACAATGGAGCTAGGTTTTGAATAAAGGCCTCTGACTGCCCATCCAGTTCTCTTTACCCTATGCTTTTGTGGAGTTAATAAAAGGGATTTGGTTGTATGTAGTAGAGTAGGCAACAATAGAGTTGTTAACACACAGAAAAAAGTGCAAAGGATGAGTCCATGATATTGTGCATGGGCTTAAACTAGAAGCTCAAAATAACACTGAATACTTATGGAAATGTGAGAGAGGAAGGGCCCAAACAACGGTCAAAACACAACCTTCTCTGTGGCAGAGGAGGAAGGCTCAGTTAGGAAGGGATTAGACATAATCTGAAAGCAGAGAAAATGGGGAATGTTTGAGGCAATTTAAGGGGAAGCAAGTAACCAAGGGTGAACACGAACCATTGTTTTGACTATATTTATATGGTCAAGATAAGGGATGCCAAGTTTAGGATGTAAAAATGAAGGCAATTTACATTTTGAATGAACTTAATCTGAATCTTGGTAGCTTAAGTGAGATATAAGGGTACATAATATAAACATTTGAGTTAAGTTATAAACAGTACACTAAACATGCTTCGCTAAATTATCATGATATCGCTAAAGTTAGTGTAAACTTGTGAGGCTATTGCTGACAAATTGCCTTCTTTGTGTACTTCACTATAAATCAAGTGAGCACTGGTCAGTAAGTGGGGAATGAGCCTGTTGTACTTGTCTCAGCTGGGCCCTGTTGAGATGTAGGGGAATGTTGTAGGAGTTGGTGCTCCCATTATCAGCAACCTCCTTGAGAAGAATAAAGAAATTAACCCTTACCATGTTTCTGCTGCTGTCCTTCCAGCTGCCCAGATCAAGAGCGAACCTGCTAGAGGTTGGAGCCCAGAAGCTCCTGTGTTATACCCCCATTGATATTTATCTTTACCATTAAATTATAAATGTTTGATCCCAGAGACTTGCTTTTTATTACTTTGTGTTTGTGCTTAGATTGAAGAGATTCTATAGATAACAGACAAAGGTCTGGGATTGAGAAATCTGATTAGTGGTGGGAAAATAAGAGTTGTAGGCCTTATTTTGTTGTTTGATCATTCCAGTCATGTCCAACTCTTTGTGTCCCCTTTTGGGGTTTTCTTGGAGAAGATACTCGAGTGACTTGCCATTTTTTTCTCCAGCTCATTTTACAAATGAGGAAATTTTTGCAGAGTTAAGTGATTTGCCCAGTTAGTAAGTATCTGAGTACTGATTTGAACTCATGGAGATGAGTGCTTCTAACTCCAGGTCTGCCTCTCTATCCACGGTACCACCTAACTACACTATAGGTCATATAGTGATTCACAAACCAAGGAGGTAAACAAAACTATAGAGGATCATGGGGATTAAAACACAGGAAAAAGCAACAGGTCAGAAATACAGTAGAGGGCAGCTAGGTGGCAGAGAGAAAAGAGCACCAGCCCTGAAGTCAGAAGGACCCGAGTTCAAATGTGGCCTCAGACACAACACTTACTAGCCTTGGGACCTTCTG
>WOXC01000492.1:0-383126 GCA_011680675.1 Gymnobelideus leadbeateri
CTCAAACTCCCTATGGTTTTTTGTATTTTTGTGTTTGACTTCAGACACAGATTATTTGATTGTTCACTTATTCTCTTACTATTTGGTTAGTTTTTTTTAAGAGTACTGACCCAGCATTAGACCAGGGGCCCTCTCCTATTGTCTTCACAATTTCCAGTTAATCCTGAAAAAAATGCTTTTTCAATCTTTTCTATATTTTTATCATCATGGTTTAGACTCTAAGGCAAGCATTCTTAGAACCCTTTCTGTGTCATGTATCTCTATGGCTTTCTAATGAAGTTGATGGACCCCTTACCAGAATAATGTGTTTAATTCATAAAATACATAGGATTATTTTTTTATGGAGGCAGTCAGGATTAAGTGATTTGTCCAGGCTTCAGATTACTCCTAATAAATAAATACCTGTGTTTCAAAAACAAAAAATAAAAACCCAAACCAACCCTAGTACCTGTGTTTCTTTAGTATAATCTTGGTGTGAAGGTTTCAAAAAGTCTGGATCTGACTGACTGCTAGTAGTGGTCGTGGTGGTACTTTTCTGTTGGAGAAGTTCTACTTCCTTTTTATGTTTTATTAGCATCTGGGTGACTTCCTGCTTCAGGTCTACATTTTCAGCTGGAGAAAGAAACCAGTAAGTCTGTAAAGGCATTTAAGAATCTGTAAAGACACTTATAAGGTTTTCTTGACTAAGACTTTTAAGCTAGTAAAAAGAAAAATATCCCTTGCTGCCCAAAGTTACCTCAGTAAATTTGGTAATAGAAACACAAAGCATTAGATTTACTTTCCTTATTCCCCTTGCTCCCCCAATTCCCTAGCCTTTTTATTCACCAGTAACTAAAATTAGGTGCTACCACTTTAGGATTCTTAATGGATCTCTCTTTTTTTTTAACCCTTCTTTTTTTAACCTTTCCTTGATGTTTCTTCACTCATCTTCCTATCCTTTCTTGAGTGGAGAAACAAGGAAGGCCCTGGATGCACATATGAATCTGATATGACTAAGCCATAGATTGCAAGCTCCCGAGGGGGAGTCTGAGGCAGTATTCTGTGACAATTTTTGGAAGTTTTAGCCACTGGAGTCTCCTGCTGTTAAACTTATTAGCTTCTACCACACATATCCCTTAACTAAGAGTTATATGAGTTCTGTCAGAAAAAAATCTAGCAAGTAAGGATTTGTTAACCATCTAAACCCCAAACTTCAGCAGTCTCATGAGTAAAAAGGCAGCTCCTGATTATAAGAGACTTTTGAATACTCCTAGACTACATAATAAATAAGGCAAAGGAGAAGAATATTAATTTGCAATCCTCCAAGGAAATAAAGTATGGAAGACAAAAACAACTCAACAAAAAACTTTAAATTCTACTGAAGATGAAAATATTACAAAGGTGGGAAAGTACAAATGTTTGTGTTACTCTTCTTTGACTGTAAATATGACTTGATTCCTAGTATCTCTATTCTAGCTATCCATGAGCAACTACAAATTCAATTCAACAAATATTTACTAAGCAGTTGGTAGAGATACAAAGCTTTGGTGAGGCATGATCCCTACACTCATGGAGATTACAGACTAGTAAGAGAATGGGTATATGTACAAATAACAAAAACACAGATTGATTATTCCCTAAAGCCTCATTTTCCTTATCTGCAAAAATGAGGGTGTTAGATTATAACGCATGGGATTATACACAAAAAACACACTTAAAAAGTTGCTAATAGAGTGCTCCAAGAGAAGAAATGCATAAGGGAATGATAATGGTCTATTGCCTCTAAAAAATCCTGAACTGGCAGTCCACTTAGATGGGACTTTATAACAATGTTACTGATGAGTTTCATCTTATACCATTTTGTCTTGCACTTAGTGTAAAGACATAAAAAATACAGCAACTTGTCATGTTGACTTGAGTTTTTATAAGAGAAATGAAAGAGAAAATAAAACATCTTTCTTCTGAAAAAAATAAACAAACAAACAAAAAAATCCAACAAACAAACCAAAAACCAAGTCTGGAAGATACTACTATCAATGAGCAACAGCCATTTGATGTAACTCTATAATATCCTACTCATAGTAATCCATATGTGTGTGTATCTTTATGGTTTGCAAAGTTGTTTCTGTTGTTGTTGTTGTTGTTGAGTTGTTTTTCAGTCACATCTGACTCTTCATGACCCCATTTGTATCTCATTTGATCTTACAACAGCCTGATGTTGTTTGCATTTTGCAGAAGTAGGAAAATAAAGTTGAAAGAAGGGAAATGACTTAGATTCCCTTAGCTAAATATATACGTGCATCACAGCCTTCCTTCCACCCAGAAAAGGAGAGGAAAATGGGTGAAACATCAAGGAAATAAGAGAACAGTGAGAAAAAAAAAATTACAGAGGGATCTGGTAAGGATCCTAAAGTGGTAGCACTTAATTTTAGTTATTGATAAGTAATAGCTAAGTATCTTTGAGGTAGGATTTGAGCCCAGGTCTTAAAGAATTCTACCCACTGAAACACCTTGTCACTTACCCTGTTCCTTAGCCAACTGAAACAAGATCTTTCTCTTCTCTGATACCTCAGAATCCAGCTGCTCTTGTAGATGAGAGACTTTCTGCTGGAGCCGTTCCTTCATGAGGTCAGTGCTCCAGTGAAGCTGATTACTGCTGTTTAACATGCTGGGAATGTTGAGAGAAGTATGAGGGAGAAAGGAAATATCAGGTGAACAATTTGAAGTTGTCATCATGGCTTTCATTTTCCATAGTTTCAGCATTTCCTACGTTTAGGACCTCATCCGCTCCCCTTCATGCTCTTTCTGTCCCCACTGGATACCCAACTGTCATTTCCCAACTGCCTCGGAACCTTTAGGGGCCAGTAGAAAACAAGCGATTCGCAATCCATCTGTCGGACTCTGAGGTTTCTGCTTGGATAACCTCCCCCAAGTCTGCCAAAACCACTGCCCTGCCCCCCCAAAGATCTTCATTATAATTATGATTTTCATTAGTCTGGGAACCATGAACGAAGACATTTTTAAAGACAGGCTGTGTTGATTATAAGAGAAAATATTTCCCCTTCTCTCCCTCCAGGAAATCAAATTCAGAAATAATTTGCCTCTTATAAGAGATTTTAACTAGATTTTAAAATTATAGGACTTAAGAGCAAGGACTGTATCTTCTTTATGTTCTAGTAGGCCATAACTTCATTGATGCATCTACTGTATGTACTCAATAGGTCTGACAATGAAGTCCTATGGGGCAAAGGACGGTAGTGCATAAGAAGGGGTGTGTGTGTGTGTGTGTGTGCGCGCGCGCGCATCATTATACATGGGCAGGTAGGCACACAGTGAATAGAGTATAGGGCCTACAGTCAGGAGGACCTGATTCAAATTCAGCCTCAGACACCAGTGGTATGACCCTAAGTAACTGTTTGCGTCATCTGTAAAATGAGCTGGGGAAGGAAATGGCAAACAACTCCATTATCTTTGTCAAGAAAACTCTAAATGGGGTCATAGAGAGTTGAACATGATTGAAACAACTCAACAACACAAACAAATATATATATATATACATATACATACACTCACACATATAGATGTATATGTATGTATAGAGCCAAGTCTTAAGCATGGATCTGAGGTGTCAATCACAGTGGCCTACAACATACCCAAGGGCAGCCCAAATCATTTTAAAATGTAATTGGGAAATACTTAACAAAATAAATAAAAATACATTAAAATAGATAATATATGGGTTTCTAAGTCAACATGCAGACTGTAGGGATCCTTGTGTATGACTAAGTGGCATATATCTATTGAACTTGACATCACTGTCATGGATGATTCAAAAAAGTGGGTAACAATCGATTAGGGGAGAGGGTTTTTTAAATGAATAAGTTTGTTTTAAGTAATTCTTTTCAAATTATATTTTATTTAGGCTAATATTAAAACTAGGCTGCATTTCTTGAGCATACTACAAATGATAGCCCAGGAAGTTGCTAGTTGACAAAAAGAAGTTAGGCCTAGTTTTAAAATGTATCACAGATAATAAAGAATTCACTACAATTGTTTATATGAATTGAAGCTCCCACACTACTCAACAAGATTCATCACCTTGGGGTTATTATACCCAAGTAGGCTACCTTGACCCTTACTTCCTTAGTTCTTAATCAGTACAAGAACCTTCTTTTTTCCCATCCCCTTCCTTGGTACTACTCACTTTTGTACTCACTTTTTTAAGAGTCTGTCATGATTTCCCTTTAGCAGATTTCTCTCTCTTTTTAAATCCTCCACTCTGTCCTGAAACTGAAAAAAAATAGGATATTTTTGATTATTTAAAAAATTCTTTGAGTTTATAAGAGCTTGATTTCTCTCTTCACTATCATGTTAATACTTTCTTTGCCTATTTCCAGAAATCATCTTGAATGTAGAAGCCAAGGTAGGGAAGTGTCAATCCAAACCAAAGAGTGCTTCTGGACCTAGTAAGAGTAGGGGATGATGAAGGTGTTGCTGAAATAAATTATTAAGAAACCTCAAAGACTTGTTTCTTGCGTGGCTAAGAAAGAGAATGACTCAGCTACTATTTACAGCTGCACACCTCACTCCCTGCAGTGAGAAAACCCAGATATGTAGAACTAATCCCACACTACAATGCTTTCCTGATCATGAAGATGAGGGAATTCTGGATCAGTCTTTAAATGTTGCTTATTGAATGCTACTGTGCAGAGAACTGTGTAATGTGGTATAGAAAAATATCAAAGAAATAGGAAAAGAAAAGTCTCTGCCCTTAAAGACTGACAAATACAAATAGGAAGAGAATAAACAAGAAAACTAAAAAATGTTTGCATAAACAGTTAATATGGTGAAAACTATTTGTACTTAAAGTACTAGAGAGCACAGGAAGACATGTAAATTAACTTAATTATATAATTTTTTAAACCTGCATGACAAAAGTATTATACCCAAGATAAAAGAAAAATGACAATTAAAAAAAAAAAGTATGGGGGGTGGCTAGGTGGTATAATGAATAGAGTACCAGCCCTAGAGTCAGGAGGACCTGAGTTCAAATCTGGTCTCAAATCTTAACACACACACACAAAAAACTAGCCATGTGACCTTGGGCAAGTCACTTAACCCCAATTGCCCTCCCCCCCCAAAAAAGTATAGGCAATATATCAGATAAAGCCATGAAATCTAGAATTTATAAGGAAATGATGCAAAAACATAAGAATGCATGATAGGAATCATATAAAATGGTATGACTCAATGATACAACTCTAGTAGATCCATATCCAGTGGATAAATGACCCAGAGATTTGATCAGTTTACAAAAGAAGACATACAATTTTAAATAAGCACAATGGAAAGAGTTAAACTTCACTTAAAATAAAAAAATGTAGATTAAAACAACTTTCAAGTACATTTTCACATGTGTCAAATTATCAAAAACTAACAAAAAAATTACTATCTTCAATGCTAATGGGATAAGGAGGAAACAGATACACTCAAGAGTTTGCTGCCTATTGCAAAGTGGTACTGTCATTTTGTAGAGCAATATGACAGTGCACCTGTAAGATGTATAAAACTGAAAAATACCAATAATCTCAATATAGGAATCTACCTCAAGGATGTAATTAAAAAGAAAAAAGATGCGTGCAAATATATTTATTACTACATTATTTTTAAACCCCAAACTGGAAACAGCCTAAATATTGGAGACTGGCTAAACAGATTGATAGCTTAGTGTTATGCTGCCATTAAAAGGGGACATACTACTAATGAGAAATATTAGTAATATAAAGAAATTTGGAAAGACAAAATAAGGCAAAGTGATGAAATCCAAAGTAGGGAAAGAGGCTACACATTAACTATGACCACGTAAAATAAAGTATAAATCTGTACCTAAGTAAATGGACAGCCAAAGATATATTAAAAGAGGATATAGAGTAGGTTACTGAGAAGCTATTACTATGGGTCTATTATTTTTATTGTAATTAGCTTTGAGCAACTAAGTGACATAGTGGATAGAGTACTGGGCTTAGAATCAGGAATATTCATTTTCAGGAGTTCAAATCCCACCTCAGTCACTTGCTAGCTCTGTGGCCCTGGGCAAGTCACTTCACCCTTTTTGCTTCAGTTCCTCATCTGTAAAATGGTCTTGAGTAGGAGATGGCAGCTCACTCCAGTATCTTTGCCAAGAAAACCCCCAAATGGGTCACAAAGAGTCAGACACAATTCAAGAACAAATAGCTTTGAACTGCCACCAAGCCTATCCTCTTCTTGTGCAGTTTATATTTTCACCCTGAGTGCAAGGAGGATGTATATACACATATGTGTATGTGTGTACGTGTATCCTTATTCAGTTTCATCTTCTTAGATTTCCTTTAAGGTACTGAAAGGATCCAAAATTATGGAAACTGCATTTGGTTAATGAGAGTTTAATGAAGTAACTTGAAGATAGAGATTTGAAAGAGGGGAAACAGCTGATTGATAAAGACCACCAGATTTGGGCAAAGAGGAAATGATAGAAAATGTAATAAGAAACCATTTTTAAAACAAGAAACCTTTTGAAGTACAATGTCACAAAACATTTTTTGGAGTGAAATGTTGTTGACAACATTTTGAAATAGTTCAAAATGTCCTTAAAACTATTATGGGAGCAACTGAGCAGTTAGCTTAGGTTAATGAAGGTCCTCACACAACATATTTTAACTTTACAACAAAAAGAGTAGTCAGCAGTTCTTTTTGTTAATTATGATTAGTTGACAGAACTAACAAAGTTAGCAGCTGGATGTTTTATTTTTGTGCACAGCGGCATGAGTGTAAAGGGAAACAATGAGATCTACCTGAACATTAGGTCAGTTCCTCGAGAGCACAGCCTAAATTGTATCAGTGTTTGCTTTAGGAGGTAGCTATAGGCTCAATGGAGAGAGTACTGGGCCTGAAGTCAAGAAGATTTGAGTTCCTCAGACATTTACTAGCTGTGTGACCCTAGGCAAGTCACATAAGTTTGCCTTAACCCATTGTAAGGAAGGAGGATTGTGTTATTCTTTTTAGATTGTAATTTCAAGGATCCCAGATATAATTTCCCAGGACCCTGGTGGTAAACAGTTCCTACTACAAATGCAAGTGAGATATGGGGATGACATAATATAATATTTACTACTACTGAATGACATTATTGCTAAAGTTAACCTGTGAGGTTAATGTTGGCAAAATGCTTTCTTTGTCTATTGACCTATAAATCAAATGGGCACTGGTCAGTGAGTGGAGAACCCATAGTGGAATCTGAATGTACATGCTGGAATGTTGTGTGTGCCTTGATCGGCCCCCATCAGGGTTTGGGGGGAATCTTGTTTGCCTCAACCAGCCCCCACTGAGGCTTAGGGGACCTGTAGGAGTTGTAGCTCCTACCTCCTACTACATTCTCATCTGCCCTGTGAGAAGATTGAGTAGGAAATCTGTGGGAGTTAGTGCTCCCATTATCAGCAACCCCTTGTGAGAAGACTGGACTATAATAAAGTAAGCTTATTTAACCCTTTATTATGACTCTGTTTCTGTCTTTCTATCTGCCCAGATCAAGAGTTGAATCTGTGCTAGAACACTTGGCATAGTCAATTTACTGGGACCATCCACTAGAGAAAGAAATGACAAACCACATCTTTGCCAAGAAAAACCCATGGACAGTATGGTTCACGGGGTTGGGGTTGTGAAGAGTATGACACCAGGGCAGCTAGGTGGCACAGTGAATAAAGCACTGGCCCTGGAGTCAGGAGGACCTGAGTTCAAATCCAGCCTCAGACACTTAACACAAAAACTAGCCATGTGATGTTGGACAAGTCACTTAATCCCCGTTGCCCTACCTTCCCCCTCCAAAAAGCAAAAAAAAAAAAAAAAGAGTATGACACAACTGAGCAACAATGATATTTTCATTCCCGGTGCCTAGGATTGTGCCTTGTATATGGTAGGAACTTAATACATATATGTTAAATCAAGTTGGATGACATCAGAAAAATTAGTTCAGAGCTCTTAGAGCACTAGGAATTGACAGTGGATTACTACTTCTAGTACTGTCCTCAGGCTTCCATTTATACTATGAAAAGCAGACTGAGAAGGCCTGGAAAGTGACATTCAGTGGCTTTCAAGATAAGTCCTTCTTGGAGTGATGAACCTCCTCCAGAAACTCTCCAGGTGAGATTTTTGCCACCAGTCCAAATGGATTGAAAAACAATACCATTTGCTAGAAGAAGGGGACCAAAATTGTTACTTTCTAAGTCATCGCATCCTAGAATTGCAAGAGATTATTTAGATCTTCTAGCACAACCCATCTACACTTGACTAGGGGCAGTCTGCCCAGCATTTGGCCTAGCTTGTATGAAGTTTACTTACCTCTCTCACTGTAATCTGTAGGACGGACATGTCTGCCAACTGACTTTCCAGACTCACCACCTTCTTCTTCTTTTCCTTCAGTTCTGTATTGAGCTCATCCACTTGAGATAGCAGAGCATTATGGGATGTACTTAACATTTCCTGATTCTGTTGCCATGTGATGAGAAAAAAGGCAAAACAGGAATTCTAAAGGTAGAAGTGGCATTCACAAAGGTTGGTTCCAGAGATAATAGCAACTCCTCTAACCCCTTATTACTATGGGGAGTGACTGAGACAAAGTGATTAATAATGTAATGGTTTTTAACACTAGTATAGCTAACTATCATCAGTCAAGGGGATCACCTGAAATGCCTAAAGATTTCTTATTGTCATGATAATTGGAGACAAGCTGGACAAATTTGTTTTGTATACCTTATGACTCCATTGAAAGCAACCCTGTTGGTGTATTTCTACATAACCTGGCTTTACCCCATCCACAGAATTGTTGCTATGGAAACAATAGTGACCCGGATATTTGTGAGCCAGGCCGACTACTCAAAGTTTACAAGATTCCAGGGTTTTGCTGTAACCTTCAGGAGAGTCACCATTCAGAGCTAACAGGGTCTAGGGAAGTAGAAGAGCTAAGAGGAGAAGAGAATGAAATCAGAGGAAGGAGAGTAGATTCAGTAGACTTTGAAAGGGCTGGTGAGGACACACTTGATCCCTAACACCTTTGTTTTCTGGGTCTGTTTCACTGGCCAAGAACTAGTCCAGACTTATGGTAGTGGCAGTGGAGCACCAGAAACTTGTGAAGTCTGGGTATCAGACCCAGTTCACTAACAAACAACCTATTCCCCATATTTTCACCGCCATGACTCTGTGGGTGTGGCAGAGCTCAGTTAAATGCAAGTCTACTTATCTTTCAGGCCTATTTCTTTTCTTTCTAGCACATCTCAACATAAAATTAGAGTGGAGGAGGGAGTGGAACAGAGCAAGAGAAAATATCTTTTCAGTCAGGATATAGCCTGGGACTGTGATTTCATTGGTAATAGGGAACTCCTGGATGAGCAAATGCCCTCTACCAATGTAGGTGGGCACCTTCTTGGAAACTTATAAAGAGTTGCCTAGGGGCGGCTAGATGGCGCAGTGAGTAGAGCGCTGGCCCTGGAGTCAGAAGGACCTGAGTTCGGATCCGACTTCAGACACTTAACGCACACACAAACAAAAACCTAGCCGTGTGACCTTGGGCAAGTTACTTAATCCCAA
Source organism: Gymnobelideus leadbeateri (assembly GCA_011680675.1). Lineage (NCBI taxonomy): Eukaryota > Metazoa > Chordata > Mammalia > Diprotodontia > Petauridae > Gymnobelideus > Gymnobelideus leadbeateri. Next base: position 9,598 of record WOXC01000492.1, read on the forward strand.
TTGCCCTCCAAAAAGCAAAAAAAAAAAGAGTTGCCTAGAGGAGGCAGCTAGCTGACTGACACAGGGGTTAGATCAACAGCCCTCGAGTCAGGAGGTCCTAAATTCATAATCCAGCCTCAGATACTTACTAGCTGTGTGACTCTGGGCAAGTCATTGTCATTTAACCCCAACTGCCTCAAAAAAAAAAAAGTTGCCTAAAAAGAAGGCAAGCCACCAAAACTCCTTAGTATGGGCCAACTAAATTAAAATGTAACTGGGAAATGTTTAACAAGGTTAATAAAAATTAAATACAGATTTTATTAATTTGTGTTTTTCTAAGTCAACATGCATCCAGCAGCAACCTATTTCTATCGAGTTTGGCATCACTGGACCTTAGAGTACTGATGAATTAAGTGCTTTACTCAAAGTGATGAGGTCTTAATGCCTCAGGCTAAACCTGAACCCATGTCTTTTACCTTGAGACAGCTAGCACTCATCTTGAGTCAGAAAGGTCTGAATTCAAATCCAGCCTCATACAACTTCTATCTATTTGATCTTAGGGGTCACTTAACCTTTGTCTGCCTCAGTTTACTCAGTTATAAAATGGGGAGAATAGCACCTCCCTCACAGGGTTGTTGTGAAGATAAAATGAGATATTTTTGTATAATGCCTTAGCATGGAGCCTGTTTGCATGGCAGGCACTTAATGAACACTTGTTTCTTTTTTCTTTTCTTTTCCTTTTTCTTTCTTTTTTTCTTTTTGGAAGGCAATTGGGGTTAAGTGACTTGCCCAAAGTCACACAGCTAGCGTGTCAAGTGTATGAGGCTGGATTTGAACTCAGGTCCTCCTGACTCCAGGGTCGATGCTCTATTTACTGTGCTACCTGGCCTCCCAGAACACCTGTTTCCTTAATGGCTCCAAACCATGCTACTTCTCACCTTTGTAATATCTGTCACAGGCAAATTTTCCTAGTTTGAATTATACTGTAGTTATGATTTCGACAGCAATTTTAAAAGATTCTTCATGTTTTCTTGGTGGTTAAGATATAGTTTACAATAATAAATCCTATGTCCATTTCCTGTCCCTTTTTTGCACTTAGGAGAGGGGAATCCTGGTGTAGATTACTATAGAAAATAGCTGGGTACTTTCCCAGCAACTATTACATTTTGGTTTAACTGCTAGCTCCAGTTTTTCTTTTCCTATGCACTTTCTAGTCATTGCAAGTACAGTACCTGGCACATAGTTTGCATTTACTAACTTGATGTGGGTATTTAATAACTTATTTAGTTACTTGTTGACTGATTGATTTCTAGATCATGGAGAAAAGCTGGAAGGGTAGAACTGAATTGTGTTGGGTATTTACATGAACAACAGTTACATACAGGCCTTTAAAATGTCTTGTTGACATTAAATGACATTAAAGGTCCAGAGTCAGTAGGATATTTAAAAGGACCTAAGCTTTGCAGTTAAATGCTCCTGGGAATTCAACTCCACCCTTGTCATTTTCCTCTGTTACCTGGAAATAGAAGGAGAAAGCAGAGAAAAAGATCTCTCTCTCCCACTCCACCCCCAAGTTTGTGGGTGAGCATTAAATAGGAAACTACCTTATTGGCCTGAGATTATTAAATGTTAGAACAGGAAGGGACTTTGGAGAGCCTACAGATCTACATATCAGGACCTAATATGATGTATCTTATAATATATTTAAATATCTTTATTTTATAGCTGAGGAAATTGAGACCTAGCAGGCTTATGGGGCTTTATTTATTGTCCAAGGGTCAAATATTTTCCAGTCCAGCATTCTTTCTGTGATTTCATGATGTCTCCTAAATTATGCTACCATCTTTTACCTGGCTTGAATGTTGAAGATCCTTCCTATCCCAGCAGGAAATAGGGCTGGGGCAGTAGCAGTGAATATGCATCTGAATTTATAGAATATGCACCCCTGTTCAAATCATAGAAGACTAATATGCTGAAAGTGCTCATCACGTTGATGCTTCTGAACAAATCAGTGTCCTAGATTTTTTTCTCATTCTAGTCCTAAATATTTCAAATTTCCATGGTGACAGCACCACACCAGATCTCTGTTTGCAGTTACTTTAGCTTCAACTGTCTTAAACAATCTTGTCAGAAAAACAATTTTCATTTAATTGATTAACTTTGGGTGCTCTGGCATTCAGATACATATAAGGTATTTTGGAGAGAGCAGTTAAGTATCTTTATTTTACAAATGAGGAAACTGAGGCCTAGCAGGCTTATGGGGTTTTATTGTCCAAGGGTCAAATATCATCTAAGAGCTGTAAACTGAAGGAACCCTTGCATCTTCTGGAAGAATCACGTGCCTAGAAGAGAAAAATCAACAGCATAACATAATATAAAGCCTGGTCTTGGAGTCTGAAAACCTAGGCTTGAGTCTCAGTTTGAGATACTAGTAGTATGACTATGGGCAAGTCATTGAACCTCTCCAAGTTTCAGTTTTCTTGTCTGTAAAATGGGGATAATAATACCCACACTTACCTCATAGAATTGTTGTGTGAAAAGTTCTTAGTAAATTCTAACATGCTATATAAGATATGAACTATTATTAGAAGTCAAGAAGACCTGAGCTCAAAGATACAGGCTGTGTGACCCTGAGCAAGTCACTTAAGCTCTAATGCCCTATGCATCTCTCTAAGACTATAAATTGCAGAGGTGTTGACTTGTTTGGTGGGAACAAATTTGTTTACATGGAATCATAGTCTAGTCTTTTTTCCTTATTACAAAGATATTTATCTGTCTCCTCTATCCCCTACAATTTTATGTGGAGATGTTCTAGAAAGGGGCTAAACCTTAAAGTTCAGTCAATAAGCAATATGTAAAGGATTACCATGCACCAAGCTCTGTGCTAAGTACTGAAAATAAAAAGGAAAGCAAACATAGTCCCAACCTTCAAAGAGCTAATTAATATTCAATTAGATGAAACAACACACAGGAGAATAATGCCTAGGGAGGGACAATTTGACCCAGAAAGTAATAGGGATGATAAGTGGGGCCATAGGAGATAATATGCCTCATTCTGGAACAATGACAGAGTTGATTTGATTATGGTTTGTGGTTCCAAAAGTGGAAATGGTACTAAGAGAGGGTACTGTTTCCCAGGAGAGGCCAGGGCATTCCCAGTCAAGAGACAGTCTCCTAGAAGATAATTCTTTTGGATTCACTCAGTGTGTGTTTATGTGTCACCCCTCCCTTTTCCTATAGGGTCAAGAAGCACTGATGCTGCCTTAGCAGTTTGACAGGATAAATCATTTTTTAGATTAAAATGGTCAGTGCACTGGATGAACTCAGCTAATGATTCATATATGGACAATCTGCTTTGATGCTCTTCCATGGAATGTTTAAAATCTCAAACTGGCTTCCACTTTGTACCAAGTATACTGTTATGTTATGTCATACTTCTTTGTCAGTCAGAATGAGCTGAGAGAATATAAACTATTTTCATATCATTTTAGGAAAGATAAAAATTATGAAGGGTAATTTGCTGGGGAAAAGGGGGAAAACTCATACACAAAAACAAGGCATTCCAAAGCCAACAAGAACCGATTTTTTTGGCTATCAATTCTTTTACCTCAGTCATACCATCTCTTTCCTGTATTAGCATAGATAAGAGAATTGACTTTGTAGTTTGGCAGTCTGCTTTCTTTTTCCTTTAACGTAACTCATAACTGTAAATGGAAGTTAAAAAAAGAATTCAATTCCACAAAAATGTCCATTGCACTCTCCTTCAACTATGACTGCTAGCCATATCACTAGATTAAGAGAGCACAAATATCTGTTTACACCAACATAAAACTAAATCTTCAGGCAACACAGATTTGGAGAAAGATTTATAAGGATTCCTTAGACACACAGAGAAAAAGGGGACCAGGCTAACTAAATGAGCAAGGGATAATCTAAGAAACTGGGCTAGATGAAAAAATAAGCATCTTTAGCTGCAATTAAGTACTTAACACCCCCAGGTGCTCAACTGTAACATGGTGATCCACCTAGGTGCCTGGCCCCCTTACCTTGCCCTGGGAACTTGACCTTGATTCCACATTATTGCTTTTGTTTAGTGTCTGAACCTGGGCTTCTACCCTGTCCCAAATTAGCCTCATTTATTCTCACCTTGGAGAGAAGGGTCTTCAGTGTTTTTATATTCCTTTATGGGTTTGTATGCAAGGATATTGGGCAGGCATTCTTCTGGGCCTAAGAGAGGGATCTGCACCTAGCTGGTATGTAGTCAATTGGCCACGAAGGGGTAGGGTAGGCTGTAATGCAGCAGCAGATTTCCCTCTAATCCAAGAATAAGATTACACTACCACTTAGAGCTTACCCACAAACTCTCATGAAAACTTAACCAAATAATGAAAGGAAAAGCAAAGTTTATTCTTTTTATAGGTATAGAATACCTAGGAACTAGAACTTCATTAATCCAAGTTGTTGCCTTGTTGAAATATGATGAAGATAATCCATTATCACAGTTCTATATTCTCCAAAGGCACAAGGTACAAGAAAGAATTCAAGATGAAATTTAAAATATAAATGTTAATTTTCAAAGATATCATCAGACTACACATCTAGTATGTGTCAGAGGCGGAACTTGAACTAAGTTCTTCCTGTCTTTGAGGTCTGTCTCTGTTTTTTGCTTTTTTATCCTTTCACAATTTGTATCTCCTTGAGATCAGGGACCATTTTATCCTTTGACTTTATATCCCCAGGGCATATCAGCACAGTTCTTGGCATACAGTAGCTGTTTAATAAATGAAACTGACTGACTAATGTGTATTGTACTTGAAGTGATGTGAAATATATACATATGAATATATATATACATAAACATATATAAACCTATATATGTGCATGTATAAATAGACACACACACTATGTCCCAAAAGTCTTAGTGCCATTTTAAGCTACAGAAACACTATCTATTAAAGCTTTAAACAGTACTAAGACTTTTGGGACACCATATATGTGTATGTGTGTATGTTTATATATATACATACATATATATGTGTTTTATACCTACATATACATACACACATATATACACATAACTTTTAGAACATCCTATATTCATTCACATACATACATATATGCACACACACATGTCTACTTGATATTCAGTGTATTTTTTCAATTAGTATCTCAGGAATGCTCCCCAGAGCTATGTCTCTAGCTAGGGAAATAATATTAGTGTTAATTCAAATAGAATTGAGCCCTAGCTGCAGTAGTACAAGTATTATTAACTTGGTGGAGGAGGGCAGATGTTCAGCACTGCAGATGTTATTTAGATGTCTCACAAAAGCTGGCTCTTTCTTCCTCAAAGGGCAAAGTGAGCTGCCCCAGCAATGACTCCCCAGCACCTAAGGGGCTGCTGCAACCTTCAGAGGAGCCTCAGTAATGATTTGGTGCTCGCCCTTCCTCACCTCATGTTTGCATGAGATCATACATAACCAGGCCCCGAACTCCTGTTTCCACTTGTCTGGCCCTCACTCACCTCCTGAAGGTTGGCTAGCTGCGCCTTGGCTGCCACAAGGGCCGAGCTTCTTTCATGCAGTAGTCTCATCACTTGGATCTGTTCCACATTCTCTCTAATGGAAGCTCTGAAGACAGAATACCTTAGTGAGCACACACCAAAAGCCTCAGGTGCATACACCATAAAAGGGGGAGATGCATGTAAAGACAAAGTCTCCCCCTCAGAGCATACCAGCTGAGGACTGGTTGATAACTCTTAATCCCATAAAGTGGGTTCTACCAGCCAAGTCATATTATATCTGGGGGTGCATGGGATGGGGTGAGGAGAATGAAAAGATGGATGGGAAAATGGGTAGACACAGGCAATGGCTATTTTACAATGATCCTCACTTTGACCTCCTTCCATGCACCACTGACATGCCTAACTGACCCTGAGTCTGGTTGCCTTAGAGAACCCAGAGGAGCCAAAAAATAAGGGCATTTTCATTTCTACAAGAGTGTTTGGCTTATATATTTTAACTCAATGAGAATCAATGGACTACTCACCAAATGCTTTTTGGTGATGGAATAGCATTAGCTTCCTTTATATGAAGTGAATTCCCAAATCACTATTATATATGAACACCCACCTCTAGACTTTCTCCATGGGTTTGCAAGGTGCTAACTTTAATCCTAAACATCCCTGGTAATTCTAAAAGGGAGGAAACATTCTTGGTTCAGTGTAGTTTTGTAGCACAGAGCGCCACTTTGTCATACCTATACTCCGTGGCCAGTTGAGCATGCTCTAAGGAACTTTTCTCTCCACAGTCTTCATCTTTGGACCACATCTTCTCTGGAGACTTGGGTGACAATTCTGGTTCATCCACTTTCACAGTATTGTTGGTCATAATCTGAACTCTGCTAGATGTGCACAAACTAATGAGGGGATTTGTAATAGCAAAAATTCTGTTTTTATCGAAAGAAGATACATTGTTTAGAATCGGGAGCATAAAAAGAAAAGAGAAAAGCATAAAAGCTTGCTTAATTTGTTGCTCAGATAGGGTTAAGAACTAGGGATTCACATATGGTGAAAGATACTGGGAATTAGTACCCCAGGGCAAGGGGAGGATGCCATTATGAATGGTAAATCCCAAATAGCAGAAAGAAATGTGGAATAAATTTCTAGAGAGAGATAGGTATATATGGAGATTCCTTAAATGGATCCCAAAGAGATTACACTTTCCCATTTTAAAGACAAGTTTGAAATTTGTCCTGGAACTGATTTTCATCTTCCCAAATCAAGGAAGAAAGAAACTAAAGAGCTAACCCTCATTTTTCTCTCAGTAATGACCTTTAAAATAAAGCTGTTGAAACAAGGGTGTCAGATAAGAAAAAAAAAAACTCACCGTTCACTGGGCATCTCAGCCCTGACTTCTTTTGTCAAATGCTCTTTGTAAATAGGAGGGGCTGTGTAACTTGGTCTGGTAGATGATCCTATAGAGAAAATGCAGGCAAAGGATGGAGCCTGTGGCATAGGCCTTACCAAAACACTAGGTCCCACTGGGATTTGAGGCCCATAAGGCTAAGAGATTACTATGAACAGCACTGTGGTCTGGTGAAGGACATTTTTTGCCTTTAAATACAATTGGGCAATTGGGATTAAGCAACTTGCCCAAGGTTACATGGCCTGTGTGTTAAGTGTCTGAGGCAGGATCTGAACTCAGGTCCTCCTGACTCTGGGGCTGGTGCTTTACTCACTGCGACACCTAGCCGCCCCCTATCTTTCGTTTTTTTTAACAGCAAAATGGTCACCAAGAATTGTAGTCAGGGGGCGGCTAGGTGGCGCAATAAGAGCGTCGGCCTCGGAGTTGGGATGACCCGAGATCTAATCCGGCCTCGGAAAATGAGCCCCCACACATAAATAATGACTAGCCGTGTAACCATGAGCAAGTTACTTAACCCCAATTGCTTAAAAAAAAAAAAAAAAGAATTGTAGTCAGTGAGACCCCAGAATTTCATGAGTAGGAAGAAGAGAGAAGAAGAAAGGGAATATTTAGAATAACAATTTTCTACTTTCTTAGCTGTAAAGGTTTTAGTTGGCAAAGGTAGATTAAAACTATGGTATTATATGAGATAATATATATGAATTTCATTAATCTATGCTCATCTAACTCTAATATTTTAACAGGAGAATGTGATCTTTGCCCTGTGGCCACAGTTACCTGAACACTCACTCACAGTAGAGTTTCCCCCTATTTGAAGAATGGGCAAACTCAGACATTTAGTCACTCAGAGTGGAATAGCTGAGAAGGAAATCCTAGAGGAATCTGTGTATATGTGTGGGAAGAATAAGAAATTTAGCTCTCCAGCCCATATATCCCTAAAGTATAGTGAAGAGGCCTTACTAGTCCTTAAAATTTATTCTCATTATAGACTCTTCTAATTATGAGATTCAAGACATAGGTCTCATTGTGAAAACAATCTCCTCTGGACACAGTATAACTATCAAGAAACGCTAAGACTTTTCCCTATGGCACCAAAATGGAGGTATTATAATTAATTCCTTTGGGGTCTTCTGGTCTGCTTGCCATACTTGTTCAATAATCAGACTTTTAAGGCACGTTCTTTCAGGACCCAGCTGCCATGGTGCCTGTCTCTCTCCCATGACCTGTCTTCCCCAATTGGTGTGTTGTTCCCCCCAACCCTACCCCTCTCCACCATCCCTACCTGCTGCTCCCCCACTCCCAACTTCCTTGTAGAATTTTGGAGGTTCAAGAACTATTGACAGAAAGAAGAAAGGTATAGCCCAGACTTTCTGAGGGTTGAGCTATCTGTTTTTAATTTGCCCTGAAAACAAGAATTACTAGAATTCCAGTCTGCTTCTCAGTTGGCAAAGTCACTATTTCCCAGTGTCTGTACCCCACACATACTTCCTATCCACCATTTCTCATCAGCATAAAATTGAGGTTGTTACTATACCAGAGTCAACTAAGTAAATAGTCTCATTTGTTTAACTATTATTCAAAAGAGAGAAAGGCACACATATTATTGTAGTTCTCGTGAGAGAATATAGTCCATATTTTATTTTTTTTCTTGAGTATATTTTAGCAAAGCTCTGACACCGATGAACTATGCTAGAATTTAATCTTCCCTCACCTCTTTTGAATTTTGATGGCATTTGAGCATCAGAAGTGTGAAGTTGCCGCCTCCCTGTATTGATCCGACCCTGGATAGAGCTATATAGAGAGCGCCCAGAGCTCTGGACTTGCAGCTGCTGTTTATACATCAGAAGACGATTGTTGAGCCCCTCATTGTGTCGCTGCAACTGCCACACTTGGTCCTTCAGGTTTTCAATGGTTTCTTCAGTCTTTAGATTCCTGCTAGACTTGTTGGCATTCCCACTGGTTCTTCCCTCAGCTGTGAGTCTCAACAATTTTGTTCTCATCCTATTTGAAAGAGTAACAAGGGTTTTTTTAAATTTATTTTCCCCATGGGGGAGGAAAGGAAGTGGGAAGGAGTGATAATAAATATTTGTTAATTGAAAAATAAAATTTATTTTTTTAAAAAGGACAGTATCATATTCCTCTTATAACTTTTCTTCTCCTGACAAAACATTCTCAGAATGTTCAGCTGATTTATGCATGGTATTATCTCTAGTACCCTCACCAAAGCCATAACTAGGTTAGGGTGATTAGGGATTTGTCCCGGCATGATAAATTTAGAGCATGCTAACAGCATTTGCAGTACATCAACTGAGTAGAGACTAGTTATCACCTAGTTAGCAAGATTACTTAAAATAGGAAGTTTCTACACTATCAGACTTTCCCCCCAATGTGTTACCCCATTATTACCATTATTATTGAATATTGTTCTAGAAATGCTGGCTATAACAATAAGAAAAGAAAAAGAAATTGAAGGGATTGAATAGGCATTGAGGAAACAAAATGATTATTCTTCGCAGATGATATGATGGTATATTAGAGAATTCTAGAGAATCAACTAAAAATCTAGTTGAAATAATTAACAACTTCAGCAAAATTACAGGATATAAAATAAACCCACATAAATCATCAGCATTTCTTTATATTACCAACAAAGCCAAGCAGCAAGAAATAGAAAGAGAAATGTCATTTAAAGTAACTGCAGACTGGGTGGCTAGGTGGCCCAGTGAGTAGAGCGCTGGCCCTGGAGTCAGAAGGACCTGAGTTCGGATCCGACCTCAGACACTTAACGCACAAACAAAAACCTAGCCATGTGACCTTGGGCAAGTTACTTAACCCCAATTGCCCTCCAAAAAGCAAAAGAAAGAAAGAAAGAAAGAAAGAAAGAAAGAAAGAAAGAAGAAAGAAAGAAAGAAAGAAAGAAAGAAAGAAAGAAAGAAAGAAAGAAGAAAGAAAGAAAGAAAGAAAGAAAAGAAAATAAAGTTAACTGCAGACAATATAAAATACTTGGAAATTGACTTGCCAAGACAAACCTAGAAACTAAAAGAACACAATTATAAGACACTTATCACACAAATAAAGTAGGATCCAAACAATTGCAGAAGTATTAATTACTCATAGATAGGCTAAACCAATATAATAAAAATGATAATTTTTATTGATAAATTAATTCTTTAACTTTTATTTTCTTTAAAGCAATTGGGGTTAAGTAACTTGCTCAAAGTTACATTGCCAGTCATTATTTATGTGTGGGTGCTCATTTTCTGAGGCCAGGACCAATCCTGGCTCATCCCGACTCTGGGGCCAGCGCTCTTACTCACTGTGCCACCTAGTAGCCCCTATTCTTTAAATTGTATTTAATTAATTTTTATTAATGATTAATTTCCTTATATAGTACCAGACCAACCAAATTACCCTGATTTTTTTTATAAAGTTAGGGAAAAAAAACAATAACAAAATTCATTTGGAAGAGCAAAAGATCAAGACTGTCAAGGGAATAAATGAAAAAAAAATGTGAAGGAAGGTGGTTTAGTAGTACCAGATCTCAAAACTGTTTTACAAAGTGGTCATCATCTGGTTCTGGCTAAGAAAAATGATGGAAGATCAGCAAAATATTAGGTATACAATACATAGTAGTAAGTAACCACAGTAAGTTAGTGTTTGAACAACCAAAAGATCCAAGATTTGGGACAAGAACTCACTATTTGACAAAAATTTCTGGGAAATCTGGAAAGCAGTTTGGTAGAAACTAGGAATAGACCAACATGTCACACCACATAGTGAGATAAAGTCAAAATGGGTAGATGATTTAGGCATAAAGAGTGATATCATAAGCAAATTAGGGGGACATAGAATATTTTACCTGTCAGATTTATGGGTAAGGGAAGAATTTATGATCAAACAAGATATAAAGAGCATTATGGGATATAAAATGGACGATTATGTTTACATTAAATTAAAAAGGTTTTGCACAAACAAAATCAATGCAACCAAGATGAGAAGGAAAGCAGAAAATGGTAAAAAAAAAATTTATAGCAAAATTCTCAAATTCCCTTTCTCAAATATATAGAGAACTGAGTCAAATCTATAAGAATACAAGTCATTCCCTAATTAATAAATGGTCAAAGGATATGAACAGGCAGTTTTCAGAAGAAAAAATCAAAACTATCTCTAGCCCTGTGAAAAATGCTCTAAATCACTTTGATTAGAGAAATGCAAACAACTCTGAGGTACCACCTCACACCTATCAGATTGGCTAATATAACAAAAAAGGAAAATGACAAATATAGGAATAGATGTGGGAAAATAGGGACACTGATACAGTGTTGGTGGAGTTGTGAGCTGATCCAACCATTTTGGAGAGAAATTTCAAGCTATGCCCAAAAGGCTACAAAACTATGCATATTCTTTGACCCAGCAATACCACTACAAGGTCTGTACCTCAAAGAGATCAAAGAAAAAGGAAAATGACCTGTTTTTACAAAAATATCTATGGCAGCTCTTTCTGTGGTAGCAAAGAATTGGAAGTTTAGGGAATACCCATCAATTGGGAATGGCTGAATTAATTGTGGAATATGATTGTGATGGAATACTATTGTGCTATAAGAAATAATGAGTAGGATGCTTTCAGAAAAACCCGAGAGGACTTACATGAACTGATGTAAAGTGAAATGAACAGAACCAAGAAAACATTGTACATAGTAATAGCAATTGTATAATGATCAACTATGAATTAGCTCTTTCCAGCAATACAATGATCCAAAACAATTCCAAAAGACTCATGAGAGAAACTATCTACCTCCAAGAAAAGAATTGATGGAGTTGAAATGCAGCATACTTTTCAAACTTTATTATTCTTTTTTTTTTTTTTTTGGTCTGTGTTTTCTTTTGCTATATGGCTAATATGGAAATGTTTTGCATGACTGTGGAAGTATAATCAGTCTCAAGTTGCTTGCCTTCTTAAGCAGGGTGGACAAAAGGGATGGAAGGAAAGAGCTTGGAACTCCAAAATTTTTTTTTAATGTTAAAATGTTTTGTTTACATATATTTGAGGAAAAAATTAAAATTAAAAGTTTTTTTTTAAAAGGCCAACTCATATGAAGCAGGGGCCCTTCATATTTAGCAAATGTCCCAACACCCAAAAGCAACTAATCCTGCCATATAGATCCATAGCAAAGGAGTCCACACCTATCCAAGCTAAGTGCTAGAATATCCTTAATAAAGATCCTTTCTATGCTCTAGCTAAGCAAACTTCTTTTTTCTTAACTCTTAAATGACCTATGAATGTTTCATTTTGTTCTAGCGTCAGACTTGAACTAGCATGGTACCAGTTTAATCAGGTTGCACACCTCCTGGACGATGACTTAGCACGCGAACTCATTCCTAGCCTCAACTCCTGGAATGATTTGTGGCCATTGACCAAGTTGCAAAAATTTGAGGTTACAGTCCAATCCCTTATATCATGGTCACTCATCTCTCAAACTCTAGTTTTGGTCAGTGTTCCAAAACTGATTATAATGTTCCAGATTATATTTGATAAAGCAGTCAACCAATAAGTATTTACTAAGCTTTTGCAGAGGTCAAGAAGGATGAAGACTGAGAAAAGACCATTAGAATTGGCAATTAAAAAATTCTTGGAAACTTTGGAGAGTTATTTTAGTTGAATGTTGAGATCAGAGACCAGATTGCAAGAGGTGGAGGCATGAGTGAAAGAAAAGGAAGTAGAAGCAACAAGGGTGGATAGCTTTGTCTAAGAGTTTGACTGAGAAAGGGGGGAGAGATACAAGACTATAGAGATAATAGGGTCTAGTGAAGGATTTTCAAGGATGGGGGAGAATTGAGCTTGTTTGAAAGTGGTAGATTCAAAAGGGAGTTGGGGGGAATCATTGAGGAATCATTCTGGTAGAGAAGATGGGAAGAGATGGAATGAAGATCAAAGGGCATATGTAGAAGGAAAGGACCATCTCATCAGGGACTAGAAGAAAAGAAGAGAAAATGGGGTAATATAAAGGGGTTTTGAGATAAAGAGAAAAGAACATGAGGACTGGCTTCATTTTTCTCAGCAAGGTCAGGGATAATATCCTTACCTGAAAAAATGGGGGCAAGGGTAAGGAATAAGAAAGTATGAGAGACTTGCAGAGAGAAGAAAAGGTTTGGAATAACTTTTGGGGAGACTGAGAAGAAAATGAGATAAGGAATTAAGAAGGAGAAAAAAGATTATTTTGCTGGAGTGAGGTCCTATCTGAGGTTAGTTGAAAGAATTGTGTTATGTACTTGGTCAGCACAACTGAGTAACTTTATCCAGTTCTGTCTGGCAAAACATGAGTAGAAAGGATTTCTCTCCTTTATACTATGTATTGCTTAATGTAGCCTAAAATTGTGTTCTCTTTTTTTTTTGGTTGCTTTGTTACACTACAGATTCCTATTAAGTTTGCAATCTTGTAAACATTTAGCTCTCTCATAGGAAGTGCTTTCTAGATGTGTCTCTCATTTCTTGTGCACTTCAGCTGGGTTTTAAAAGATGGTTTGGAATTTTCCAGGAAAAGAAGGGAAAGAAGGACATTTTAGGCATGTGGAATAGCATGAGTATAAGCTGAGAGATGGGAAATCATAGGCCATATTTGGAGTATGTGTAGTGGTCCAATTCAGCTGAAATAGAAAAGTAAATGGAATAGATAAAGATAGAAAAGTAGTTTCATTCCTGACTGTAGCAGTCCTTGAAGATCAGGCAAAATAATGTGAAGTCTAAAATCAGTAGGGAACAACAACAACAAAAAAAGACTATAGGCTTTTTTGAGCATAGTATATATAAATCAGAGAGATGAATAACAAAAGTTATTCTGACCAATATATAAAAGATACACTCAATTGGGGAGGTAGAGGAATAAAGACTCATTAGAAGGCTATTTCAGTAGTCCAGGTGGGTGGTAATGATGGCCTATTCTAGAACTGTGACAGTGGGAAAAGAGAGAAAGGGATGAGAGATAAACAAGGGTAATACTGATAGGACTTGGTAACATAGTGCCTCTAGTACATCCATCTAGCAAAGTGTCTCCACTTGGCAAATGCTGATTTCACTTCAAATTTTATCCTACAACAGCACTGTAAGATGGGTAGGGAAAATGTTATACTTATTCCTTTACAGAGGAAAAATCTGCTACACAAAAATTTTAAGTACCTTGCTTAGACTGACAGTTAATAGATTATAGACTAGAACCTAGGGTCTAGAAATGGGATTAGAACACAGATTAGTGTTCTTTCTATTAAGACCACATTGTCACAGCACAATGGACTTATTTTGTAGTAGGGCAAATTAGAGTTGTATTTATTGTATATCACATACTGAACTTCAAAGTTCCATGAGGGCAGGACCATATTTGATCTAAGCTTTGTATCTCTCCTAGCACCTAACATATAGTAAGCACTTATTTAGTAAGCACTTAATAAATATTGGATGTGAGAGAAATAATTATTAATAACCAATGATCTGGGGAGATCCAGAGTTTCCCCCTTTTTCTAAAGTCCTAATTTTTAAAAGTTCAGTCTCTTGAAGGACATTGCTAATAATGAGATTGGACTAACTTTCTTGTTCAGACCCCAACCAAGTGGAGGAGCCAGTGTGTTCTGCTCAGGCCTGGTTGGGCATAAATTCATTGAATAGATTCCCTAAGGCTGGGGTGGGGGGACTTAAGTGGATGACACAAAGTTCAGATCCAGTTCTTCATTCATTCATAATTATCAGCCAATCAGAGTTATCTGCCATCCTTCTGAATACTCCTCTTCCAAAAGAATATATAAACCTTGAGCCTGCCAGCCATGATTGTCTTTTGTCCAAGAGAGATGGCCAAAAGACCACCCTTTTATTAATAAATATGCTGGCCTTATTAATAAAATGATTAAATTACCCAGAAATTATGTCTGTTGAACCTTTTTAATCACCGCAGATGACTGTGGGCAAAAGATCCCCATTACCTCATGAAACAAATGTGTGAATACCACCATTGGGTGAAACTATGAGGAAAAATGTCTTTTGACCCTTATCAGGCCTTAAGAACAAATTATCAAATGAGGAGACAGAGAGAGAGAGAAAGAGAGAGAGAGAGAGAGAACACTGTAAATCTTAAATTTAGAGCTATATGAATGTTGGCTATTGTTGTTGTTATTGAGGACGTGTCACACAAAGCTGAAGGAATAGAAGTTGAAGAAGAGAACAAATAGGGACACCATAACTCTTTAAGTCTGGGCTTTGAGTGAACTATAATACTGTCATAAAGCAGCCATAGATGCTAATGGAAACTTAGCATTAGAAAAGGCAGTACCCAGAATGAGGGAGGTGATTGTTCTGTTGTCTTCTGTCCTGGTCAAACCACATCTGGGGTGTTATGTTCAATTTTGGACACATTTTAAAAATACTGATAACTGGAAAACATCCAGAAGAGGGTGACCAGGATGGTCATGGGCCTTAAGATCAAGCCATATGAGGACCCACTGAAGCAAATGAGGATCTTTCTTAAGAAAAGAAGTCTTAGAGGGAACATGATGACTATCTTCAAACTTTAGGATGAATGTCATGTGGAAGAAAGATTAGATTTCTTCTACTTGGCCCTAACAACAAACTCTGGACCAATGAGTAGAGGTTTATAGGCTTGATGTGACCAAACAGAAGTTTGGAGGAGGGAGTACTCACATTGAGGAAATAACAGATCAACTGGAATATTAGAGTATAAGAGCAAGAAAAAACTCTTAACAATTAGACTTATACATAAGGGGAATGGGGTGTCTCAGGAATTAGTGGTTTCATGGACGGCTACTTATGGGGATGGTGCAGAGGGGACTCTTGTTCAGGTACGAGCTTGTCAGGATGCTCTCAGAGGTCGTTTCTAACCCTGAGGTTCTGTGGGTCCAAGAACTCCATTACCTTGCTTCTCAGTCAAGGCTGCCCCTGTACTTCTGTCAAGTTTTGAAACAGGGCTTTAAAGGTAGAACCATCACAATCCTTGTCCCAGTGCTCTGAGCCAAGCTATATCATTTTGTTAAGGATAGTTTCTCCGTGGATTTCAAAGGTAGCAATTTAAAGGTGCTTCCTTCTCTGGAGAGAATTAGTACTGTTGCAAGTTGGAAGGAACAATATTTCTAGGTCTGTTTGGGCTAACACCCAAAGAATGAGAATAAGCCAGGGTTTTCAAGTTACTTCCTGATTTATATCAAAGGGCATTGAATGCTTGCTCTTTGCAATAACGCTAATATGATGGTTTTACCTCAAAAATTATTTTCAGAGTGAGTTATCATTTCTTTTACGTTACTTTCTGTGAATATTTCATCTCTGCTGCTTTTGTGTTGGCATAATGCATCCAAGTCAATAGGTAAGGTGCTCCTGCATTAAGAAGAATTTCAGCATACCTTTTGATCTGATCCTCTTGCTTCCAAGATAACGTCTTTACCAGCAAGCTCTCCTCTTGAAGTCGAGAGAAATTGTCCTCCAACTCCTTCCTGCTCATCTTACTCAAGTATGTTCCAGATTTTACGTTTTTACCTAAAGTTCCAGGAAGGCAAAGGGAATCATAGCATTATAGATCCTAGAGCTGGAAGGAATACTAAAGATACTGATGACTTTTATTTAATTTTTTATTCATGATTGCTTTTTTAATAACTTTGACTAGAAAACTCAAATTTGAATTCTGCCTCTGTTACTTATTATTATTACTTTGGTCAAGTCATTTAACATAAACGGGTCTTATCTGTAAAATGAGGGGTTTAGATGAAATTTTCAACTCTAAAGCAGTTGGGAGTCTAGACCAGGGGTGGGAAACCTATAACTTTGAGGCCACATGTGGCCCTCTAGGTCCTCAAGTACAGCCCTTTGAATCCAAACTTCACAGAATACATATCATTGTTCTGTAAAACTTGTACGCAGTCAAAAGGCTGCACTCAAAAATCTATCCCCCAAACTACCAAAACAATGATAATAACAAAAGCCCAACTCTTTTATATCAATGAAATCAAGTTGAAATTGACATTGTTGGTATGCTTGATGCAGGAAAAAATTAAAAACAGACCAAGAAATATGTGTGGTAGAGAGATGGTTGATTGGTTGCTATCCTTCATCCTTATTCTGTGTGTATCAATACAGAATAAACGACAACTTGGGACAACTTAAAGTGCTGTGAAGTGTTCTAAATGCAACCCAACCTGTTTAATCCTGACTATGCAAGAGTGATTGTTTTCCTTTTGGTTTTTATCAAGTATATCTTAGGCTATTCCCAGGAGGAACTAGAAATGAGAAGAGGACCAGAATGACATCATTATGATAAAGTTCCAGTGTGTCAGACTATGGCTGATCAGACCAATACAAGCTTGTAGTGTTCTACTGCACAAATAGTCCTTGTGAAAATTTTTGGGTGGATTCTCTAAATTTGCACATTCTGTTTCCTTTGAGCTTTGCTCATAGAGCACAGCACCTTCTCTGCTATGGGCATGCCATGCTGAGCAGTCCTGGGCCAGTGTTTCCCATGTCACACAATCAATTCCACAGTTCCTGAGAGAGACCTTGAGAGTGTCCTTGTATCTCTTCCTTCTTAAACCATGTGAATACTTGTTCTGTGTGAGTTTTCCATAAAATATTCTTTTTGGCAAGCATACATTTTGCATTGGAGCAACATGGCCAGCCCATCAGAGTTGTGCTCTATGAAGCAGAGTTTCAATGCTGGGCAGTTTGGTTCAAGAAAGGTCCTCAGTGTCTGGTTTCACATCCTGCCAGGTGATCTTCAGAATCTTTCTAAGACAATTCAAATGGAAGTGATTCAATTTCCTGTCATGGCACTGGTAGACTGTCCAGGCTCCCCAGGCATACAACAGTGAGGTCAGCACCATGGCTCTGTAGACCTTCAGTTTCTTAGTCAATCTAATACCTCTTCTTGCCATACTTTGGAGCCTCCCAAACACTGAGCTAGCTCTGTCAAGGTCAGCTACCACACTGTTTGTAAATTCTTCAACTTGAAAAGGCTATAAGCCAAGACTAAAGTAGAGGAAGTATTGATGCATGATTTTCTGTTTGCATATGATTGTGCACTCAATGCAGCCTCTGAAGGTGAAACTCGACAAAGTATGGATCAATTCTCTGCTGCTTTTGCTAATTTTGGCCTAACAATTAACACCAAGAAAACACAGGTGCTCCATCAGCCACCACCACACCATCCATACTTGGAACTATTAGTTACAGCAAATGGAGAAGGTTTGAATGCTGTGGATAAGTTCACTTACCTTGGTAGTGTACTTTCTAGCGATGTACACTTTGATAAGGAGGTTGATGCATGTATTGGCAGAGATACCTACTTTGCCTTGGTACTGTTTTACATAGGGTGGAGAATATATATGTACATATATACACACAGACACATACACATACATATATGTGTATATATCTGTGGGTATATAGAGAGATTGTATACATATATTTATAAAAAAATCAGAATTTTGTTCTCACATAGAAACTGGGGGGCTACATCCTTGTTCTCCACTAGAGGCCTCCCTAAGTCGCTGAACAGCTGTCAGCAGCCCAGGTCAAAAAGCAGGGCAAAGAATGATGTCTTCATTGTCTACATCTTAGGGTTAACTCTTTTAAAGATACTTAGTTCTTCCCATTGTCCACAGGGCTATGAATAGATAATCCTGCCTCTCCTTTTACCCCATTCCCATTACATAACACAAGTTAACTTCAACTCCTTTATTTCTCATAATCAGTACAGACTTAACCCAACTCAGAAACTACTACAAAAGGACAAGAAGAGGGAGACTCTTAATAAACTGATACTGAATTCAATATAATAAAAGGTTGAGAGTGGTTTTAATTTTTTCAAATATAGTTTTGATGAATGGCTCAAGCACTGAGTTTACCTTGAGTAGATGTTGTCATCAAGGGCTTGGAGTCACTCTTTCTGATAGGCATGTCTCCAGCTATATCATCCACAAGAAGCAATGACCTCTTATAATTCCTACCCTGAAAGAGAACACAGATAGCATACTATTAAACAAAAAGGTCACCCTTACTTTCATGTGTAACTCAGGCAGAGGAACAAGTCCCTTGCTGCATGTAGTTAAGTTGTAACAGGTGTTCCCCAGTCCTCTAGTGACAGCTTCACAGAAATTTCTTTGGTAGATTTGGATCACTCTGAATTAAAGAATAAAGGCAAACTTTTAATAGTGATAGCATCATTTTAAATTGGCTGGCATACTTTAGGGATACTGATTCTGTGGAGTGGCTCTTAAGTTTGCTATGTTTTTATTAGCAAATGAATATTCTTAGAATTAGAAACAAACACAGCTGTGAAAACTCAATAAAAAATTGCTTTTAAAGCTAAGCTAGCCACTGAAATTCATTAAATTACTCTATTTCACCAGCTGAAGTGAAATGCTTATGTAGCCCTAGGTGGGTGGCCAAATCTGGAGCTGGGATCATTTTAAACGCTGTGTTACAGAGCAGTATTGGAAGGACAGAGTGTAGTTCTTTAACATTTAGGCACCCATCTCCATTCTGGAGAATCCCAGTGTGTGCCTATTCTAACACAAACAACTGAACCTGGAAGCCATGTGGCCTTTAACATATGGACTATACTAGTAGATCAGGATTTTTTTTTTTTTTAAATCAAATCCCCTAAAACCAAGGACTCTCTCTAGGTACAGGTATGGATAGTGATGACTATAAAGAAATGAATTGTTTATTTTTTTGCTCTTCCAGCTTCCCCTATCTGGTGTCCTTCCCTCCCTACTCCCATTCAGATGCCTCATCTGTTTATCATCTCTCTTTCCTTCCTTCTCTATTGAAAAATCTGTTCACAAGAAAAGTGTAAATGGTGAAGTGGGTGGTGACTTGAGCAAATCCTTCACTTCTCTGGATCATATGTCTCTTGTCTGAAAAATGAGGATATCAAACTAGGAGATGTCTAGGTCCTTTCCAATCAGTGATGAGCTGATAAATGTCTAATAAACAGAACTCCAAAGACCCCCAACACCCTCTTAAGTTTAATTTGCATTATTAACATTTTCTCTATTGACTTCCTTAAATATAGAAAATCAACAAGATAATAAATCAATACACACACACACACACACACACACATATACCACCTATATCAAATTGTTTACCATCTTAGGAAGAGGGGAAGGGAGGCAGAAGAAAATTTGGAACTCAAAATTTTATACAAAATAAATGTTAAAAATTGTCTTAACATGTAATTTAGAAAAAAAATCCAAAATATTATTTTAAAAAGACAACAAATCGAGCCCTGATTTACAGCATTTTCCTATTTTCCAGATGTAAAAGTTCACCCTAAAAATTTAATAATCTACCTTAGTAGGTAGGAGCTAGTTCTAGCATACCCCTGTTTCTAGCCATAACAAGCTATGATAAGGTTTGATGTATTTCCCAGAACCATAGTATTTCAAAATTAGAAAGAATGTCAGTCTAATTTGTACCTGGCCAAATCACTCCTGACTTGTACTTGTGAAGTTTATTTTAAACCCAATTATAGGACTTTACATTTATTTTTCACATTAATCTACACAATTGCAATAGCATAATTCTGTAATGTAATTGTAATAAACTATAATAAAAATAAAGGAACTATTTATTAAACTGAATCTTATTAGATTCAGTCCATTATTTTAGCCTTTTGAGCTCATGTTGGATCCTGATTATAGGTCAATATATTAACTATTTCTCCTAGGTTTGGGCCATTTTAGATTTGATAAATAGTCCTTCAATGTCTTCATTCAAGACTTTAATAAAAATGTTGACCCTAATAAGGCCAAGGTCAGATCTTGGAGGCATTCCAATAGAGACCTCTCTCCAAGTTTATATTGAGCCATTAATGATTATTCTTTGGGTTTAGTCATTCAACCAATTTCAAATCCACATAATTATACTATTGTCTATCCCAGTTCACTATCTTGCCCACTAAGATGGCATGGAACTTTTTAAAATGCTTTGCTGAAATTTAGGCTAGTTATGTCAATGTAATTTTATAATCCTAATAACCTGGTCAAAAAAGGAATTTAGTTTAGTCTGACATGACTTGCTCTTGGCAAAACCATGTAATAATCACTTCCCTTTGTAGATGTTCACAAACCAAACTTTATTAGTGGATTCTAGACTTTTGCCAAAAATGAAAGTTTGTTAACTTGCATAGTTTGTAGATTCAACTCTTCCTTTTATTTAAGGGGAAGAGATTTTAAAAAAAAGAAAAGAAAAGAAAACCCCATGCCATTTGTCTTTCATTCCCATTCTCCAAGATCTTTCAGAGATCAGAACTGTATTAGCAATCATTCCCACAAGTTCTTTAAATACCTTATGATGAAATTTGTGCTTGAACTAATTTGAGAACACTTTTAAAATCTCCTTGGTTATCTTGGGTATTTGTATTTTAATAGGGCTTAGTATCTTCTTAAATCAAAGGAATGAAATTCTAGTTGTAGAAATTTAGAAACTGGTCTGTGTGAGAATGAATTATTTTGAAAACCAGGAATACTTTTTGGGGGGAGGGAGGATACTGAAATCATCCCATATAAAACAACTTATACCATGACAACATTATAAAGAAAAATAGTTTTGAAAGACTTTAGAATTCTGATCATTGAAATGACAAATTTCAAAGTATAAAAAGTGAAGCATGTGCCTGTCTCCTGACAGCAGAGTCGTGGTGTTCTCAAAATACAGAATAAGACATGTATTTATGGGTTTGGCCAATGAGAGTACTTGCTTTGATTGACTATGAAGATTTGTTATAATGGGTTTTTTCTTTTTCTTTTTTGTTGTTGTTTAACTAGAAAGGTAAGGGGAGAAGTGGGCAAGAGAGAGGGGAAAATGCTTGTTTTAATTAGAAAAATATTCAATTTAATTTTTACAATAATTTTAAAAATAAATGAGTAAGAAGACATACTCATCATCATCTTTTTTAAAAAAGGCCATTTTTTCTCACATAAAGTCTTTCTAGAACCTCCAATTGCAAATACTGTCCTTCTTCAAATACCTTGCATTCAATTACTTTGATCATATTTGTATTTGTTCACTTTATATTTATGTCATATATATTTTTATATGTACTCATCTACTCAATTAAAATGTAAGCTGTTCCAAGCAGTGATTGTTTCATTCATAATTCTTGCAGCCCCAGCACCTAGAACAATACCTGGTACAGAGCAGCCCTAGAAGAAATGCTTCTTGGTTGATGTAAATAGAAGATCTTAAGTAATTTAAATGTGTTTGGGATGAAACTCGAACTAAAAATCCTCTTCTCATGACTTGTTATAGTGTCAAAGTGACCCTACTCATTTCTCAAAGACTTTGTCATCAGAGCAAAAACTCTGACAGGTTCTACCCAGCTGGAACAGCTTTTAGGATTGCTCTGTAGTAGACTGGGGTTCCTATGGCTCTAGGGCCACTCTATACATGTTCACAGAGATATCACCAAATCCTTGCTGACCAGGTGATGAGTTTTTCCCCTACGATATCTCATAAAGACTGTATAACATTATATGAAAGGGCTAAGATCTGATGGAGCCAAAAGTCATCTATAAACTTACAAACTGTTGAAGAAAAAGATGAAAATACAAAACTTTTCAGTGTCAAGCATGAACAATTATTCTTAACATGCAGACTACGTAAGGGGAATAGGGTTTAGGTCAGCCAGGTGAAGCTATGATTTGGGAAAAAAGGAAAAGATGAGTAGTGGGCAAATTGTGAGATAACTAAGACTTTTTTTTCTTTTCTTTTAAGCAAACTGTGCATTCAGAAATATAGAAATTAGTTAATGCAGAGTGGAGGAACTAGGGTAGGGGTTCTTATACCTCTTTATATTACAGACTTCTTTCACAATCTAGGGAAGCCTTTGGACCCCTTCTCAGAATAATGTTTTAAATGTAAAAAACAAGACAAACAAGTCCATAAAAGAAACCAATTATAATTATCAAGATATTTTTAGACCATCAACATTATCTGTAATGGGTATAGGCTAAAAGCCTTCCTAATAAGATCAGGGGTGAAACAAGGATATACATTATCACCATTGTTATTCAATATTGTACTAGAAATATTTGTTAGTTTTAGCAATAAGAAAAGAAAAAGAAATTGAAGGAATTTGAATAGGCAATGAGAAAACAAAACTATCACTCTTTGCAGATGATGTGATGCTATACTTAGATAATCTATAATCCTAGAGAATCAAGTAAAAAACTGTTTGAAATAATTAAAAACTTTAGCAAAGTTGTAGGATATAAAGTAAACTCACATAAATCATCAGTGTCTCTATACATTATCAACAAAGCCCAGCAGCAAGAGATAGAAAGAGAAATTTCATTTAAAATAACTGTAGACAATATAAAACATTTGGGAGTACACTTGCCAAGGCAAACCCAGGATCTATAGGAACACAATTACAAAACACTTTTCACACAAACAAAGTCAGATCTAAACAAGTGGAAAAATACCAATTGCTCAAGGGTAGGCTGAGCAATAAAAAGGACAATTCTATTCATCCAGCCATTCTGGAGAACAATTGGAGCTATATCCAAAGGGCTATAAAAACGGGAAAAGGACCCACATGTACAAAAATATTTATAATAGCTCCTTATGTGGTGGCAAAGGATTGGAAATTGAGGGGATGTCAATCAATTGGGGAATGGCTGAACAAGTTGTGGAATGTAATGGAATGCTATTGTGCTATAAGAAATAATGAGCAGTCAGACTTCAGAAAAACCTGGAAAGACTTATATGAACTGATACAGGGTGAAATGAGTAGATTGAGGAGAACATTGTACACAGTAACAGCCAAATTGTGTAATGACTGATCTTGACAGATTTAGCCCTTCTCAGGATTGCAAGGATCTAAGACAATTCCAAAAGACTAATGATGGAAAATCCTATCCACATCCGAAGAACTCTGGAATCTGAATGCAATGGAAGCATGCTATTTGCTGTCCTTTTCTTTTATTGTTTTATTTTGTTTCTTTTTTCTCATGGTTCCTCCCATCAGTTCTAACTCTTCTATACATCATGACTAACGTGAAAATGTTTAATATGAATGTATAGGCAGAGCCTATATCAGAATGCATGATGTCTTGGGGAGTGAAGGGGCAAGGTAAGCCCATCTGTGAGGAATAAGATTATATAAACCAAGGCCCCAATTCAATTTGACCTATTACCCCGAGCTGTCTGGGAACAGAGGATCCTGACATGAGGGCTGCTCCTCTCCTGGGACCCTGGCCAGGTCCTTGAGAAGAGATATGATAACTGCCCACTCCTGGAAGTAGCCACTCCAAGGAGACATTGCTCTTGGGGGGGGCAGGACCGGCCTTGGAGGGATTGGCCTCCATCCCAGGCCTCACACAAGATACTATGCTTGTTAAAAACACCTGGCAGTATGCCTCTCTGCACTACTTAAACTGTAAAGATTCAGACCCCAAATTGGAATCTCACCCATGGAGGAGATGTCTTGCCTGGGACCCTCCCGTGGGGGACCCTGACAGCTGTACAGGGATTTCCCAGCTTGTGTGGTCAGCTGTTGGTGCTTCCCTGCAATGGTGATGTTTGTAAACATATGTGTGTGTGTGTGTGTGTGTGTGTATCCATATATATATATATATATATATACATATACATATATATACATATATATATCTCCATATATATCCATTATTAATCATAGTTGCTCTTATTCTGATATCTTTAAGCCTTTCACTCTATCTCTAGTTTCTTTGTCACCTGCCTATATATACATATATTCTAAATAAATATTCTAAAGAAATTGCCTTGGGTCTTCTTGGAGTGCCGAGTATTCCATTCATGGGAATCCTGAACCTCCTTAATCAGACAGGGAGGAAGGGGAGGAGAAGGTGGTAGAGAAAATTCAAAACTCAAAATCTTATGAAAGTGAATGTTAAAAATGAAAATAAATTAATTATTTAAAAAACAAAAATTCTACCTAAATTACTTATTCAGTGCCATACCCATCAAACTACCAAAAGTTATTTTATAGAGCTGGAAAAATTATCCAAATTCATCAAAGAACAGAAGGTGAAGAATATCAAGAATTAAAGAAAAAAATGCAATGGAAGGTAGCCTAATCATACCAGATCTAAAATTATGCTATAAAGCAGCAATCATCAAAACTATGTGGTACTACTGGCTAAAAAGTAAAGTGGAATCAGTGGAATAGATTACATACACAAGACACAGTAGTAAATGACTATATTAATCTACTGTTTGATAAACCCAAAGATTCCAGTTTCTGGGATAAGAACTCACTATTTGACAAAAACTACTGGGAAAACTGGAAAATAGTATGGCAGAAACTAGACACAGACCAACATCTCATACTGCATACCAAATAAGGTCAAAATACATAAATGATTTAGACATAAAGAGTGACACCATAAGCAAATTAAGAAAGTAAGGAATAGTTTACATAGCAGATTTATGGAAAAGGGAAGAATTTTTGACCAACAAGAGATAAAAAAACCATTATTAAATGCAAAATGGATAATTTTGATTACATCACATTAGAATTTTTTTTTTTTGCACAAACAAAAACAATGCAACCAAGGAAAGCAGAAAGATGGGATTACAGCAAGTGCTTCTGATAAAGGCTTCATCTCTCAAATATATAGAGAACTGGGTCAAATGTATAAGCCTATAAGTCATTCCCCAATTGATAAATGGTCAAAGGATATGAACAGGCAGTTTTCAGATGAAGAAATTAAAGCTATCTATAGCCATATGAAAGAATGTTCTAGGTCACTATTGATTAGAGAGATGCAAATTGAAATGGCTCTGAGGTGCCACCTCACACCTATCATATTGGCTAATATGATAGAAAAGGAAACTGAAAAATTTTGGAGAAGAGGTGGGAAAATTGGGACACTAAGGCATTGTTGGTGGAGTTTCAATGTGATCCAACCATTTTGGAGAACAATTTGGAATCATGCCCAAGGGGCAATCAACCTATGCATACATATTGATCCAGCAGTGCCACTGCTAGTTCTGTATTCCAAAGAGATCATAAAAAAAGGGGAAGGATCTACACATTCAAAGAAATTTACAGAAGCTCTTTTTGTGGTGGCAAAGAATTGAAAGTTGAGGAAATGCCTATCAATTGGGGAATAGCTGAACAAGTTGTGATACTACTGTGCTATAAGAAATGATGAGTAGGCAGATTTCAGAAGAACCTGGAAAAACTTATATGAACTGATGCTGAGTGAAGTGAGCAGAGTGAGGAAAACATTATACACAGTAACATCAACATTGTGTAATGATCAACTACGATTGACTTAGTTCTTCTTAGCAATACAATTATCCAACATAATTCCAAAAGACTCATGATGGAAATGTTATCTATATCTGGAGAAGGAACTATGGAGTCTGGGTGCAGATCAAAGCATACTATTTTCACTTTTTTGTGTTTTTTGTTTTTCATGGCTTTTCCCTTTTGTTCTGTTTTTTTTTCTTTTACAACATGACTAATGTAGAAATATTGCACATGTATTATATATATCAGATTGCTTG
This sequence comes from Gymnobelideus leadbeateri, assembly GCA_011680675.1. Lineage (NCBI taxonomy): Eukaryota > Metazoa > Chordata > Mammalia > Diprotodontia > Petauridae > Gymnobelideus > Gymnobelideus leadbeateri. The sequence continues at coordinate 36,049 of WOXC01000492.1, forward strand.
CCATCTTGGGGAGGGGAGATGAAAGGGAGGGAGAAAAATTTGGAACTCAAAATCTTATTTTAAAAAATGAATGTTGGGGGCGGCTAGGTGGCACAGTGAGTAGAGCGTTGGCCCTGGAGTCAGAAGGACCTGAGTTCGGATCCTTTCCGCTCTGCCACACTTCCTCTCCCAGTATCCTAAAACACACATGTGCAACTGAACTTTACCCAGGATGACAGAAATCAGAGTACAAACTATATACCACTGTAGTAAATGACAGGGAATTTTTATGCTAGCTTGCCATAGGTTTAAAGATTTAAACAAGGGGTGGCCAGAAGGACCTGAGTTCGGATCCTGCCTCAGACACTTAATGCACGCACAAACAAAAACCTAGCCATGTGACCTTGGGCAAGTTACTTAACCCCAATTGCTCTCCAAAAAGCAAAAAAAAGAAGAAAAAATGAATGTTTGAGGGGCGGCTAGGTGGCACAGTGGATAGAGCACCAGCCCTGGAATCAGGAGGACCTGAGTCTCAAATCTGGCCTCAGACACTTAACACACAAAAACTAGCCTTGTGACCTTGGGCAAGTCACTTAACCCCAATTGCCCTCCAAAAAGCAAAAAACAAACAAACAAACAAAAAAATGAATGTTGAAAGCTATCTTTATACATAATTGGAAAAAATAAAATACTATTTACCAAAGAAAAAAAATTTAAAACAAGTTCACAGACCTTAAGTTAAGAACCCCAGTACTAGATGAACAACAGGCTAAAAGAATCTAAAACATGAAAGAAAACAGGATTCTTATGGGGGCAAATCTCAGTGGGACTTTACAGAGTTAAATGAGGCAGGTGATTACCAGGACAGCAGTTTGAATTAGAAAATAAAATGAATGGACTTGGTCCCAGATGGGAAAAGATCTTGCTTTTCTAGGGATCAAAAAAAATCACCAGAGGGTGAAATAACAAAATAGACTGAAACCCTATGGATGATAGAATCCTGTTTTAGAAACAGGAGCTTTGGATTAGAAGGAATCAGTAACAAATAGGCAATTTCTGGAAAGAAATGTTTAAATCTTGGTTTTGGTTTTTTTTTGCTTTTTGGAGGGCAGTTGGGGTTAAGTAACTTGCCCAAGGTCACACGGCTAGGTTTTTGTTTGTGCGTGCATTAAGTGTCTGAGGCAGGATCCGAACTCAGGTCCTTCTGGCCACCCCTTGTTTAAATCTTTAAACCTATGGCAAGCTAGCATAAAAATGCCCTGTCATTTACTACAGTGGTATATAGTTTGTACTCTGATTTCTGTCATCCTGGGTAAAGTTCAGTTGCACATGTGTGTTTTAGGATACTGGGAGAGGAAGTGTGGCAGAGCGGAAAGGATCCTGGACTTGGAGGAAGGAGATCTGACTCCAGGCCTGAAAACTCCAATAATCACCAGCTATGTAACCTGGGGCAAGTCACTTACCTCCTCTGAACCTTAGTTTTCTCATCTGTAAAATGCTAATAATGATAATATCTGTCTTGGGTTTGTTGTGAGTCTTTTTGTTTGTTTGTTTTCAGTTCATTTTCATTTTGTTGTGAGTCTTTTTGTTTGTTTGTTTTCAGTTCATTTGCATTTGCATTCTAATGTCATATTTACTCCTGTACCATAAGCTTTTGTTTCTTCAGTTTCTTCTCAGATATCTTTTTCTTTTGAGCAACCTCCTCTTCTGGTTTAGGAACAATTTGTTCCTTTTCAGTAAGTATTATCTCAATATGGCAAGGAGAACTCATGTATGGGTTGATTGGACCATGAGCCCTGTAAGTATGTTGTTGCATTTTGGGAGCCTTGTTAACCTGGATATGCTCAATGACAAGAGAATCCACATCCAAACCCTTCAGTTCAGTTACTCTCTGCATTTTTAAGCATATGCAGCAAGAATTCAGCACTCTTTTTGGGCCAATGACCCTATATCCAACCCCATTGCTTAGCCTGGCCACACCCACCAATTCCACCATTATATCTTTGGAAGGGAACACACTGTTTCTTCAATGTGACATCTTTTGAATACTTGGTAGCTTTCTGGATATGCATGCCCTTGATAGCTTGGGCTGTTTCACGGGTGTTCTTGAAGTGGACCCAGAGATTTGAACCCCTTGACTTGCATGATTTTGTGGGGTTCTCTGGATCAAGAGAGTAAACTTACCATTTTAAATGATTACCTAGGACTGCTCAAGGGAAGAGCTGTTGTGAGTCTTAAGTGAGATAACAAGTCAAACATTTTGCAAACTTTAAAGCACTATATAGATGTTAGTTATTATTATGGTTGTAAATCTTAAAGTGTTCTAAAAATGAGTTGTTATAAATCTTAACTAAAGTGGGCAAGATAAGGAAAGGAGAAACACAACAGAATAGAAGGAGGGAAAAGCTGCTTATTCCAAAGGGTACTGTTTAGAGGAGATATCTCTACCCTTTTTATGCTCTGGTGACAGCTATGAAAAATTAACTAGAAGAAATTCCCCTCTAAGACCGGGAATCCAGGTATTTTGGGGGGAGGGTATTCTGTTTAAGGGATAACTCAGTGGAGGAATGTCCCTTTTCATCACATAGGCCCCCCCCTTGATTAGATAATTAGATTTAATATAGATTAACTACAGGTAGATGGGATAGTGTAAGGATAGAAGCAAAATCAAGGCAAAAATGGCTGTGAATAGAAACAGTAAGTCTGGCCAGAATTCAGAGTTGCTATATGATAATTTTTCATAGCAATGGCTACTACTATTATAATTTGTATATCATCATTATTGAGTGTTTTGTTTTGATCTTTCTCCCAGGAGGACAAAGGATAACCAGACAGCTGCTGCAAATTGCCTTCCCAAGTAATCTGAAGCCATCTGTCACAGAAGGCATTAGCCAATTTTTCCAAAATTCACATTTTTATTAGGTGGGTAAAAATTTAAGAAACTTGGCTTGGCCACTACCTTCAATTACACATCCAAAATTCACCTGTGAGTTACTTTTCTAAGAGAGGGTCAAGAGGGATAGCTTTGATGATTGTGCTCCACATTGATGAAGAACTACTAGGTCAGAAAGTGGAGGAGGGAAGATCCATGATCTTAGGAAAATGGACATCTGTTTAGATCACTATTTTCTAAGTTCCTTGGATTACTGCAGTGATAGCCTCCAGCGCTACGTACCTTTCATGCCAACATCTCCTCAAAGTTCCAAGTGTTTATGTTTTGGTTTTTTTTAAAGGAAATGAAATAATCTCATTACAAATGATTAAATTGGTTTTGTAGATCAGTCTCACATGAGTTTAAGCAACAGAAATCATTCTTTGTAGAGTCTAAACTTGGAGGTGGCCACAGACTGACAGAGCAAACTGTGGTTTAGCAAAGAAAAGTGGAAGCACAGCTGGATGAATGAACAAAGGAACAAACCTCTACTTCAGTACTTGAAAACTACAAGGAAGTAAAATGAAAAATTCAAATACAGGTATGCAAATTAGCAACTTACGGCAGGTGTTTGTTTCACAATCTGCTCAGTTATTTCCTCTGGTTTCTCCCAGCCATCCAATCTCAGATAGATAAAGGAGCTTTGTTGTCTGCCAGACTCTGGAAGAGGTGATCTGATCTAGTCTCTATAAGCACATTAGAAATTAACTCTTTGTAAATCACAATGGAGAGACTGCATTTCATAAAATACATAGATTAAAAGAAAACCTGAAAAAGCTTCTAGCTTTACTGATAAAGCTATGCAATTCTTTTTAAAAGAAGATTTTTATATATCATTTAACATTTTTAAAGTCATTATTTCATTTGATCACCTCTTGCCCAGACTATTGGAATAGCCTTCTAATTAGTCTCTCTAACAATCTTTTCCCATGTCAATCCATCCTTCACATAGCTACCAAAGTGATTTTTCTGATCCAGCTGTGTCCCTCAGTAAATTCTAATGACTTTCTATTGCCTTCTAGGATGAAATATAAATTCCTCTGTTTGACTTTTAAAACCCTTTGTAACCTGGCCCTACACTACCTTTCAACTTCATAATGTTTCTTTCTTTCATGCCCACCACAGTTTCGCTAAATTGTCCTTTCTATTCCTCCTATGTGACACTCCTCCCTTCTCTGCATATATCCCCTTATTTCCTTCAAGACTCAACTTAAGCCCTACTTTCTATATGATTTCTTTCTTGATCACTTTAGACTCGAGTGCCCTCCCTCCCCAAACTATCTGGTATTTATTTTGCATCCACTAATATATAATATTTGTACATGTCATCTTCCCAGACAGAATGCAAACTCCTTGAGGTCAGGAAATGTTCTATTTTTGTCTTTGTATCCTCAGTACATAGTAAAGAGCATAACTGAGCAAGACAGAAGATCCCCCAGATTAAAATTTGGAAATGGATTTTATTATCTCAGGACTGCCGGGGTTATGTGGTTACCCAAATCAGACAGTGCTGGCACAGACCTTGTGCTGGTTTTTAAAGAGATTCAACAGCCAGGTTACTTAAGCCTAAACTACAATCAGTGATTGGTCAGTGCACATTTGAATTTCCTGCCTTCAAGAAGTGTACCCTAGGCTGAGGGGCATGGAAGCCAGAATGGGTGGAGATGGGGAACACCCTATAGGGGGATGGTGTAGAGGGTAAGGGAAAGAATGGAGCAGGGATTTTACCCTAGGCTGAAACTCCAGCCCAAGGATCAATTAGGGGAGGGGAAGGGTGGAGTTGCCTGCTTACAGATCAATTAGGGGAAAGGGAGGGTGGAGTTGTGCTCAACATTAGCACATAGCCTGGCACATAGTAGATTCTTAATAAGGTCTTGTTAATTAATTGATCCTCAAAACAACCCTTTGAGGTAGGAAGTGTAAGAATTAAAATCCCTATTCTATAGATGAAGAAATTAAAGTGAAGATAGATACTGAATTGTCTAGGATCCCATAGTTCCTGGACTTTAGCCCTCCTCTGATGGCAAATCTAAATCTTTTTCTACTCTACCATGGTGCTTCTCTGAAAAGAAGACTCCAATTATCTCTCCTTAAAGGGACTGTTAGGACTCTAAAGTTTCTGAAAAGGCAACTCAGCATCTTCCATAGAAAAGATTTGTTCATAAACAGTAGTCTGGACATAGTTTTTGCATGTTGCATAGGGCCAAGAGCAGAGGTCAACAGATGAGTTGTCTTCGACACAAAGCTCCCAAAGGAATGAATGTAGGGTAAGGCTGAGCTTCAACAAAGAGATTTCATATCCACCATATTATCTATTATGGGGAATGTGTAATCTGTTACCCTCTATGCAGGTGAACTAACATTTCATATTAAATCAGTGCAGAGGGAAAACTCTACTACATGTACTGTTATTGCCTTGAAGTCAACACCTTAACTTTTCAAGGTTACCAGAGCATCAACTTTGCCCTAATTTATGTTTAAAAAAAAAAAAGGCAGATTATAGATGGAGAGGTTGGGGGGAGGGTTGAGGAAAAAGAAGAAAGGAAGAAAAGAATTCTCTTCCTTCTTGATAATTTTCAGGGAACAAAGGAAGGTGAAAAAGAGAATGTGGTAAGTGCTTGATAACACATTGATGCTAGTTACTGACATTTTCTGTGTTTGTTATGTGAATTTATATATATTCAGTACCTTTTGGGCCCTCCTCCACATCCTAACTCTTGGCTTTGTAAAAACCTGCTTTCCCTTAATATCTCTCCTCCCACAACACTGAGGAGCAACAGCATCATCTCTTCTGGGGTTCTACATGGCTTTGTTGACCTCCTTCCAGGTGCTAGAGTATGTCTCTGAGTCTGACTTTGTCGATCTATATCTTTGTGTTAGTCTGTGTCTTCATCATTGGTGCTCTGGAGATATGTGTGCTTTCATAAGGTTTTCTCCAGGGAAGTGAGTCTTGTTTATTTCCAGACTTTCTTTGCAACTGTTCCTTTTCTTTTAAAGATACAGTCCAAAGAGCTGCTTTGGTGAGTCTCCAAAGGAGTCAACACATTGTTCCTTGGTGACATTGAAACACCAACCAAAGCTGTGGACCTAAGTCAATGCCAGAACAAAGGGCTATGTCAAGAAGGACATAGTTCAAGGTAAGTTTGCAATTTGTCAGAGAATTCTCCTTATTTGAAGGAATTTGATACCTAGTTGAGAAGAAAGGAGTGGTAGAGATAATTTTTTCTTGGGGGGGGAGGAAACTACTTTGGAGAAAGTGCTTTGAAAACCTTAAAGTTCTGTGTAAATGAGAGCTATCATTGTTACTGATGTGAATTTAAGTTACTCTCCCTAGGAACATTTGCATTTTAAATTTTAATGTAGCTCTGATTATAGAATACAAAGCTTTATTTCTCTTAGAGAAATTTCAAGACTAAATGGGGACCAATCGAGAAGATACATGTTGCTGCTGGTTTTTTGCTTTTCAGAAAGTTCAGGAAGGGGAGGAGAGAGGGGGAAGTCTGGATGAGAGGAAGGCTGTTTTGTTTCTTCATTGAAACTGTATTATATAGGCAGCTCTATTCCACCTGTAGGTAAGGTCAGCTCTGCCCTAGAATTACAGAAACTATCTGAGTTAAAGTTATACCTCTGACTCACTGAGAATTGAGGAATCCCTACAGGAATCAATAACCTACATACTGGGTCTAGTCAAAGATTCTAACAAAGAATCTTATCTAACAAAGATTCTCCTGTTTTGAATGATTTTTCTTAATCTCAGAAAGATATTATGTAATCCCACCAGTAAGTATAGTAAGATACTCAAGCATTAAATCATATGCCATATATTACAGAGTTTAATACCTGTCATGGTCCAGATTTTCCACAGATAAAGATTCAAATATATGTTAAAATATAAATATCCTTCTAGTCTAGCACTGAAATTCATTGCATAGCTGCTTAAGCCTTTTCTTTTCCTTTTAGCTTTCTTTTGTCTCCTTAGAACTCAGAAGAAAAAGATTCATCATACCCTACCTATTTATTCCACCTCACTGGTTTAAAAAATGTACAGTCCTATGATTTAGGTCTGTAATCTTATTCCCTAGTTCAGTATTTTTTCATATTCTAACAATTTTTCTTATCTTGACCACTACCATGAATTTATCTGATAGACTGAAGCACCCATGATTTTGGGCATAGATTTTATCCTTTTGTTCTTTATATATTTATCCTGTATACAATTAAATATGTTCTTCTCATCTGCCATGTTAGAAAATAAACTTGTGAATAGGGTTTGGTCAATTTTTCGTATCCCTAGCACCTAGTGCAGTTTCCACTATTAAAGCAGGCACTTAATAAATGCTTGTTGATTGGCTGATTTACAAAACAAAAAAAGTTGGTGGTTTGGGGAATGGAGAAGAGCAAGTTCACGCAATCAGTCCACAACTATTTATGAAGCCCCTGTTGCATGCCAGGCGATGAGCTAGGAGCTGAGGATACAAATAATTGGATTATTCCCATTCACAAGTTTATTTTCTAATAGGGCAAACAATAAAAACACATTAAGTACAAAGAATTAAACAATCTTGAAATGGTAATGGAAATCTGAAGATCTTCCCTGTCCCTTGGCCCCTTGAAAGGCTAAAGTGAATCTGAAAACCTTCCCTGATTTGAAAATATACTCTTCCCCCTAATAGGCTGAATGTGGTCACATGGAACCTGTGGTAAGCGGCTTGTTTTTCAGGAACACCCATACCTTGTTACTTTGTGATTGGGCAGTGGATCAAGAGGGTTGTGATGGTCTCTGACCCAGGAGAAGGCATTATATATACTCTGATGTGAAGTTTTGCTTTTGCTTTGGGGCTCACTTTGGGAAGAGTTGTGTGATTTGGCCAGATGAGATTCTGGGCAGCTGTTGAGCCCCACAGCTTTGAAAACCCAGATGTTGGTGCTTCCCTCTCTGGTAACTAACTGGGTATGGATATAATAATGGTCAGACAGCTGGAAACCCTGTCTGCTTGTTTTGTTTCTCCATCTGTATTTTTTTTTGTCTCCTTGTAACTTCTGTTTGTATTCTCTGAAGTTTAGGGTGCTGACTTTTTCCCCTGAACTAGGTAAATGATACATGTTTGATTAAAGTAAGATTGTTAACCCATTTTGAGTTGCTTTCCTTTAGAAAAGCAGATCTAAGAACCTGTGCAAGCAGCCATCCTGGGTATGCTAGGGTGCTTGCTGCTACAAATCTCTATTCCCAAAGAGCTCACATGTTAATGGGAGGGGCCACAAATACATATATAAGTATATATAACACAAACATAAGGCCAATGCATTCAAACATGCAAAACAAAAACCAAGGTATTTGGGGAGGGAGGGCACTAGCAGTTGGTGGCATCAGGAAAGGCTTCATATAGAAGGTATAGTTACCTAAGCTTAATTTTTAAGGAAGAAGGGCTCTCAGGTAAAGGTAATGCATTCCAGGAACTGGCAACTGCCTGCACAAAGGCACCTCAATGGGAGATGGAATGTTGTGAGTTAGGACAGAGGTCAGTTTGGCTGGGCTGCAGAATGTGGGGGAGGGAAAATAATGTCCAAAGAAGCTGGAAAGATAGTTTGAGGCCAGGCTGTGTGGGGTTTTAAAAACTCTAAGGTAGACATAAATTAGGTAGCCAACAATAATTTGAGAAAGCAGCAAAGTGATGCAATATTCAGATAAGAGCAGTGGTTTTTTTTTTCCCTCATGGCTTCAGCTAGAGAAAAAAGACCTGTTCTGGAAGTCATGCTATTTTTTTGTTTCTATATATATTTTTTAACTTTCACATGTTTACCAATAAGGCCAGTCTGCATCATAATAATAAGCACCAAAAGAATGTGACCATAATGGTGAATTGGGAGACTTGTCAACTGAAAACCATTTTGTAAGTGGTTCAGAGAGAGAGAGAGAGAACAGAGGGAGAGTGATTAGCTTAATGAAAACCTACTAGAGGATGAAACCTTGTACTTCAGAGCCAGAAGGATAACAGATGGCAGCCGTGTTAAAGAGGATTTAATCTACAAGAAACCAGATTTAGGCTATTTCTGGGTGGGAAGAGAGAGAAGGGGAGAAAACAAAAAGGGAAACAGAGGAAGAATTAAAAGAAGGATGAAAAGCAAGCAAAGGAAGAAAAATGCAAGAAATAATAGGAAGTTTCTTAATAAAGATAGGTAATTTACTATCCCAGCCTCTCCTCAAAATGACAGAATCTTTCCGTACTGCCATTGACTATAAATTATTCATCTACTGGCCCTTGATACCTGGCATTGAGAAACATTTCTACTAGCCCACATGTCATTCAGGACTTTTATCTCCTTTGGGCTTTATTACCATTTTTTTACCATTTATTACCATTGGGCTTTTATACCATTAGATTGTGAGCTCCTTGTAAACAGACTTGTCTTTTGCCTTTCTTAGTATCCTCAGCTTAGCACAGTATAGACTCTTTTTTTTTTGCTTGTTGGAGGGCAATTGGGGTTAAGTGACTTGCCCAAGGTCATACAGCAAGTAAGTGTTAAGTGTCTGAGGCTGGATTTGAACTCTGGGCCTCCTGATTCCAGGGCTCTATTCACTGCGCCACCTAGCTGGCCCCAGTGTGGGCTTTGAGTAAATACTTATGGATTGACTGACAGGTACTGTTGAGGTATCAGTTACTAATTTAAGCAACATGGATCAGTTAGTCTATTAACATTTATTAAGTGCCTCTTGTATGCCAAGCACTATACTCAAGGCTTGAAAGCAGAAAGATAATCCTACCCTCAAGGAGCACAGGAGGGGAGACAAAAAACATATACCTACAAACAAGTTATAGTAGGATAAAAAGAAAATAACTAAGATAGGGAAGGGGTTGGAATTAAGAGGGATTGGGAAAGACTTCCTGAAGATAGAATTTTAGTTAGAACTTAAAGGGAGCCAGCAAAGTTATGAGTGGAGATGTGGAGGGAGAGCATTCCAGGTGTTGGTGAAAGCCAATGTCAAATGCCTATTTTCTCTCTCAGATGACAAGGGTTACTTATTTCTCATAGTGATATGGACCTATGATTTCAGAGGTTTAGAGGACTCTGAGGAGAGGAAATTCTCTCTACTAGTTTAGGCTGGCACTTTCTCTGCCACTTAGACTCAGAATTGCCTAGAGCAGTGGTATCAAATAGAAAGGTCACTGATCTGTAGCTGCATATTGGTATTGACTTTAAAATGTAATACTATGTGTTTTATTTTGTTAAATATTTCCAGATTACATTTTAAAAGGTTCTATATAGGGATGCTTGAGATGAGGAGAAAGTGTATTCTAGGCATGGGATAGTCTGTGCAAAGACATGGAGATGGAGATTAAATGTTAGGCATATATGAGAAGCATTAAGCATGCCAGCTTAGCTAGGACAGAGAGATCAGGGAAAGGAGTAATATGAATACATCAAGCAAAAACCATTTACTATATAACAGGTACTGTGCTATGAACTGAAAATGGAATGAAATAATGTCTATTCACAAAGAGCTCATATTGTAATAGGAAAGACAAAAATATGCATCTACGTTTTATATATGTGCAATACACATATATGCATGCTCATGCAATATGTGATACTACATCAGTATATTACATGTTCTTATATGTCACACATTACATACACAAATGTGTATGTGTTGACAATTATTTAATATCATGTTTTGGCCAAAGTTTGAATTAATCAGACTGCTGTGCCTCATTTTACAAAAAAGGCTCTCTCTCTATGTCAGCCACTCCAAAGACTAGATAAGGCTGGGAGTAGGGTTTAAAACAGGCACCCTGAGATCACAAATTCCAAACAGATCCAGCTTTGTCTTCCTCTCGGAGAACCCTTCTCCTTATGTTAACAAAGCAGAAGAGGCCCTTTGTGGCCCTTAAGGATGAGACCTCAACTTAAGGCATTAACTTGGGTAATGGGACTTTTTCTTATCTTAAGATTTTCTGAACATATACCTTGTTATGAAATGTTAACGGTAAAGAAAACACAGATGTCCTGAATCATAATTTCAATTGACACTCAGCTCTCTTGTTTTTCTGTACTTATTATTTATCCAATTAAGAAATTCCTTTCTCATATAATGATTAAACCATTATGGGGATCATAAATTTGTGTCTCCCAACCACCACTAATTGGGATGGTCCTAAAATGTACTTAAACTCTTATCCTTTTGTTAGTCAGGACTTTAGTCCTGTACTTCTAGCACAAGTAATGCTAGCCTTAAAGGAATAAGGAATGAATTCTGTAACTGTATACTACTATCTGTTTGTCTCCTTTAACCAAACCTTTTATAGGGGTTGACAGTGTATATACATTTCAACAATACACATATGCATGCATATATGTATATGTATGATATATACACATACAAGTGTATATATAATATATGACATATATCTCCTAGAATCTAGGATTTAAATCTCCTTAATTCAAATCCCCTTAATAAAAGGATTTGTTCTGCAAAATTTGGATTCAGTCAAAGGGCCTCATCTGAGGACTTAAGAGGGCTACATGTGACCTTGAGACCCCAGGTTTCCCACCTGTGTCCTCAATAAACTATGGGTTGAAACCCATATGGGGTTGCAACCTACTAAAGGGCTCCTGAGTAGAAAAAATTTAAGGAGCCCTGTACCTAGAATATTGTAGCACCCCAACATCCTCAGGGTGGCTGCCAACATAGGTTCTTAGATATGATTTTCTAAAGGAAAGCAACTCAAAATGGGTTAACAATCTTGCTTTTAATCAATCAAACATATATCATTTACTTAGTTCAGGGGAAAAAAGTCAGCACCCTGAACTTCAAAGTTATACAGACAGAACTTACAAGACAGAGAAACAACCAGATCAAGCAGACAGGCTTCCAAACTGTCCAACCATTACACATCAATACCAAATCACAGTTACCAGAGAGGGAAGCATCAACATCTGGGTTTTCAAAGCCAGGGGGCTCTCAACAGCTGCCCAGAGTCTCATCTGGTCAAATCACACAACACTTCTCAAGGTGAGCCCCAAAGCAAAGCCTCACATCAGGGATTATATAGCTTTCTCCTGGGTCAGAGAATGTAACCACCCTCTTGACCCACTGCCCAATCACACAGCATCAAGATGTGGGCATTCCTGAAAACCAAGCTTCCTGCCACAGGCTCCATGTGACCACATTCAGCCTATTAGGAGGCAGAGTATATTTTCAAATCAAGGAAGGTTCTCAGAGTCTCTTAAGCCAATCAAAGGGCCTAGGGGCGGGGCAGGGAAGATCTTTAAATTTGCATTTCCATTACAAATATCTATCTATCTATCTATCTATCTATCTATCTATCTATCTATCATCTATCTATCTATCCACACACACACACACACACATATCCTGGAAAGTAAGATAAAGAAGATTGTATTTTATCTTAGAGACATGAAGAAGTCCAGAAGTTGCTTGGGACTTTTGGAGTGAGGGAATGACATGGAATTTGAAGATCTTCCCTGCCCCTTAATAGGCTGAATGTAATCACTTGGAGCCTGTGGTGGGAGGAGTTTGCTGAACACGTGGAGCAGGAAGGGATAGAGCAGGAAATTAGAGCAGTCTAGGCAAAGGGAGAGAGAGAATGCAGGTAAGTAGACAGCTAGGATTGTGAGTGTTTGTTTGTGGGAAGCTCATCAAGGGGAAGGCTTTGGGATGGTGTTGCTCCCTGCAGTGATGAGGTGTATGAACTTCTTTGTTGCTATGATGGATTTGGCTTTCTGGTGTCTGAATAAATGTTTTATTTCTGTCTTTTATATGAGAGTCTGTTATATTTTACAATTCAGAACTATGCTGGCATATTCATAATCGCTGTTGGTGCTGTGAATATTGCTTTGGCGATATACATGGTAAGACCTGTGCTTTAGAAATATCACTTTGGGAGCTGTGTGAAGAATGTACTGCAAAGGGAAGAAATTAAGGGCATGGAAATTAATTTAGTTCCATACCAATCAAACGACAAAAAAATCATTTTATAGAGCTAGAAAAAACAATAAAAATTCAATAAAAAACAAAAAAACCCAATAAAAAACAATAAAATTCATCTGGAAGAAGAAAAGTTCCAGAATATCAAGAGAATTAATGAAAAGAAATGCAAAGGAAGGTAGTCTAGCTGCACTAGGTTTTAAATTCTATTATAAAGCATCAATCATTAAAACTACTTGATACTCAGAAATAGAGTGGTGGGTCAGTTGAATACGTTAGGTACACAAGACACAATAGTTAATAACTATACCAATAGATTGGTATAAATTTGATAAATCCAAAGACTCCAGCTTCTGGGATAAAAACTCATTATTTAACAAAAACTGCTGGGAAAACTGGAAAATAGTATGACAGAAACTAGGCATAGACCAATATCTTAACACCCTATACGAAGATAAAGTCAAAATGGGTACATGATTTAGATATAAAAGCTAATAATACTATAAGCAAACTAGGAGTACAAGGAATAGTTTACCTGTCAGATCTATGGAGAAGGGAAGAATTTATGATCAAACAAGAGATAGAGAACATTAAGAAATTCAAAATGGATGATTCTGATTACATTAAATTGAAAAGTTTTAGCACAAAGTCAATGCAACCAAGATTAGAAGGGAAGAAGAAAGCTGGGAAACAATTTTTATAGCTAGTGTCTCTGATAAAGGCTTCATTTCTAAAATATATAGAAGACTGAGTCAAATTTATAAGAATACAAGTCATTCCCTAATTGATAAATGGTCAAAGGATATGAACAGGAAATTTTCAGAGGAAGAAATAAATGCTATTTATAGTCATATGAAAAAATGCTCTAAATCACTGTTGATTAGAGAAGTGCAAATTTAAACCACTCTGAGGTACCACATCATACCTCTCAGGTTGGCTAACATGATAAAACAAGAAAACTATAGATGTTGGAGAAGATGTGTGGAACACTAATGGATTGATGGAGTTGTGAACTGATCCAACCATTCTGGGAGGGCAATTTGGAACTATGTCTAAAGGGCTATAAAACCGTACATACCCTTTGACTCAGCAATACCACTTCTAGGTCTGTATCCCAAAGAGATCATAAAAATAAGAAAAGGAACCACACGTGCAAAAATATTTATAGCAGCTCTTTTTGTGATGGCCAAGAGCTGGAAATTGAGGGGATGAGCATCAATTGGGGCTAAACAAGTTGTGGCATATGAATATAATGGAATACTATTGTACCATAAGAAATGATGGGCAGGTAGACTTCAAAAAAACCTGGAAAGACTTATATGAACTGATGCTGAGTGAAGTGAGCAGAACCAGGAGAACATTGTACATAGTAATAGTTACATTGTTCGATGAGCAACTATGATTGACTTAGCTCTTCTTAGCTATACAGTGATCCAAGACAATTCCAGAAGACTCATGATGGAAAACATTGTCCACATCCAGAGAAAGAACTATGGAGTCTGAATGCAGATTGAAGCATACTATTCATTCTTTTGTTGTTGTTGTTTTGTTTTTTCTTTCTTGTGGTTCCTCCCATTGGTCCTCATTGTTTTTTTTACTAAAATGAAAATATCTTTAATATGAATGGATATGTAGAGGCTATATCAGATTGCATGCCCATCTTGGGGAGAGAAAGGAGGAGGAGAAAATTTAAACCTCAAAAGCTTATGGAAGTGAAGCTTGAAAACTAAAAACAAATAAATTTAAAAAAAAGAAAGAGTTGCTATAAACATTTTTGTACATATAATTCTGTTTCCTTTTTCTTTGATCTCTTTGGGATACAGACTAGAGTAGTATTGCTAGGTCAAAGGGTAATGAATTACATGCAGAAGTATTTCTAGGAATTCACTTAAGTACTAAGTATTGTTTAGATATCTAGATTATCCCTTTTCCAAAGCATTACTCCAATATTTATTATGTTGACAAAGCATTAAACTTCTCTGAGTATCCCAGAACTTTCTTTCAAACTCTCCCACCCCACCTTCCCTAATCATGTCTGAAAATGTATGTCTTGTTCTGCAACTAAAATCCATAACCTTCTGGCAGTTCTCTAAGGCCACATTATAGATGACATAATTTCATGTTGGGAGTTCCCACATTTGATGTACAGTATTCTCAAACCAATATTGGGGTAATAGAGAAGAGACAGTCATTTCCAGGAACATCCCAAGACCATTCTATAGTTTTTTTCTAATATATCAATACACACATATACTTGGCACTTTTTATTCAACTAATATGAAGAGAAAACAGTTATCCTTGTGCTGGTTATCTCTCTGATTTGCATGAAATTAAAATTATACTTCATAAATAAAAATATGATTGAAAATAAAATTATACTTTATATTAGAACATAAACTCTTTGAAAGTATGGATAGGTTTTTTTTTTTTTTTTATCTTGTGTCTCCAGCTCCTAGCATAGTGCCTGGTATGTAGATGTGTCACTGATAAATGGATAAAACATTTATTAAGTGTTAACTAGGTACTGTACTTAGCATTTTGCTAAGCATGCTAAGGTTAAGGAGTTTAAAAACCAGCAAACAGATACTTTTCTGCTTCAAGGAGCTAACATTGTAATGAGGCAAGATAAGTAATGATAGAAAGCTAAAAGAAAGTCTGGGTGGAGTCCAAGGTTCATAGTGGCTACTTAAGAAATCATTGTTAACTGATTGATTGATGTTCTTTTACTCTTTTTAATTCCCAGCTTATTCACATTTACCAAATAGCTATTATGTCCCTGTGGCAACTAAATGACTAGGTGGATAGAGTGCCAAGCCTAGAATCAGGAAGAACTGAGTTCAAATACTGAGCAAATCACTTGATACTGTTTGCCTCAGTTTCCTCATCTGTAAAATGGGCTGGAAAAGGAAATGGCAAACCACTCCAGTAACTCTGCCATGAAAACCTGATGGTGTCCCAACTGAACAACAAATTGTCTGCAAAGCTAAGCTGGGTGGTTTGACTAAGAGATGAATAAAATATTTTATTTGCCCATGTGGGCTTACAATCTAATGGGGGAGAGAAGAAAAAAAATGGCACATAAACTCATAGCAAGGATTACCAAATTTCTCTCTCCTTTGGGGTCTGGTCCTCTCCTCTGAACTTAACCCCTTTTATATTAGTCACCTTTTTTTCTCTTTCAACTTGTTGAATTTGACTTTCTGTAACACATATTTTGTATTTTCACAATATCCACAATATAAATGAAACAAGGATTATAAACATTTCTGACTCTTTGAGATGAATGCTAATGCATTTGGGAGGTTGGGACAGCCATTACATAGCTTCTTCCATGTTCTTGAGGTCCAGAACTTCCTCAGGGCTGTTTAAGTTGTTTTATATCAGGGTTCTGTTCCTCCAACTTCCACACAATCTATCAATCAACATTTATGGTTTAGGAAACAACATTTTCTAGAATCCCTCAAATGAGTTTCTATTTTCCACTCCATTCCTGGTCAGCTTTTAGTCAATCAGTAGTCATTTATCTCCTCATTCCCTCTTAGCACAGACAGAAGTTTTCAGGGTGGAGCCAGTACATCCCACCCCTGGACACTCCCAAATTTCAGGCTTCAGTTTTCCTCTAGGCCTGGTAAACTATTATGGAAATTACCTCAGGCCTCTTCTAGGGAGGTCGCTGTAACGGGGTGAAAAAGGATAAAGATTGAATCAGCTCCTCCACCCTGTTCTATTTATGCAAAGCACAGTGTGAAAGAACCTAACTGGTATCCAGCTCTTTACTTGCCTAAAGAAAATATGAGCTAAATTCTATGGGAGAAAAGAGAAGATGGTTAATATAGAGGAGGACAAATCCAAATAGGAGAAATACTTTTAACTGGGTCTATAAAAAACAGCTTTGGAAAATTGCTTTCTAACTTCTCTAGAGGGAAATAGTCAATTGTGAGGAATCGGTTTTGTTTGCATAGCTCCATCTAATAACTAACAGGCGACTGGAAAGGTTTTACACTAGCTAAGCAAATTGTGTGAAGTTATTGAGATTTGGAGTTGGAAGGGGCTCTCAAAGGTCATGTAGTAAAACCCTCTCAATTGACAATTGACTAAACTGAGACCCAGGGAAGTAAAATGTCTTGCCCAAGGTCTGTGGAAAGTACACACAACTTCCTACTTTGCAAGAGAGTCATTAACAGAGGCTTTTCAACAATTATATCATAAAATGGCAGTCGTATACAGTGTTATCATTTGTCTGGTATTTAGATATTCAAACTCTATAGCCTATTAGCATGGACTCCCTCAAAGCTGTAACTAGGGTAGGAAGCTGGGGCTTTGTCCCTGGTGACCAATATTTAAAACAAGGGTACTATGCGTAGGTAGGTTCACATTATTTTCAAAATTTCAATAGCTACTTTCACAACACGACTAATGTGGTGATATGCTTAATATGACTGTACATGTATAGCCTATATCAGATTGTTTGCTATGTTGGGGAGTAGAGATGGGAGGGAGAAAAAGAATTTGGAATTCAAAATCTTATAAAAGTGCATGTTGAAAACTATCTTTACATGTAATTGCAAAAAATAAAATACTGTTAAAAATAAAATAGTAATTTAAAAAATTTCAGTAATGATTAGAGTTATGATTGGTTTCTTTTGTAAGCCTATGTATTTTACTTTATCTCATTAGCTGAAAACCTTGCTTTTGACCTTACAAGAGGGCTGGAAATGATCGATCAGCTTGGGGGTCACAGGTTGAATGAAGCAGGAGTCATTTCCACTAGGTGATAATAACATGGGTTCCTCCTCATGTTGGGCAAGAGAGGGTAGTCCAGAGGCACAAAAATAAATCAGAGGACTTTCCATATCATGCCAAAGCATCCCACACATGCTATTTGGCCACAGTACCCAAACAAAACATGGTGAAGACACCCTCATTATTGTGGTTATGCAAGTGAATTTTGTAATTAGTAAATTAGTAGTGAACAGTACATTAATAGGTTTTAAAGTTTGAGGCTTATTATAAGAAAAAAATATCTATCTTATCTGGTTATCCTTATATTGTAAAATGTGCATTAATATATGTTATTTTATACCAATATAGTTGATTAAATTGACTAAATGTTTATTAGTAGGTAAGCATATCATTAATAATTGCTTACAATTATTATCCATATGGAATCACACTGATTAATACTGATTAAAATAAAATAAGGGTCAATAAATCATTCTACTCAGAATCCTTAATATAGAGGGCACAAAAAAATTAAAAATGACAAACTTTAAATATTATACAATTTAAAATTTTCTTATATTTACATGTTGATAGCATTGTACTCTTTTACCAGCATAGATATGACTGAACTTCTAGTTAATAAGACTAATTAAAATAAGTTACCATATGGTTCTATTATTAATGTGAACCTTCTGTGAGGTATAATTCCTTCTTACAAATAAATTTGTTGTCATCTCATATTATTTTTAATAATTGCAAAATTATTGTAAATTGCAAAATTGATGTTTTTCTTGCTGCTTGTCCTGACTGCCAGAATAGCTCTAGATTCCCTCCATATCTTTGATGAAAAAATATTCTTTCTTCAAAGCCCAGCTCTGGTGCTACCTTATTCCCTGAGGTTTACCTCATTACAATGGCTGGAAGTGATCCTTCCCTATCTCTTATACACTTTATCATATTCTTTTTTTTTTTTAAAGCAATTGGGGTTAAGTAACTTGCTCAAGGTTACACGGCTAGTCATTATTTATGTGTGGGTGCTCATTTTCTGAGGCCTGTTTTGATCTCGGGTCATCCCAACTCCGAGGCAGCCATTCTTACTCACTGCGCCACCTAGCCGCCCCGCTTTATCATATTCTAATGTATATTATAGCTGTTTACATGTCTTATTCCAACTACTGTAATAGATTATCCAATCACTGAGAACAGGATTTTGTGTTTGTCATTTTTGGATCCTAACACCTAGCACAATATCACGAACTTAATAGTCAAGAGAGTACGATGGAGAAAGCAATGAACTTGGATCTGTAGGACCTGAGTTCGAATGTTGACCCAGTCATTTATTACTTGTGTGACCTTGTCAAATTACTTAATCTCTCTGGGTCTCAATTTCCTTATATATAAAATGAGGAGATTGGACTAGGTGAGCTTTTAAGATTCCTTCCAGCTTTAAGTCTATGGTTCTATGGACAGTTAACAAATGTTTGTTGAATTGAAGGCAGTACTCCTCTCTTTTACAGTATTTCCTTTAGGAATCCTTATAGTATCTAGAAGAACATGATCAATAAGTAATACTGTCAAAAAAATTGCTAAAGAATTTTCTATAATTCTATGAAAAATATTTTATTTTCTATAAAGGTGACAGTTTTCTTTATAAAAACATTAATGATAACCCTGATATTGAATATCAATATAACTGATTAAACACATTTTGTAACAGTTTATATTTACTTTAATTTTAACATATAAATGTTCTAACCTTTTAAGCAATCACGATTCTTTTTCCATTTAGTCTCTATCTTTTTCTCTTATATAGTTGTAGTAAACAGTGTTTTCATTCATTTACTTGATGTTATTTCATAAACGTTTTCAGATATTTTTTATTCTTCATATAGAGAGAGAGCTGGGCTGGAGTCAGGAAGACTCTTGAGTTCAAATCAGGCCTCAGATATTAGCTGTGTGTCCTTGGGCAAGTCACTTAACCTTTGTCTGCCTCAGTTTGCTTATCTGTAAAATGGAGTTAATAATGAGGATCAAATGAGATAATAATTGTAAAGCCCTAAGTATAGTACCTGGCACATAGTAAGTACTACATAAATGTTAGCTATTGTTTATTATTCATTAGAAGAAATGCCATCTGCCAATTTCCCATCATTCAAATACTCTCCTTCCTCATTGCTGCCTCCTGGTTTCCCTGGCTTCTTTCAAGTTCCAACTAAAATGCCACCTTCTGCAGAGAATCCTTTCCTGATCCTCCTTAATTCTAGTGCTTTCTGTCTGTTGATTATTTCCAATTTGTCTATATATTGTTACTACATAACTATTTGCGTGAGCATCGATTATCTTTTGCCTTTTTTTTTATCTCCAATGCTTAGGATACTGACTGTTACACAGTAGGCTCTTAGTAAATATTCACTGACTATTACATTAATGTGAAGGTGGCAGTTTTCTGTAAGCATCTTCAAAACATCAAAATATCTATGATTTCATCAGTGGGAGTGTTGCCTCCATTAATTCGGGTTGAAAATCCTCCACACTTTGGAAGCTAGATAATTTCATGCTTTCTTTTTCTTTTTCTTTCTTTTTTTGGAGGGCAATTGGGGGTAAGTAACTTGCCCAAGGTCACACGGCTAGGTTTTTGTGTGTGCCTTAAGTGTCTGAGGCCGGATCTGAACTCAGGTCCTTTTGACTCCAGGGCAGGTGCTCTAGTCACTGCGATACCTAGCCGCCCCAATTTCATGTTTTTAAGAGGTCTTAAGTGGGAAAGACTCAACTCTAGGCCTGCCAATAGACAATATATATAAGCCTTTTATTGGAGGGAAGAGTATTTTTTCTAAAGATTCCTGAAAAAAACATGCCAGTGTTCTCCTCCCCTTTACTAATGAATTAGGATACATAAAATAAAATAAAAATATACATTAAAGCCTGATAAATATTGCTCATCTTCTTCCTAGGTTACCTACATTTTCCAAACTAGCATTGAAATTTAAAATGGGATTTTATTGTATTTGAAATATTTGATATACATTGTAAGAGTTTGTTCCTTGAGTTCTTCCCACAAAACTCCATCAGTTGACAAGCACTTATTAAGTATGTGAAAAGGACTGTACTATATATACTCTGGTATATGAATACAGTAAATAAAAAGTGATCTTTGTACCCTTCAGGTTGAAGTCTTGTCTTCTGTCTATAAAATGAACAACGTATAATGGAGAATAGGAAATACATCATTAGGTCTTACAGGTTCCCTCTCCCCCCACATCTGTCCTGTTGTGTGTGCATTTTTTTTTCTTAAACAAAATTAAACTAGCATGTATGGCTTATGTATGTATATAAAGACATAAAAAACCCAAAGGAGACCGGACCTTTGCCCCGAGGAAATTTATAATTTGATAGAGGAAATAAGGAGTGCAGAACACAATTCTATGCAAAACCTTTTGGGTATGACAGCCGATGAACGGAGACCCCCCATCAGCATCCTGGCACCTTCCACCTCTGGCCAGAGAGAGGTGGAGCAGGGGTGCCCCCCCCCCTTTGGAAGGACTTGGATATCACCTTTAGGTGGGAATCCGGAGTTCCTTTGGAGACAATAGGAATGCAGGGAAGGTCTTTGAGCAGAAGAAACAGGAACGTATTTGTGAATTAGGAAAATTACTACTTCTGCAGTTTTGAACCGAGTAGGCTGGTAGCGGGGTAGCCTATAGGCGGGAAGATAAAGTGGGGAGCTATGGGAACCTGGGATGGAAGCGAACGGCTATGACTCCTGGAGGCCCTGCGCTTCTAGATTGCCTGGCTCATGTTGGCACGTCATTCACAGAAATGCCTTCCTTCCTCGTACACACACAGCCCTCGAACTTTTCCCTCCCTCTCGTTCTCCCGCCACCTTAAGAGGGTGGTCTGGGCTCGGCATCGGTCGGGAGGCGAGCGCACATGGTGCAGGAAGAGGCGCAGGAGGAGGGGGAGGGAAAAGGTCGAGTGCTTCTTCTTTGCGCCGGTTAAGGTACCTCACAACTGCCCCAGAACGCCGCGGGAATTCCGAGAACGGGGCGGGCCTTCGAACTCGCGCGCTGAGGGGGAAGGGTCAGGAGGAGCTTCCGCGATCTCCAATCAGAGCTCACTTGTAAAACTGGTGAATACCCGGATATGAAGTCCTGCGCGGATACAAAGGCAAGTCTCTCGGTTGCTTCTTCGTGCCCTCCAGTGACCAATGAACACCATCTTGAGTACAAGTGACAGTACCCTCAGCCAATGAAAGGCCAGTTTCTCCTTCTGGTGCGGAATCACTTCGTCTGACTAACCCACTCGTGATTTCTATTGGACAGGGTTGTGAATAGCAGTAGAATGGTCTAATCAAGAGTAGGGAATGAGACATGACTTAGCCAATAGAAAGGTCTCTAGGAGTGGGGCGGAGGTCTCGGTTTTCGCGGTGTCGGTGGACGAGACGCGGGGGCCATTTTGTGAGGAGACGGAGACGGGGACGGAGAAGTAGTTGGTAACGGTTGAAGAGGCTATCTGGAGCAGTAGTCCGTTTCTTTACCGCTGTCGGATCCGGGAGGCGGAGATTCAGAATCCAACCTTTTCTCTCTCTCCCCACCGGGTGAGTGAGGAGAGTCGACCCGGGAGAGACACTGAGACCCTTGGGGGAAAGCAGGGCGGGGGAGGGAACCTGGGGGAAGAGGCGCAGAACGATTCCCTCCATGATAATAGCGAGGCCCAAACTGACTTCCCTGGCGCTACTTTGAGGGGTGGGGGTAAAGGGATTCTATTTGGCCTCAACTCCATCGTGGGTTGAACATAGTTAAGATCCCGCGAGCATGTGCCGTGTAACGGCACCCGGGAGTAGAAAACACCGTCTCTCTCCTTATGTTATTTTTTCCCTCCCCTCCCCCTGTGGTAACGGCTGCTGGCCTCCTCCCTTGTATACGACTGTGGCGGCTCCCGGGAGACGGAGAAAGAAGTGGGGAGGGAGGGTGGGAGATGCTCATAATATGGATGAACTTGTTCGTGACGCTGATCTTTCCGCTTCCAGTAGCTTTAATCCTCTTCTCCTTTTCTCCCTAATTAAAGATTGGAAAGGGGGCGGGTTACCCTGGAGATGCTCAGTTCCATTCAGGTCCCTTCCATTCTGGAGACCTGTAGATGGGTGGGGGGTTAGTGGACGTGTGGAATGTGCAGTGTGGAGGAAGATCAAAACACATTTAGCCGGTAGTGTGCCTTCTCTTCTATGCACGTAATCAAAATAGCAGTTGCAGAATACTAACTTAAAATATTTTTTTCTTTCCTCCACAACAGAAAAGGTGGCTTTTGCAGTATTGAACTTAAAATGCATTTGTTGGGAAAATATTCAATTAATCGTAATTTTAGCTGATTTACCACTTTTTATCTGCAGGTTACAAATCATAGTTAGTGAAGCTTTGCTGTGAGGTAGGTATTAATGCATTTCCCAGATGAGGAAACTGAGGCTTACAGTGTGAATTGCCAAGAAGAGAAGTTAGGAATTTCAGTAATGAGATTTTGTTATGCAGGTAGTATAATAGAAATGTGCTAGCTCTTACAGTCACTTGCAAGAGTCTCCTTTAAAGACCACTGGAAGGAAACTGGAAGATTTCAAACTGTATTTTAGGTATATGAATTGTTATTGAGACTTAAAATTCCACGCATTTGGGATTAATATGTGAAATTATGATTTTTACCTTAGCTTGTTTAAAATTTGCAGCTTCAAAAAAATTGATTCTTGGGGATATTTTAATTTTCAATTAGGGTAAAATACAGTATAGGAAATAGATACCAGAAAATGCTTTTTAGTTTACATCTCACTGAAACTAATACTGTTAACTTAGCCACTGGTGACAAAATAAAGTCAAGGTAAAGGAAATCTCTTTTAAGTGAGAGCTGGCTTAAGTAGTTTTATGCTAAATGTCCCATATTCTATAATATTAATAGCATTTATATAGTTCCTTAACATTTGCAAAGTGCTTTACATATGTTATAATCTTAATAATACTGAGGTAGATGCTACTATTCCTTTTTTTTTTTTTTGGAGGGCAGTCGGGGTTAAGTAACTTGCCCAAGGTCACAGGGCTAGATTTTTGTTTGTGTCTGAGGTCGGATCCGAACTCAGGTCCTTCTGACTCCAGGGCCGACGCTCTACGCACTGCGCCACCTAGCCGCCCAATGCTACTATTCCTATTTTACAGGTAGCAAGCAGATTTAAGTGATTTGATCACATAGGTGGTGTCTGAGATTGGATTTGAACTCTGGTCATCCTGATTTCAGGACCCACAGAGTAACCACTGTGCCCCCTAGCTGCTTGTTATGAACACTAATAAAAGAATCCTTTGTTCTAACCAGATTAACACAGAAAATAATGGAGAAGGGCCAGTATTAAACATTTGTGATTAAAATAGAGGATAGAGCATGGACTGTTTTAATAGGGAGTCTTTTATCAATCCTCCTTAGGAACTTAATCATCTAGGTGTATTTGTCAGGAATGATTAAGAAATGAAAATTTAAAGTGGACTTTAATTCTGACTATATGAATACTGGAGGGTCATTTTTGGATCCTTACATCATCATAAGTGTCATATAATGAAAAGAATTCAGGTTAAACACTGCTTTGATACTATCTGGCTGGGCACAGACCTACTTTTTAAAAGCTTAGATAGACTTTACAGTAGGGTAGGTGGAGGCAACATTTTAATGTTTGGTGCTAAGCTAAGGGAAGAAATGAGGAAAGAGATATATATGTTGTTTGCTTATTGTGCTCAACCTATTCCTATTTGTTATTCTTAATTTCTCTTCCACCTTAAAGATCTTATAGTTCAAATAGTCCAGCCTCCCACATTCCTAGATGAGAGAACATAAAAACATTTAGTATTTATGTTATTTTACTGCTTCCTAATAGTGTTACCTCTGTAATAGGTAAAAAAGACTTAATATGATATTTGATTATGATTTTTCTGTGTAGCCCTTAGTCAAAGCTTTTTAACAGTTTACATTATATGTGACCAGATTTTAGATCTAGTATTGCATTTGGAGAATGAAAGAAAGTTTTAAGTCTTGATTTATTAAAAAGAAAAAAAAGTTAGTGGTACATTTTTCTTTGTGAAGTATTACTGTGAAGGAAAAGGTTAGGAATGTACATATTCCATGGGGAGGCAGTATAGTACAAATAAAGAGCTTTGGATTGAGAGACATTAGAAGAGCTGTAATTGCAGTTCTGCCGCTCACTAGCTGTGTGAGTTTGGTAAAGTTGTGATGAGCCTTGGTTTATCTAAAATGAAGTTCGAATTAGATGGTCTTCGCAGGTACAATCTGTGTTTGAAGGCCCTTTATTATTTCAACAAAGGATTAAAAGAGGGGATAAAGGTTCATCAAAACTAACAGTATATGAAACGATACACACCCATACTACCCCTATTTCTGTAACAAAAATAGAGGGAAGTTTGTTTTCTCAGCTGTTCTCCAGGGCCAAGGTTGGTTGTTAGAAGCTTTTGTTTTGGGTTTTTAAAATGGTTAACTTAAAAAAAAAAACCCAACACTTTGTAAATAAACAGATATCCTAAAAAAAAAAATCTCTTGAATAACTAGGCTATTTCAGTTAATTTTTTTTAGGGCTTTCTTTGAAGTACAGTATTATTTGGTTATGTCTCTGTGTTGTCATTCTTATTTTGGGAATGTTAGGGTAATAAGGATTTCTGCTAAAGGTATAGAAATGGCTTCTGGGCAACATGGAACTATTTTGAAAAACCCCCAAAACCTCAAGCAAATTTGTGGTACCCTTATGAACACACCTGACAGTTAAAAATAGATTTAATGAAATATGATTTCCATTTACCCTTCCTCCTCCCTCAAAAAACCCAAACCATAAAATTATGAAATTGGGCCAAAGAATTTATTATTACTTTAGGAAGATGTGGGAATATTTTGATTGGTTACAAAATTTTACATGTACACATACGGAGAGCACGGTTATGATGTATTTTTTTTGTTTGTTTTAGACTTTTCTTTTTTCTTTTTTGAGGGGGGAGTGCAGGGCAATTGGGGTTAAGTGACTTGCCCAGGGTCACATGGCTGGTTTTTGTATTAAATGTCTGAGGCCTGATTTGAACTCACTTCCTCCTGACTCCTTGGCCTATGCTCTATTTACTGTGCCGCCCCCATATGATGTATTTTTAAAGTGGCCATAAGGAATACCAAGTTCTTGATATATTTTTCCTTTTTGTAATGCATCAGTTTAACAAAACCCAACATGGGCCTGAGTAAGCATTAGTGTTGAAAAGATTAATTGTATCTCTTTGTAATACTCCTCTTGCTCTTTTTTAGCTTCTGTGCAGAGGGATACTATTGCAAATGGATCTTGAAGTTGCTAATTCAAATTTTAAGCACTATGGTTCCAAATAGTTTTATATTTGACCTCTCTGTTCTAAGCTAATTCTGTTTGTGTTAGGTAAAATTTGATTTGAAAAAGAATCTTTTGTTGTAGATCATGTAAAATCTACTAAAGTTCACTGCTAAATATGGAATACTGAGTCAGTGGTCTTTAGTATCAGGAGTCCTTGCCACTAAATTTATATTTTAAGAGGAAAGTCAGGGTCTACTAATTCAGTATCTCATAGGAGGTGAGGAAACCAATTTTACTTAATTTTACATCCAAGAAATCGTATTAGCTTTCAAGAGCTTCACCTTTAGTGAGCCATAGTCTACTACAGTGCTAGTGGTAGTAAGCTATTCATAGTAAGCCTTGGATACTGACATGCAAACTAGTAGTTCAACGAGTCTGTTAATTTGGCTTTGGCTTTGGTACCAAGTGCTGTTTTGTGTGAAAGCACAATAGTTCACTGTATTTTGTTCATACTTGTTCTATGGGATTCCCCTTCCCCTCTGGTCAATAAGATCTGTACTTTTTTTTTTCTTGAAAGAAATTGATAATTCCGTGGATAGTAGTTTTATATACTTTGTGGCCTAAGAAGCATCACTTGGACTAATCGTTGTGCATGCCTTAATACATGTTTGTGTAGTGTACTATGACTTTTGGAGATGAGCCTTAAGTATTTTTTCATAATGAAATAATTTGAAAATAGTCTTAATGAAAACCTTTATTTTAGTATATAATCACTTCCCCAGTGGCCAGTTTTTCCTAACATTGCTTATAACAAACATGCATGTTTACATGTAATCTTTTTTGAGTTTCCTCTTTGCCCCAGTGTATTTTTGGTTTATTCTAGTTAACCTTCCCATTTAAGAATAATGAATTATGAAAACCAGAAGTAATGGGGGTAATAGAGGCTCATCTCTATCCTAGCTATCCAGTGGGATATTTATATTTGCCAAAGTGGGGTTGGAGTTGAATTTAAAACTTCTTCCCAACAGTCAAGTGCTTCTGTCTTGGGGGTTTTAGGGCACAGCATTTCTGAGGAACTTTGACTCAATCTGTCCCTTCTCCTTTCACAGGGCAGCAAGGCGAACCCCATCCCTACTCACTGGAGCTCAGCTTTGATTTTTAACCTCCCCTCCCTGCCCTTCCAAAACACACACACTCCCATCCAAAAGCCTGATTTTATAAAGAAATTTTAAACATAATGTTACAACTTGGTGCGCACTGCGGCAAACTTGTAGGTGTTTTTTTTTTTAAATTGTTTTCGAAAACGAGACCTGGATTTAAGATGTAATTTTTAAAATTTCTATTTCTATTTTTTTTCTGCAGCAGTTGGGTTAGAGGAGGAGGAGCCTTTTAGCCTCTCATAAACTGACCTCTCTACTTCCTCATGTATTTTTAAGATTGAAATGATGATGTGAAAAGGGCTTTGCTTGTCTGCTACTGAGAACTTTACCCTTGCGGTTTTTGTGGAAACTGCTTTTGGAAAGAGAAAAGAAATAAAACTTTACTGACTTGACATTTTTGCACCTCCCGTTTTTCTAATCTGGGCTATTTTTATTTTTGTTTTTTTACAGTGAGATTTTTTTGATCTTCAGCTACAGTAAGTTATTCCAATTTTTTTTTTCATTTTTCCTGACTTTCCGCTGATTTCCTTTTTATTGTTGTTACTAGTTACTATTATTTATTATTATTATTATTATACTTATGATGGTGGTGATGATGATGATGATAATGGCACTGCTGATTTTTAACCGGATTAAATCGAGTTTTTCTGAATGTTCCTGAGCATTTCTCCTACCTCCTGATTGACTTGGGAGTTTTGCAACCTTGGAGAGAGAGCTGAGGCATTAGCATTTTTAAGTGGATTGATCCCATAAACCTTTTCTCTCCCAACCCCACCCTCATCCCCATCCCCTTCCCCACACTCAAAGAATTTGACTGGCTGCTTAAGTCTGTGACCTAATTTTTCCTGATCTATAACTTAACTGTTTTAGAGCATCTCTGGACGTCTGTATTTTTAATTTTTTTTATTTTTATTTTTTATTTTTAATCTTTCATTTGTTACATTTTTAAACTGTGCTGCAATAAAATGTGTGTGGTACTACTGATCACCTCTGGTGGTGATGGCATTTTCCCAGAAAGCCATCTTCTTCCTATGCCCCTTGAAATCCCCTCCTTGCTCTTCATGTACACTACCCCTCACAAACTACAAGCTGCAACACCATGGATGCCCAGTCTGGAGCAGCAGCAGCCAGGATCACCTGGAGCCAAATGGGTTCTACGGAACAGATGCAAACCCATCCTGGGTGATGGTAAGAGGTGTGAGGTCCAGTTGGTTTCATTGAAAAGACTAGGAAATACTCCCAAGTTCAAGTGTCTTGATGTAGATGTCTTGTGGAAAATCACTAGGTTATGCCTTCACTTTGGAGCTCAAAAGACTTTTCCCTAGGAAAGACCACCTTCATTTCTATTTGAAGGTTACAAATCCAATAAGACTTAATTTGGACTACTGTGGGAATTTGTTAATTGGGAAAGAGCTGAGTTAAACTTTGACTTAAGAATTTTTAAGCAGTGTCCTTAAAATCTTAGAACAGTTTTTAGCATATCTAAGGATAAACTGTTTAGTACTTTAGAAACCTCAATTAATACAATTATAAATCATACTTAACCTGCTAATTAAAGACCCAAGGGACTTCCAGTAGCTAACACTTGGGTATACAGTTAAAATTAGAACAGTTTTAGAGTTGTTAAAGACTTTAAAAGTTTTCTGGTCCTTGTATGGTAGATGAGGACAACTGTATTTCTTTTAACTGTTTCAGAACTCAAATTCCTCACTAATTTAGATTCTTTACCCAAATTAGTTCAAATTATTTTGGCTACATGTTTAGATTTATAGTGTATTATCTGATATGGCATATATCTGATTTTCATGTTTTGAATCTTTGTGATTTGTTGTGAACTCTTTATTATAATTTAATTATACAAATTCAAATAAAATTCAAACAAACTACACAAAGTTGAGTAGGGTTACCAAAATGATTTGTAAATGAAGGTATCTTAATCATTTGAATAGCTTTAGATACACCGATCAGTCCCTGAAAGTAGGGGGAAAATATTTAACCATTATGCTATTCAGAGGAAGGATCTGTGACTGTTATTTATTCTTTTTGTGATTTTTATGCTCAGTTTTTAGACCCTATTTTAGAATAATGTGGGACAGGCCCTTCTGAGATTAAACATTCATGAATTATATATTTAGAAATGAGGATGCTACAAGTGATTATTAGGCTTTAGTGTTTTAGACATTAAAAAATAGAGAAAGATTTAAACAGCTTTGTAGTGTTGGATATTCAATAGCAACCAGATTCTCTGACAAATTTCAGTTTTTGTTAATTTTTAGAAGTCTATGCAACAGGAGGTCATAGCACTTAGCAAATTACCACATGGCTGTTTTTGATAGAAGTTACTTTCTTCCCCTTGCAAAAAAGCCAAAACAAAATCATAAAACATTAACCTTATACCAATGAAATCTGGTTAAAATAAACAGGACTGAAGGAGAAAAGATATGATAAATCAGTAAACAGCAACCTTAAGTCTGATAAGTTTGTGATAAAGAGGTTGGGATATGAGGGAGAGTGACAATCAGGAAGACAACAAATCTCTTATCAAAGAGTCTTGATAACTGTATATATACACCACCTTCTTCCTGTACATGGAAGGCCTTAGAATTTTAATGTGTTGCTTTTGGTTATTATCTCGTGTATAAAATTATGGTAAGGAACAGATTGACTAGATGACAGCTCTGGGCAATTTTGGTTTGTAAACTTGATAAATTCACTGGGAGTGCTTAGAGGTAGTAATAGTACATTCCTGACTTGAAAAGAAAGGAAAAGGGAATAGAATCTGAATTAGTTCCTTGCCAAAATCCCCAGAATCTGTTTTATGGCATTTTATAATATTTATAAACTCAGATTGTTTTAATTTTATCCATGCTAATGGAGGGTAATGGTAGGGTGTATAATCTCAGAAAGCAGAATGGCAAGAAACAATTAGCTCATTTATATAAAGGTATATCTGATTTAAATATATTTCCATGGGTCTCTGATTTCATCCATCTGGATAAACAGATTTACCCATGCATGCTTTTTCACCATTGTATGATAAGCTTTAGGCTCTTCTCAGTGTCTTAGGAAGCATTTAAAGATCTCTGGCAAGATCTCTTAACTTGCCTTGTATTAGTGTAATATTTAGACTATCAATTTGTTAATCATATTGATAATTCAGTTTAAAAAATGAATAGACTAAATTTCTCACCAAGGAAAAAGTTGGAAAGCCATGAATTTCTTTATCTTTTTTTTATTTTCCCCAAAGCTACACTTCTAGATAAACATCCCCTCCAGCCTGTAGAGAATTTATACTTTATGTAGTGTATAGTTGGCTGTCTTATTTACATTTTGCTTGAGCTTGAGTATAGTTTTGGTTTAAAATACATCAAGCCCCTGGATTCGGTCTATGGAAGGGATGGTTAAGCCCAATGGTCATAGGAACAAAGAATTTTAAAAGTTTATATCGATGTAATAAAAAACACAATTGAAAGCAATTTGCCACAGAATATAAATGTCAGTTTATTGAGAAGGCATTATTGAAAAATTTCAAGGGTTTGGTAGGGGCAGCTTGGTGATGCAGTGAATAGAGCACTATCCCTAGAGTTGGGAGGAACTGAGTTCAAATCCAGCCTCAGACACTTAACACACACACACACACACACTCACACACTCACACTCACGCACTCGCACACCATGTGACCTTGGGCAAATCACTTAACCCCCATTGCCCTACTTTCTCCCCTCCAAAAAACAAAAAGAAAAAAAGTGGTAGCTTTAGGGAACCAGTTACATGATCAGCTATAGTTATATAGAGTCCCACCAGCTCTAGCCTTAGTGCTTGTTAGGAGGAACAGGTAGTTGCATGCCACCTGGATCAATACTGAGTTAAATAAAACCTTACTAAAGAAGGCTAGTCTGATTCTGATTAAATGCTTCTGGAAGATTCTCTTTGCTCCTGGGGATTAAATTAATCGTTTAATCCGCTATCCCTTGGTTGAAGTCAGAATCAGTGCAATATCCTAGAAGTTTTTGGGTTAATGGTGATTTGAGGTTAGACAATTTCTGGACTGAATATTAAGAGTATAGAGGTTTTAATTTAAGGACTACAATTTAAATTAAGAATAAACATCGATATTTCCTTAGGACAAAATTTAATTTTCAAGAGAAAGTGCTATATGTGTTATGACAGTTTTTATAACTTTCATGTCATTTTTTATATAGACCTCATCCAATGGTAGAAAGTATTATATTGCAAGTAACTGCAGTAATTGGAACATCCTCCTTTTTAAGTAATAGGTAGAAAAGTATGCTTGCTAAATAGAAATTTAATTTCTGTTAACTGTTTAAGCCTTCATATTTACTTTCTGGGGGAATTCATTGGAACTGTAGAGTACCATTGCATCTTCTAAAAGTTTTATTGTGTATGTATTTATAGCCAGAAAGCAGAAGAATGAAATTCTTACTTTATTAGTTAACTTTAAGCTAGTGGTACATAGTGGTTTTTGAGAGGAATGGTTAGAGGAAAGATGGGGAACATGGTGTGTTCATTATCCTGAAAAAAAAAACCTGACTTGAATATACCTTTATGGGGTTTATAAAGCACCTTTCCTGCATTCTCATTCAGTCCTCAAAACTGCACTGTGAAGTAGGTTCTCTCTCCCAATTTATATATTTAGAAATTGAACCTTGCCCTGAGTCTCAGCGCTAGTAAGAGTGTTGAATTTGTCTTCCTAACTTCATCTACTACTCTAGCCATTATAACAAGCTGAAGTTTTTATTTGGCCTTTTCTGTATCTAGGTTAGATAGGTTATAATTAGAAAGTTTTAGATTTAGACTTGGAAAGGGCCTTAGAGGTCATCTAGTCTTAACCCTCCCCCACCCCTGCCCCATTTTTACCGAGGAGAAAAACTGGGGTTCAGAGATTTGCCAAAGGTAATAAATATACATGGATGACTTAATGATAGACCCCCAAAATTCTTTTTGTGTTGCTTGACTGACAAAACAGTCTATGAGCTAGTGAAATCTCCATTCCTGGAGATTGGAATATCATTTTATTTTAGTATACAATATTGGTTACAAGGTTTAAGTTGTATATGGTAGAATGGGTGGAAATCAGGAGGCATGTCATAATTTTTCCTTATTTCTGACTGCTGATTAGGCCAAATTGCAACTGTAAACAATTATCAAGCTTCTATATTTAGAACACCATATTAAAAACTGGCAGAGAAGGTCTATATATCAGTGATAAGTTACATCAGAAATCTCCACAATTTAATTAAAACCAAATACCATAAATTGTTTGGTGTTGGCTTCTAGCAATTTAGAATATAAAGATTTTACAACACTGAAAAATTTATCACTGAGTGATAAATTTCAGTGGAAGTTGGTAGAGAATAACCTTGAGGAGAGTGAATTTGCTGAAGTCATAGGATATATGATACACGTGGAAGGAGAAGGGGAAAACAAATTTGGTAGGACTAAATCCTTAACATCAGAAGAATGAATTAGAAAGGGAGAATAAACAGTAACCTACTTTAAAAGGTAGATTTTGTATACCTTGTTCTTCCCCTACACCAAGGGGTCCTGTTACATATAGCTCCTTTAACACAAAAAATCTAGATGACATTAAAATACTTATTTCTGTTTATATGCAAATTTAACTCTTGACCAGTACCTTAAGAAATTATCTTTTAATACGACTTATCCCAGTAGTTTAGAATCGTTTATAAGGTTAACAATTGGAAGGGACTTGAAAGTATCTGTCTGATTCCAATTCCTGCCATATTTTATACTAAGGATCAAAGAGGTCAGTGCCAAAGTATAATCTGGAAAAACAGACACCTAATGTTTTTATATTAATGAATAGATTTTTTTAATCAAAGGAGACGAAACTTTGGAGTTTCCCCAATAATAATTCCCCAATAATAATCATTCAACTATTTTGCTTTTTGGAGGGCAATTGGGGTTAAGCGACTTGCCCAAGGTCACATGGCTAGTTTATGTGTTAAGTGCCTGCGGTTGGATTTGAACTCTGGTCCTACTGACTCCAGGGCTGGTACTCTATTCACTGTGCCACTTAGCTGCCCCTCATGTCTACTCTTCTAATAAACAATTTGGTGTATTTATAGTACATTATGCTTTTAGGAACATTAGGTGGTACTTCATGTTAATTCTAAATAAAATTTTCTGATTTGGGATAAAAGAAGGAAAAAAGTGAAGTTATAGCAGTCAAATTCAGGAGGCCTAGATACACCATATACCTTAACTACAGATTCAGCCATTTTGTCTACTGGCTCCTGAAGCCTGTTGAAATTTACTTTAAAATTTAATAATGTATATATTACAAATCTCTTCCTTACAAATGGTAATAATAAAGATTACATGCCCTGGATTGTCTTGTATTTTATAATAATTCTTAAATTGTCCTTTCCAAGTTTACAAGGTTTAAGTCAGTTTTTCCTCTTATTCCTGCTTAAGCATTGTGAAAATTATCTTCACTCTAATTCTCTCATAATAGAACAGGCTAGATAGCATGGAATTTTTTAAACTCATGTCTAAGAACTTAATGTCCTCTGTCACCACTAACTGGTGTGTCTGAGCATCTTGGGTAAGCTGTACAATAAAGACCAGGTATGTCATTGAAGTAACAAGAAGCGCCTAACCTTGAAGTTCCCTCTTTGTCTAAAACTATCTGTTGGTTTCCTCCCAGTTCTTGGACTTTGAAGCAAGTGTCTGTTGAACACTGATAAATATAAGTGGGTCAATAATATGGGTCTGGAAAATTTAGCCAGCTGAATCTTTATCATTTACCTGCATTTTTTTTTTTACCATCACCATGACAAAAGGAGGGAAAAACAGATGCTTATAGGGCAAAGGAAGCACTTAGACTGAGGTTTTATTTAGGATTTTTTTCTTTGAATCCTGAGGGATTTGTTGTGTTATCATTGTTGTTTACCAGCCCAATTGTCTCTGTGTCACCATTAGAGCCAAAATGGAATTGAAGAGTGTAAGACCATATGATTTTAGCAACCCTAAATCAATTACAATCTGATTAGCCAACTTTATTCTCATTCTTAACTCTTTGCTGCCATCTGGTGATAAAGTTGACTGTAGAATTGCATTTTCCAGTGTAGTTATTGTCATTCCATGTGCCTACCTTTGCATCCACACATGGAGTATCAAGTTATCTTGGCTTAGTTAATTTGAACGTTCATGTCAGATCTTAATAGTATTTCTCTGCTACAACATGTAGATTTATGATCTGCAAACATTTTTTAAAGATTATTTACTTAAACTTGGCAGACCATTGCAAGTGTTTCAAGGTTTCTGTGAAATCCTCTCTGTTGCCTTAGGGTGCATGATGAAGCCAACTCTTTGAGTCATCTTTTAGTTTAGCTACAGCTTCTCTCTTCTGGTTTCATACATAGTGAAAATGTTGATAGTTTTAAGAAATTATTGTTTCAACTCAGTTCGTTGGGCAAAGAATACATAGAATACAGCAATTAAATTCATACTTACAGTTTATAGCACCACTGCCTTCTTTTTACTGAAGAAGGGGATGGAGCCATGATTGAGGTCTATTTTGTATTTTTACTTTATTGTGACTTCATGTTTTATCACCTAGTAACTTTTTGGTGCTGAGATCTGTACTTAACTACTCTGATTTGGATAGCAGATAGTACTTGTTGCCAAGATTTTCCAGCTTGGCTTGGCCTTTAACACTTCTATTCTCCTGGCATATAGCATCTAAGAAAACAGGCTATTTTCATAACTTTTTCACTGGATAGTATATAGAAATTAGAGCTAAACAGAAATAAATGGGTGAGGCTTTATATTTAAATGATAGAAACAAAGATATTGGAAGCCCAAGATGAATTACAAAAGTTATTGTCTAAGGAAAGTAATTTGTTTTGCAAGTATTTTAATTGTAAACATTTTTAAAAAGCTATTAAGAAATGTTACTGTGAATGCTTTTTCTCTTAATTTTCCTGGAATAAGACAAATGAGAAGCGATAGCTTGTGGAATCTAAAGTAAAGAAAGATGGTCTGGCAGTCAGATGGGGGAGGATATTACTGTCTGTTTTCATTTATTCTCAGAAGAATTGCCCGAGTAGTCCAGACTATAATCAGTTACGTAGTTAATTTTCTTTTTGATTGGCATCATAGTATAGAATGTGATTATACTTAAGTATATCTGTTGTCACAAAATAATTTCTCTTAACCCATTACAGATCTTTCGTGAATTTAAATTATATTTTGAAACTTTTCAGCTTCTTGTATTTAGTGATATCCCAAAATTCACCATCTTTATAAAGTAGTACTTCTGTTTTAAAATAATTCTTTGAAGTCTGGTAAGATACTGTGTTTGCATGTTTGACTGTCACTTTTTTTTTTAAAGGTTTTTAAAAATCAGCCTTTTGTTTTTATGTATCAGTCATTACTGAATGTTTACCCTTTGTGTCCTTTCCCCAGCATTTGACTCTTCCTTCTTAAAGACAAAGTTAAGTGAAAACAGTTGGGGATTGCCCTTCATAACCTTGAACCGCTTTTACTTTTCCAGTCTTATTATACCTTTCTTACCCCTACATACTGTCTCCAGTCCATTGGCATTGATTTTGTTGTTCTCATACAAAACACTCCCATCACTTGCTGTCCATGCCTGTAATTCCCTTTTTCCTAATCTCTCCTCCTGGTTTCCCTGGCTTCCTTTTAAGTCTCAGCTAAAGTCTTATCTTCTATAAGAAACCTTCCAGTTGACCTTAATGCTGGTGTTATAATATCAGTGACTTCCTTTTTGATCATCTCCAGCTTAACATGTATATTGTCTTGTTTGAACTAGTTAACATATTGTCCCTTCCATTAGACCGCGCTGCCTTGCTTTGTATCTCCCATGCTTAGCATAGTACCTAGAACATAATAGGAATTTAATAAATGTTTGTTACCTGATTGATAGTATATGTTTTGCCTTGATAGTCATCTACCTTTTTGAAGAGAGTAGGAAGATATTTTTCATTTTCTGTTGCTGAGGGCTAAAAATGGTCATTCGTTAACAGAAAGTTTGATCTTCATTTTGACATCCTAAGAGGTGTTTTCCTACTTACTTTGTTTTTTCAGCCATAATTGCCTCTCAGAAGATACTCGGAAAGCAACAGTGAATAGTTTTCTCTCATTCTCATTTATATATCCTGGCTCCTTCTCCCATTTCTTGAATACTTTCTTCTTGCCTCATGGAATTAGTTGGGAAAGGAAACTTTAGTGATAGTCCACATAGGTTCACAATTTGTAGATATTCCAAGGTAGTTTCAAATAGATTTCAATGAATCTATATTGTAGATATGGGTATTTGTCCTTTCTTTTCCTACCTTTCTCCCTGCTCCCCCCCCCTTTTACTCCTCTAGGCTAGAAAGGTAGAAAATTTGTTTTCTCAGTGTGGTAAGATGTGATGAGCACTAAATTTAAATTGGTTCTAATCCTCTCTGTGCCATCATTGTCATCATCATCTTCAGCATTATACTTAGTCTCAGGTACCTTACCTGTAAAACATGAAGGGGTTGTCCTAGATAATCACTTTCTTTCTGCTCTAAAATCCTGATGTTATGATCTGCTAATACTAAGAAGCCTTTTTGGATTCCTTAAGTAGAAAGTAAGCTCCTCAAGGGCAAAGACACATGTATTTGTATCCTTAACTCTTGGCACATAGACACTTTAAATGCTTGTTATGTGTGACTTGCCACATATTTCTGCCAAGGAAGTGATTGGAGTAAAAAAAAAAAAAGTCTTATACTAATTAATCTTGATAGTATTGTAAAGGAAATTTAAGTACAGTAAGAAAGATTAAAATTTTAGCCTGGACAAACACCTAAAATGTTTCAGGAGACTGAGCCTTTACATTTTTTTCTTTTATAAAATCACCTTTTCCTTTGCTGTCAACTTTTTAAGTACCTTCCTTTATGAACACTGAACTTGTTGACACTAATATACCCCCCTAGATCCAGTGCTGGGAAATGTATATGAAACTGTGGGTAGTGAAAACTTTTAAAGGCACTGTTTCTCCTCTCATACCTCATTAAATTTATAGGACTATAACCTAACATAAATGCTTTATGCTCTTGAGATTTAGTTCAATCTCAAAACAGTTTCCATAGTCATATAAGAACCTTGTGAATTTGAGAAACTAGAGAATGTTGGGAAGTTGTATTGGACTTTGTTTATGCTTTAGCTACTGATGAGTTATATGTTGAGTGGCATGGACTCATGTTTGCATTTGGTAAATTAAGGATATGTAATTTAAAATTCTGAGATTATTTTTGGAAAATCATACATGTAGATCTGGAAGGGACCTCAAGCAATATAGGTATCTACTCCCTTCCTTATACACAAATGAGGAAACTAAGGCCAACCGAAATGACTTGCTTTGCCCCAGGTCAAAGAAAATAAGTGACTGGTAGGATTTAAACCCAGATCCTCAGACCCTAAAACCTTTCCACTGTACTGTTGTTCAAGTCTTATGGTAGTCAGTATTCAGAATCACTGAAAGAGTTAAACTGCCACATTTCCCCCCTTTTTTTTCTTTTTCGAGGGTAATTGGAATGAAGTGACTTGCCCAAGGTCACACGGCTAGTTTTTGTGTTGTGTCTGAGGCCAGATTTGAACTCAGGTCCTCCTGACTCCAGGGCTGGTGCTCTATTCACTGCACCCCCTAGCTGCCCATGACACATTTTCTTAAAGCACTATTAAAAGACAAGTTTGTAGGTTAGAATCACTTAAGAACTAGCCATTCTACCACTGAAATTTTCTGCCTCCCGTCTTTACTCAATCCCATTTCTGGAATTCCCTCTTTACCTATCTAATACTCGCCCTATCACTTTCTAGCTGCCTTTATTCAGAACCAGTTCTTAGGCCTCCACTGATCCCTTCAATATAACCCCATCAATGTCTTATTTTAAAGCTACCTACTCTTTTTTTTTGTCTTTTTTTTGGTCTTAATTTGTTTACTTTTAGTTTACAAGATTCAATTCCATAATTCCTTTCAAATTATCCTTCCCCCCCACCCCCAACGGCATACAATCCAGTACAGGATCTGCAAATTCTTTCACATTTGACATTAGTCAGGTTACAAAGGTGGGTTGTACTAGATGGAATGAAAAATGGTAAAGAGGAAATAACAATAAAAAGAAAAAGATCCAGTAGTTTGCTTCCATCAGGATTCAAACTCAGTTCTTTCTAGTTCTTTTTTCTGGATGTAACCATCTCTCTCCATCATGAGTCTTTTGGGATTGACTTATCACTGCATTGCTGAGAAGAGTGCAGTCTGTCAAAGTTGGTCATCACACATAGGTTGTGTCTGTGATCGTATACAAATTTCTCCTGGTTCTACTCTTCTCACTCAGTATCAGTTTGTATAAGCCTCTCCAGGTAAATACGAAGTCCGTCTGCTCCTCGTTTCTTATAGCACAATAGTATTCCATTACATGCGTATACCACAACTTGTTAATCCATTCCCCAATTGATGGGCACCCCTTTAATTTCCAATTATTTGCCACCACAAAAAGAGCTGCTATAAATATTTTTGTACATATGGGTTTGCCTCCCACTTCTATGATCTCTTTGGGATATAACCCTATTCCCGGGTCAAAGGGTATGACATTATTTATAGCCCTTTGGGCATAATTCCAGATTGCTCTCCAGAATTGTTGGATCAGTTCACAACTCCACCAGCAGTGCATTAGTGTTAGAATTTGCCCACATCCTCTCCAGCATTTGTCATTTTCCTGTTTTGTCATCTTAGCCAATCTGACTGGTGAGATGTGGTACCTCAGAGTTGTTTTGCTTATA
The DNA here is from genome assembly GCA_011680675.1 of Gymnobelideus leadbeateri. Lineage (NCBI taxonomy): Eukaryota > Metazoa > Chordata > Mammalia > Diprotodontia > Petauridae > Gymnobelideus > Gymnobelideus leadbeateri. The sequence continues at coordinate 74,950 of WOXC01000492.1, forward strand.
GATACCTTTAATAGCGTTCTCTGAAAACTGCCTGTTCATATCCTTTGACCATTTATCAATTGGGGAATGATTTGTGTTCTTATAGATTTGACTCAATTCTCCATATATTTTAGAAATGAGTCCTTTGCTACCTACCCCCTTAACAGTGCTTTCTGGAATGCTTGATGTATATATAATAAATTAGCTTTCATCTTAAGTATTTTCCTTTCTTTTTCCATCTTTATTTGAGACCTGGCTTCTTCCTGATGACATGACTTTGCCGTCCATCTTTTCCAGTTCTGGACACTTAGTTGTAACATGTTGGGAGTTGGAATACTCCACGCTCTCCCTCTAACACTATCACTCAGTAATATTTCTTTCTTGGATGTTCTCTCGAACATATTGAACATTCAGTCAAGATTTTGGTTGCTATTGTCTATTCATCTCCAGGACACTTTGTTCTTTTCTCATAAAGTTTAGTTCCTGACTCATGATCACTTTCCCTTTCCAACTTCTGCCTTCTTACTAGAAGACAACATAAATAATGATATTCCTTCAAATACCCTTGGCTACCAGTTCCTCAATTTATACATTTCACTTGGGCCTCCTCCATTCTACTGCATTAATACACATAGAGAATGTTATGTTACTGTTTTCCTTCACTCTTGTTTGAAGAGGACCATAACATCACAATGCCATGATGTGTAAGTGAATTGGATCTAAGTGAGGGAGTGAGGGGAGTGCTGTGCAGAATTACCAGCCTCACCTTCTCTGTAGCCATCTGGGTCCAGTGGCAAGATATAGATCAGTACTACTGAGTGGGAGACTTTGACCTTTTTAAGCTAAGGTCTTTCCCAGGTCTGACTGAGGCAATGCTCATTCACTGATTAAGACTAGGTCTGAAATGAGGCAGAGAAAGGCTTCTTTTACTTAGTCCAAAAAACACCCAGGAGGGGAAGACCCTTCAGGTTTCTGGCCAAAACAGTTGCTATTTACATTCACTGAGCCAATTAGGGCCCAAACCCTGAACAATTGGGGCTTGGCCTGGAACCTATTGTTGGTCAGATACCTGAGAGCCCAAGTGATTTGGATTTAATGCATGGTCTTTAAGAGAAAAGTCAGCCCTGGCCTGCAAAAAATGTAGGGCTGTCACAGCATGTAGGGTTTCTGCTGCAGTTTCTTGTTTGTCGTGTGACCCACAGCAACCACTGCAGTCAGTCTCTGCGCTAACTTATGTGGCCCAAAAAAGCTTAAAAGTTGTGTAGGTCCAATTTAACCCATAAACCCTATGATATCTTGGGAGGTTTCAGTGATCAAAATTTGTTTCCTTTGGGCAGAGCACCTGCAGGTAAGGGTATAATACCCTGTGTGTATAGAGGAAAGGGAAAGAAAGAAATATCTTGTAGATATCAGCAAAGTGGATCATACCCTTTGGTCTTGCTGTCACTCATAAGGTTACTGCTTCTACTTTGATGAGCTCTGAAATCCAATTACCTGATTACAGTGGGTTATGTTCTCCCTTTCCCTTTTAGCCTCAAACCTCCAATTCTTCCCCCTCCTCAGGCCATTCCCTCTGTACTGGCTATATATTTGCTTCCCCATCTTAACACTTTAGTAAATTAGGAAATCAACTGTACACTATTTTCTATTCTCTAATCCATTGCCCCCTTATCCTATTAGAAATGAAGCCTCAGCCTTCTGTTACTTCCACAATCTGCTGTCTTTGCTTCTATTTGTGGTGCTGAATGAAGTTGGAGAAAATCACAGAACTGCCGCCTAGGTCCATTACAAACTAGGCCCTTAATGCAGCAAGGCAATCTTTTTTACATTTTCCAGACTGACTCCTTAAGACATGTGAAAGCTGCTTGAAACCTTTTCGTCCCTTCTCAAACTTTCCATAGTTCTTCCCCTACCTCACTTAGCTGAAAACATTGTCTCATATTTTACTGAAAAATAAAGACCATTCCCTGAGAGTTCTCTTCTCCCCTTCATTCTGCCACTTTCTTCTCTACCTGTTCCTTGAGAAGAGGTGGTTTTTGCCAAGGCACATGCTTCTCATTCCACCCTGTTTTTTATAACAAAATATCCCTACTCATTTATCTTTACTTTCTTCCTTGTTTATCTTCAATCTTTTCCCAGTTTACTGGCTGCTTCTCTACCATTCCATCCTCAAAAAACTCAATTGATCCATTCATTCCTGCTATCTGTCCTCTTAGATCTCGTTTTGCTTTTATGGCTAAACTTCTTGAGATGGTTGTATACAATTGATACCTCCATGTCATTTCGTCATTCTCTTCTTAATTCTGATTCCTAACCTTATTCAACTAAAACTGCGCTCTTCAGATTTACCAAACTAATTGTCAAATCTAATGGCCTTTTCTCATTCCGTATCCTTTTTGATCTCTTTAGCCTTTAATAATGTTGATCAACTAGGTTTTTGTGGCATTCCTCTATCGTGGTTCTTTCCCTACATTTCTGATCATTCTTCCTTAATTTTTGCTTAATCTTTATCTAGGTCACACTCACTAACTGGGGGTATCCCACAGGGCTGTTTTGGACCCTTTTTTCTTCTCCTTCTGTGCTATTGTACTTTGTGATCTTATCAGCTTATATAGATTCAGCTTTCTTCTGTATGCAGGTGATTCTTAGATCTTAAATGTACATGCTTGTGACCTTCACTCTTCTATTTCTGTTTATTAGACATCTCATACTGAATTATCTCATAAACATCTTAAACTCAGCATATCCAAAACTGAATTAGTCCCTACCTCTTTCTAACTTCTCTATTTACTGTCAAGGCTACTTTTGTCCTCTCAGTCACCTAAGCTTCCAACTTAGGTGTCATCTTCAATTCCTCAATCCCTTTGCCTCTATATCTAATATTTAGCTACATTCTGTCATTTGTTAGACATTTCACATTGTTATACTTTTCACATTTCTCCAGCTTCCCCCTTCTGTCTTATACATTGCTACCACTCTAGAGCCAGTCCTCATAAATTTATCCCAACACTATTAAAGTAGCCTTCTGGTTTATCTCCTTGCCGTAAGTATTCACTATTCCAGTACATCTCCCTATTTATGTGTCAAAGTGATCTTCCTAAAGTGCAGATCTGATCATATCACCCCCCTGTTGAGTAAACTCTAGTGACTCCCTTTCATTTCTAGGATCAAAGATGAAATCCTCTTTGGCTTTTAAAGCTCCCCGTGGCCTGGTTCCCTCCTGCTTTTATAGTATTCTTATTCCTCATGCCTGTCCCTTGTACTCTTCAGTTCAGTGACACTGGCTCTTAGAACATTGCATTGCTGGACATTTTCACTGCCTTGCTGTTCCTCTCTTCTATTATTTTTACCACATGCTTTTAGCTAAATTCCCACCTTCATTTACAGGAAGACATTAATGCTAGTACCTACCCTTTGTTGATATTCTTCAGCTTAACCTGTACATATCTTATTTGTATATAGTTGGTTTCATGTTGTCTTCCTCATTAGACTGAATTCTTGAGAGCTGGAACTGTTGTGGGTTTTTTTTTGTTTTGTTTTGTTTTTGCCTTTTGTGGGAGGGGGTGGTATTTCCAATGCTTAGCATAGTACCACGTAGTATTATTGTTCAGTTGTGTATCATTCTTTGACCCTGTAGACCATGTTGTCCATGCGGTTTTCTTGGCAGAGATACTGGATTGATTTGCCATTTCTTTCTCTGCTGTGCCCAGGGTCACAGTGCTTGGAAGTGTCTGAGGTTAGATTTGAACTCAAGTCTTCCTTACTCCAGGCCCAGCTCTCTATACTGAGCCATCTAGTTGCCCCTACTTTGTACATAAGAGGGGGCTTAATAAATGCTTGTTAATTACCTATTGGAATATTCTACCTTTATTTAAAAGTCTTACTCTCATGCTATTTCTGTGATGTCTTTTCCAATTCTTGTAGTTAATAACCTTTTTTATGCCTTTTCCAAGGTCACAGGGTGTTGAACACAGGTCTTCAAACTCCAAATAGTGCAGTACTGACTTCACTAAAGTTTGTGTATGTTCTATCCTCTTCCTAGATACTTAAATCCCTTGAAAGCAACCACTTTTTGAATCCAAGATTTGTTTAATAAGTAACTCTTAAAATGTTCAGATTCTTCCTCTTGATTCTTTGGGAGAAGGTTCTAGAACCTTTTGGAGACAAGGATAGTAGATTTCAAGCTGCAAGAGAACTCTGAAGTAATTTAGTTCAAATCCTTCCCTCCTTCTCACCCCTTCCCCAGGCCCTTTTAAAGAAAAGGAAACACATCCTCACTTAGGTAATAAGTATTAGAGATAGGAATTGAAGCCATTCATATTCTTTACATATTAATTGATATTCCCCCCTCCCCATATTATACTTTTATCCCAGGATTTATGATGAAAGATGAGATTTTACTCTCCTTAAGAAAAATAATCACCCATGAATCTATTATGAAGTATACTGTAGATTAGGTTTCACGAACATAGCTATTGCAGCACTAAATATCAGAAGGGATCACTATCATTATGCACATTAGCAGTGAGGGTTTCTAAAGAAGTCTTTAAAACCTAGTCCTTCATTCACTTTTATTCCAAAAGGGGTTTAAGCTTAAAGTGATCTTAAAAACAAAAAGCATAGGAGAGTTTCAAGAAAGGATATTAGTTAATACTCAGCTTGGTTGTTTGAAGTTAGAGAAGAGAATAGACTGATTACATGGGTTTAAACCTTAGGTCAGGTCTTTCTAAGCCCCAGTAATCAGAGCTAACCTGATGCTTCCTCAGGCCCCATTCAGAATCAGAACACTAGAAAGCAGACTCTGCTTTAGATATCATTGAGTGAGTAAAAGGGCACAGACACTGGAAAGAATCTTGAGAAATAGTTTTCTCCACTCTCCTCAGTTTCGTCATTGTCATAACAGTATTTTATGGTACTTTAATGTTTGCCAAGCACTTTACAATTATTTCCTCATTTGATCCCTGCAACATCCCTGTGAGATAGATGATATAACATCCCTTTTCAAGATGAATAAACTGAGGCAAAGGTTAAATGACTTGCACAAGGTCTAGTAAGAGTCTGTGAAGAAGTCCTAGTTGAACCTATGTCTTCCTGACTTAAGATCCCTCTATTCATTGTGCCACTTCCTCTTCAATTTAGATATTTGTGATGTGTGGTAGGTCACAAAAAATTTTGGCTAATGTTCTACAATGTCTAGTTGCTTCTAGGTACGACTGTATGTGCTGGATGACTTTTTTTTTTTAAGACAATAAAGGACTAATGTTTTGGCAGAAAAAAGTTTTTTCTTATGGTCCAAATATTCTTGTCATGACTTTTTAAATCAGTTTGCAACTTCTGGATCTATTTAATCCATTTGTAGTTTAGATCTGCCTAAGTGCAGCTATTCACAAATAGCTGTGGAGTTACAAGACTTTACTTGGGAATTTCCATCAGACCTTTTCAAATTACACCCTGTAATTATGTTTGAAACACTGAAATTGAGCAGACTGTCCTTTGAACTCACAAATGACTGAGTTCAGGCTTGTTACACAGAAGATCCCTTTTCTGATATTTAATAAAATCTTGGCATAGCTTAGTCTGCTTTTAGTAGATAATGTAACCTTGCTTTCTACTTTCTGCCTCCTTGAAGAATCCCATCTACAATGTTCACTTAACCTCTCTAAAAACACTTCTAATGATGAGGAACTTAGACCCTCATAAAGAGACCGTTCTATTTTTGGTCAACTCTGGTTATAGAAAATTGTAGTTTACAGAGCTTCTTAATAATGAAATCCTACTGGTTCTAATTAAATTTCTCTTGCTCTTCAGGGTTTTATGAAGAACTTTATTCAGCTCTGAGGCAGATAGTAATGGTATTCTTCTTTATTCATGGAACTAAAGCTTAAAGAAGTAAAGTGACTTGAGTGAATACCTTGGTAATATCGTAGACTTTGTGCTATTACTCCCAATACCAGGATGCTTCTGTTTTACCCTCTAACTACGCAGAGTTAAATTCCTATTCCATGTGACAATCCTTCATATATTTAAAGATAGCTAGTGAAATCTCCTGTCTTCATTAGAACAAATGTTCCAGTTTGTTTAGTTATTACTTAAATGGTTTTGAAATCCTTTTCCTATCTCTCCTTTCCCCATCCTTCAATACTAGATTTGCTTGAGTTAGGTTTTTTTTTTTAAGATGAATTGTGGCAGTTTTAGGAAGAGGTGAAATTTTTTCTTTGAGAATAAAATTAAACGGGATATAGCCAATTTTCTAGTATATCTAGTGTTACATTATACATGTGATTGGTAGGTGAGTACACATGTCCTTAGGGTCACACATCTTAAGGCATTATTGCTTGGGTTTTAGTAGTGAACCATTACTCTATTCCTACTCTAAAGTTTCATTTAGAACATGATGTCTAATATACTTATCCTTTGCCCCCCCCCCCCAAAAAAATCTTTTTACTAATTAAAGTCTTATAGCTAGGCCTTTTGAAATTTGTTGCATTATAAAAATAAGAAAGAAACATTCAAATACTTAAATGTATCCAAGGTCTGCTAATCTGTGGGTGATGGGGAAGTCTTATCCCTTCTCATTTTGTAATTCTTTCCATGTCCTCCCATAAATAATTTTGGGATTCAGTATGCCAGTGACTTTAGAATTTCATTTGTGTCTCTTCCTGTTGCTACATACTTACATACTTACTCAACTGCCTTTTTTTCCTGTCCTACCTTTGTTTTTTGTTTTTTGTGGTTTTTTTTGGAGGGGGAAAGGCAGGGTAATGTTAGTCTTCAAAAAACAGCACAATTTTGCAAATATCTGTTATATGTAATGGTGAAAATGCTCTGGATTATCTAACTGCATATGCACCATAGGTATTTTTCATCTATTTTTTTCCTTATGTGGCTAATTATACTTTTCTTCTTTTTTTTTTTTTAAGTTTTATTTATTTGCTTGGGGGGGTAGGGCAGTTGGGATTAAGTGACTTGCCCAAGGTCACACAGCTAGTTTTGTGTTAATTTGAGCTCAGGTCCTCCTGACTCTAGGGCCAGTGCTCTGTTCACTGTACCACCTAGCCACCATTAAACTAAACTTTTCAATGCTTTATTCCACGTAGGAGGTGCTGCAGTATCCTACCCTTAATGTGATAACATCATAGTTGTCATTAGCAAATAGGAGTACCTTAAAAAGCTCACTGGTCTGTGCAGAGCCAATCTTTTATTTGGAGATTGCCCTAAATTTCCTTTGGGAAATATACCTTTTGCTTACTTGTTTTATAATGTGGTGGGATTTTGCTTCCTTTACTTTTCAGTCAGCTCAAATGATTTTAAAGATATCTTCTGGGGCAGCTAGGTGGTACAGTGAATGGAGCACCGCACCTGGAGTCAGGAGGACCTGAGTTCAAATAGGCCTCAGACACTTAACACAAAATTAGCTGTGTGACCTTGGGCAAGTCACAACCCCAATTGCCCTGCCTTTCCCACTTCAAAAAAAAAAAGAGGTCTTCTGTAGAGTATTATATGTGATTAAAAAAAATGCTGTTAATGACCAGGCTTAGCCTCAGCCAGAAGTTGAAGAAAACGTCTTTCCTTCCTTGTTTTGCAAAAGTGGTAGACCTACAGCATTATCCTATTGGTTTTTCCTGAGCTTTTTTTTTTTTGGAGGGGGAAGGCAAAGCATGTGGTGTTAAGTGACTTGCTCAAGCTCACACAGCTAGTTATGAACTTTTTTTAACTTGCATTTTTATTTTTATTTTGTTTTTTTTGGTTACAAGAGATAGTTCACAGGTTAGAGGAAAGTTATATTTGGAAACGTGCCTTCAAAACAAAAATTATTTTAAAAAACTTAAAAATAACATTTGTAAAAAGTTTCCTTTCCATGTTTTCGGTAAGGATTCTTTTGCAAATAAACCTTTTTATAGAAATGAAAAGGGCATATGGTGCGGTAATTATTGCTGTTTTCTTTATGTAGAATTTTGTAATTTCTTTTCCACTTTTTCCACTTGATTCCTTCCTTCCTTTTAGATGCCTTAAATGGATCCCTCAGTCACTTAATTGTTCTCCCAAAGTTTTCTCCTCTTTAGTTAGTTATATGGTCTGTCTGCTCTTAAATGCTTCATTCATTGTGTTGAGAATGATGATATTGAGAGTTCAGATCCAATAAACATAGATACCATCATTGATAAAGTATTTGTTGTAAAATATTTTTTTTTTCTTAAGTGTTGACTGTTTGCTTGGCAGTATGCTAGTGCTGGGATTACAAAGAAAAAAAATCCACCTTCCACTGATTGTTGACTGAGGGTGGTATTTGATGTTGCTCATACTTCATCTTCCACTATGAAATTTTGTAAATGAGTTTATATTTTAAGCTAGTGTTGCCCTTAGTTGCCATATTTTTTTTAAGCTTTTTCAAGGGGATGAAATGTTTGTTACCTGAGGCAGTGTTTAGACCTTCCTTTTTTGTAGTGACTGTTTAAATTTGCATTAGTTCCTTTATTTCCCATTTTGGGATGTCAGTAATTTATTTAGCTCAGTTGGAGAGGTGCTAATTAATTAATGTATATTCTAATTTTTATTTAGTTTTGAACTATCAATTTTTCTCTTTACTCTAAGCAGGCCTCCACAACCTGCTACCTGAGAAAACAGCAGAAGAAAATGTAGAGGAAATCTTTGCCGCCTTTGGGCTTCAGTGGTTTTCACACTTTTTAATCTCAGGATCCCTTTTATACTTTGAAAAATGATTGAGAATTCCATGAGGTTTTGTTTATGTGGGTTTTATCTATTGGTGTTTACCTTATTAGAAGTTAAAAATTATAAATTTAAAAATATTTCTTTAAAATCCATTGTATGCTAATGTAAATAACAATTAAAATTTGCTCCTTTTTTCCAAAAACATAGAAAATTAAGTGAGAGTGACATTGTTATATATTTTTACAAATCTCTTTTAAATGTCTGACTTAATAGATGACAGCTATTGGATTCAGTCTGTTGTTTTGTTTGAAGCATATGAAGAAAATTTAGCCTCAGACATTTGGAAAAGGGAAGATTATTTAAAGTGGTAAATTGGTAAAATTGGTCTTAGTATTATTATGAAAAGAATTTTGGTCTCAGATGTTGATTATATAGATGAGGAAACTGAGACCTGGAAATGTTAAATGACTTGACCAAAGTAAACAGTATCATTAGAGGTTAAATTTGAACCCAGGGCCACCATAACATCGCTCCTGCTTCTTTGTGATCATTTATTTATGCTTATTATGAATATTACACCATGAGATGTTCAAGTCTATTTAGATGCATTTTTAATAGTACAGTTTCTGGTTATTTTTTGTTACAGATTTTTATAATTTATGTTCCTGTGCTAGGTTATGTTAATTCAAATAAAATCATACATGATTTCATAGGCTCAAAGCTTAACGGTTTTAATAATTTACATAGATTTAAAATGATAGTACCTGTGCTCATTTTGATTTTCTTTTGGGTATTATCCAGTATTATTGTTCATATAAGATTTCTTATCAGTCTCTAGTCTGCACGTAGTATATTGATTCATTTTTCTTTATTTTTTATCTCTTTATAAATTTTTTTAGCATGTGTTTTAAAAATTTTGCATATCTTTTCATTGATGTCTGTCATATCCTTTTGATTAGCTTTTTACTTACTCTTTGCTTTCACCAGGCCTGGGTGTATACCTTAAGTGCTTCTATTAACATCTGGATACAACATGTTAATATCTCTGCCTATGCTGTAATTAATCATAAAAGGAGCATGGTACTGCTTGAAAGTTTAAAAAAAGAATCTGACTTTATCATTTTCTGGAAACCAGGAGTGAGTTGATGATAACAAACATGTGACAGCCAATCATGAGCATGCTTCAGTTTTACTTCGTTGTAGACTTGTTTATCAGTCGTAGATGTAATTTAAAAAGTTTGATCCCACTAACAAAGTTCCATACTTTCAGACAAACACACAGAAGTAACTCAGATAAATCATAAAATACACCTGTGTGAAAATTGAGACATAGTCCAAATCAGGCTCATGAATCATGTTGCCAAATCCCAAGACAAGAGTGTTTTGGGCAGCAGCTTTTAAAAATTTTAATAGAAATATACTGCATTCTATTCTTTTTGTTATTAAGCCTGAAAGAAGTTGTGAGTCTAGTGAGTGAAAAAATTTATTAAATGTTTACTGTGTACTTAAGTCTGGCAACACAAATAACAAACTAGACAGTCCCTGCCCACAAGGAACATTCTCATGGAGGCCTCATAGAGAGGATTGACAGCCAGGAAGTTATGATCTACAAAGTCACAAATGCAAGTGGGAACGAATAGGGAAGAAATGACTGGGTTGACACAGAGGAAGATAGTTTCCAAAGAGGGCAGTTGGTTAACCAGCATTTATTAAGCACCTGCTTACCAAATTAGTGCTACTTTGCTAAGCACTGGGGGTAGGAGGAGCAGTTTAAAGTGTAATGGGGGGAGACAATGTACACATTCTCTATACAGACACACACAGTCTCTCACTCACACGCTCTTTCTGAATAGATATAGGATAACTTTGTTTTAAGATTATTCAGCATAGAGAGGAGTTATGTTCCATATTCAGGAAAGTGAATTAATATACTTTGTTGTATTCAACTCTTGAAGTTAGGTTTCGCTTGATTTAAGAAACACCTAAGTAAAAAAAATAGATAAGAATTCCTTTAATTTAGCAACCCCAGCTATACACATGTACAGCTATGCACTACACAAATGATAACTGGGAAGTCTCTTGAGGTGTTCCAATATATCATAAAATCTGTGCCTGTTAAATTTCATCCACTTGTCTCAAAGGAGAGCTCTGCCTGCTACTTCTAAGGGTTAGTGTTGTTTTCCCATTCTATGCCCTGATTAGAAATGTTAAATTATATTGGGAGATGCACACAGATGTTACTCTGCATGACAGTAAAGGAGATTAAAGAGTAAATGAGACACAAAGCAATTTTCTGGGCAATGATAAATAGCCCTATACCTATCTCATAAGGGTTTTGCACAAAAAAATAGTTAATGATGGTCCTGAGTCATCAAGAAAATGTTCAGTTATATTCAGTGTATTGCATTGAAGTCAGTGAGGCATGGCATTTTTGAAAGATTTTTATTAAAGGTATTTAATTAGCAATGTTTTGGAACTTAAGCTTTGGTTATCTGAGAGTTACTTAGAACAACATTCCTTTGAAGATACTGGGTAATTGAAGTGTTACAGTACTGTTTGTTAATGATAGGCTGTCCTTTGTGTTGTTGTTGTTGGGTTTTTTTTTTTTAGTCCATGATACAATCTTTGCTAAAAAACACAAATAAGAAACAGTGACTTTGTTGTTGTATGTTTGCAGTAATAATAGGGATGGCACAAATTTAAGGGGCCATCCAGTTTCCCTACTTCCACGCAGAAGTCCTAAATTACTCTGGATGCAAAGATTTATTTTATTTAGATATTATGGATCCAAGGAATATTTTTCTCCCATGTTATGTTTACCTATGAGGCTGTTTTAATAGATTACCAAGGGCTTATTTTATAAATGATCCTACCTTTCCCCCTTTCCATCTTCACACTTCAATCTTTTTCTTATGACTATTAAAGTAAACTTTGAGACTTATACCTAAGAAATGATTGTGAATATTTAAATTAGAATATTTTAATTATTGTTAGACCCAGAGCCAGCTCTTTTTTTCAGCTCTTGAGTGTTCTGTGGGCTTACTTTAGACAATGTCCCTGAATAATGTAAATCAAAGTTTACAAATTTGCTCATGCTTCAAAATATATGAATCTTAAAATAATTCATTCTGTAAAGTGAATAATTACTGTCTGATTTTGTAGTTTCGCTTTGATAATGTGATTACGTGTAGACTGTTTGGCATATTTCATGTTGGCTAGTGTGTCTTTCAGTATTACTTCACACATTTGTTCTTATATTTCACTTTGAAGAAGGGATAATGTCTAATGATATAGGCAGTAGTTGAGCCATTTCTGCCCTAATCTTATCTTAGTGATTTCCCCATTGCAATTCTAGGGTCTGGGGATGTAACAGGTTGCCATGATAGTTTGCATGGAGCTACCTTTGAAGGTAATGCATGGCACTAGTTTTGGGGTCTCCAGGAAGATAGTTGAGAGAGAATTTTGGTTCATTTGCTCCTAGGAATTTGAAGAGAAAGAGACAAGGGGCAGAGTTTGGGTTGGTTAATTAAGTACTCATACTCTCAATTTGGTTTCTGCTTATTGACTTTGACTAGATTTCTTTTTAAAATGAGTTGCTACGTTGTTGATCCAGTTTGAGAATCACTATCACTTGAATCTTTTTTCTGTTACTGTTTTATTCTTTAAAGTATTCAGTTTTACAAGCATTTATTGAGCCTCTACCCTATGTGCCAGGCACTGTGCTAGTTGGTGGGGATACAAATGTAAATAATCCCTAGTTTCAAGGAGCTTACCTTCTTTTCATCAGTGTTGCATTTAACACTTTCCCATTCAATTTGATAGGATTTTCTTAGCCCTTGATTTTTGTTAATTACATACTAAACATCAGTCTAAGTTTATGATAATAGTCGATAGGATTTAGTGGGTCGTTTCCAGGTTACCTCTTTAGAATACTATATTTTACCGTAGAAAATTGAACATTTGTTTGGGAAGGGAAATAAGGAGACCTATTGGTCCTATGTTTGTAGTCTCCTGATAAAAGACTGAACTCTTCTACTTCCATTGCCTCATTCAGTTTCTTTTTGTGTAGGGGAGTTGTTATGAATTCTTATTGATAGCTTTTTAAAAGGAAGCTCCTACCCTGACTTAGGGTGGAATGATAGCATACTAGTAAATCTATCTGGCTAGTTAGTAAGGCTTGTACCAGTTTGACTTTTTTTTTTTTAATGTAGAGTCTTAATTTTATTTCTCTTACACATGTAAAGCCTTTAATAGAAATCTCTTGACAATCACATTTGACTTAGTGGTTCTTCCATACTGCATGTTAGCTGACATTCCTTGTTATGAGACAGAATGAGTCCCAGTGGCGATTGCCATTTACCCATGTAGTTGAGCTCCCATTTTTGCAAGTTCTAGGAAGTTCATACTACTGTGCAAGATACTGAATAAAAATAAATTAGAACAGAATATTTGAATAAGAAAGTTTAGAGAGGAGGGTATAAAGATTATGAGGCTATTTTTTTTTGCTTTTTTTGGAGGGTAATTGGGGTTAAGTAACTTGCCCAGGGTCACATGGCTAGGTTTGTTTTTTTTGTTTGTTTGTTTGTTTGTGTGTGCATTAAGTGTCTGAGGCCAGATCTGAACTCAGATCCTTCTGACTCCAGGGCCGATGCTCTACTCACTGCGCCACCTAGCTGCCCCGATGAGGCTATTTTTAAAGTAGTGTTGTTAGTATCCTGGTGGTATCAAATTGTTTAAATATGTTGGAGAAGCCTTAGCCAACAAAATTGACTGTAGTATGTAAGTAATTTTCTTGGGTTTTGTACAGAATCTACTTAATTAATTGGCCTTTTTTCATCACTTTTTAATGGAGAATAGAAGCCATGTATATTTTATTTGTCAAAATTTTTTTAAACATTTAGCCATTAGAAATAGTGAGAGATCATAGAAATCAGTACTTTCCTAGACTTTTGATGGGTTGGTCTTTTTGGAACATGTAAATTAAGAACTTGTATGTAAAACTGCTGCATAGAGCAGGATTCATTCATTTATAAGAATCTAAGGTGGCTTAGTTAAATATTGGAAGGGCTTGGACATTCTTAAATGTAAGTCTAAATAATTTATCTATTTCCTCATACCACAGGACAGGCTCCAGTATATTTATAGACTTGAGTTTCCAAAATTGTACAAAGCTAACATGAATATATAGACTTTAGTAGTGTGGGCTTAATTAATTGAATGGAGTTGACTTCCTAAAGGAATCATTAGTTTAAAGAGATTAGTATTTTCTCAGTTTTATTTTCCTTTTAATTTATGCAGTGTTCAGCTAGCTAGTTTATCATCATCATCATCAAATATTTATCAAGTTGTCTTATGCATGTACTAGGCGATTTATAGATAGGTTAAGAAATAGTTCAATGAAGTTCACAAAGAATTGACCTTGATGTGGATGTACTGATTATTTATAAGTTATCTATAGTGTTATACATCTGATTGTATATAAATAGGTGTTAATAAATGAACAAATGCTACGTTATGAATAGCTTTCAGGTGTATTATGAGTGTTCATCCCTGGAAGGAGAGCTGGGGCTTCCTGGGGTAGAGTTGAAAGTTTCTTTATTTAGAAAAGCAGCATATACTAAGATATAACTATTTGAAACTATAGAGAAGGACAAAAAAAAATAAGAAGCACAAAGAGAAATTGATAGTTTAAGGAATACAGACAAGTTGATAATTTAGTTAAAGGAAATTAGGGAAACTGAGATTAGCTTAAGAACTTTAAAATAGAGAAAGAAGCTTCAATGTAATGCCCAAGAGCCAAGAAAGAATTGTGAAGAGAGTGGTTTTTTTGGCGGGCATAGTGGTAGGGATACTGCTGATGAGATTTTTAATATTGGGATGATCAGGGCCTGTACCTGGTTTCATGAATATTCCTGATCTGTTTATTACTTAGAATCCTTTAAGGTAGTACTCACTGGGGTTAGGAGTAAAGTATTATCAAATCCTTTGGGATGAAAAGGATTATCTTAGGTTTTTTTGTTTTAAACTGTTCAGCTGAATAATTATTCTCCTTCCTGATTTGATAGCTTGTAGCTGTTTGACCTTTGCCATCAAACACCATGGCCAGCAATGTCACCAACAAGACTGACCCCCGTTCCATGAATTCCCGTGTCTTCATTGGGAATCTCAACACTCTGGTTGTTAAGAAGACTGATGTTGAAGCCATCTTCTCGAAGTATGGGAAGATTGTGGGCTGCTCTGTGCATAAAGGTTTTGCCTTTGTTCAGTATGTTAATGAGCGAAATGCCCGTGCTGCAGTGGCAGGAGAGGATGGCAGAATGATTGCTGGCCAGGTACTAGGTAAGTTTTGATTGTATATGAAGTTTCTAATTGATCTTTGGACCTTCTTCATGCCTATAACTATTTTCACTAGTGCAAATCAATGACAACTATTATGTGTGATAATAGTATGGTATTCATCATGAATTTATCTAATGCTCTATCTAAATCTCATGGGTAGTTCATTAGAAGGAAGGAAAAGATTACTCTTGTGAAATTTAAAAAATGTATAGTAGGTCAAATAGCAAAATAGTCTCATTTGTTTTACTTTGTGTAGTAACTTTGTATAACTTCAGATGACAAGACTGGTAAAGAAAAGAAAGGGCCAGAATATTTCTTTTATTTTGTTAAGTTTGCTCTAATTTTGTAATATGCAGACTATTTATTACAAAGCTGTCTTTGCTCTCTTGTTTGCAGAATGAATCCCAGTGAAGGACTCTTAGAAAACTTTTGAATTTTAAATTGCTAAGGGTGAACAGCTGAATTCTACTGTCGAGACTGAGTATGGGTGGTATTATTGGACAGTGTAGGATTCAAGGTGATAGAGATATATAGTGTAGGCTATCTAAAGAGGAAGGCAGGACTGAGAATTGTGATCTACAGCTATAGTTTCCACCAGCATATTAGAGTTTCTACTGGAATGCCTGTCCCTCAGTTTAAGAACTTAGGTACTTAGATCAAGGAAGTTATTTAAAGTCAGTCTTATTTTCTTTGCCTTGGCCTCAATGTGGACAGCAACTAATTTAGCAGTTAATATAGTTTTCATAAGCATTCTAGCATATGTTTACGGCTCACCCAGTCTCCATAAGATTGTTTGGCCTTCTAGATAAGCAAAACAAGCAGTTGGTATTTGAAGAGATTAGGTACTTTTGGCCAGAAATGTTTCTTAATTATGTTAAATCATTAAAACATTGCATTAATTTTTATCAGATTGTTTTCCTCCACAATGAGGCAGATTACTGAGTACCAGAGTGAGGAGCTGTAAAATGTATAGAAAATAGCCTACTTTAGCATTTTTTTTCTCTTTTAAATACCTCCTATGTGCAAAGCACAGTATTGAATAGTTGAGGGAGGGAAGAGTGTTATAAAGGGAAAGAAAGATGGTTCCTGTTCTGTGTATATATGTTCAGACCTTCTAGATACTCCTTTTATTAGTTCAGTACTAATATAGTCAACTGCTTACTAAGTGCCTACCTTTTGAAGACTGCTGTACTAGTAAGAAATTTGGGGGTGGCATATGGAAGTGACTGATTCCACCAAGAAACTGTCCAGTAAGTTTTCCTTAGTGTTTTTTACCCCCTTGATGGAGTTGTCATTCAAGTTTATGGTCTTTTCAGATATTAATCTGGCTGCAGAGCCAAAAGTGAACCGAGGAAAAGCAGGTGTGAAGCGTTCTGCAGCGGAGATGTACGGGTCAGTACCAGAACACCCTTCTCCGTCCCCTCTACTCAGGTCCGGAACTTTATTATTTATAAATGCATTGCGTCCATCCATGGACATTTTCTTCTCTATCTGTTTTCTGGAAGTGGGAGGGCTAAATGAAGTTTGATGTTTATTCTATGTACAGATTAGCTTGAATGTATTTTAGAATGTTTTTCTAAGCCTCCTTTGTTATTTTATTCCCAAGAATTATGATTCCTTCTGTCTTTTTCCTTTAGTATTTTAGTGTATGTAGTATAAATGGAAGTTAGTATTAGGGTAATACTTTAACTTTTCAGGAAATAACTTAAGAAATTGGGAAGAAATATCTTTAATGTGGAAGGGGGATAAGTACTAGTCAGTATTTCATTATGAGTCTTTGGGCCTAATTTATTATCTGGAACACTACACTTGTGGTGTATAACTGAAATTAACATTTTATTAAGCTCTCCCCTATCTAGATAAGGTATGTTCTAGCCCAGGGTGCTGAGGAACTCATTTGGAGGCAAGGCATTTTTTTTTTTAAGGGATTGATTGTATGAGTGATTTGAGTGTGTGTTGCTATCTTTTGGCCTCATCTCTTCCAGTCTGCTGTTATGATATTGTGGTAACAGCTCCACCCTGACAGTCTTTTTTGGGATTTGTCTTTCAGCTCTTCCTTTGACCTGGATTATGATTTTCAACGAGATTATTATGACAGGTATGGGTTTTATTCTTCTGAAATAAGAATGAATCAGATTTTTAGGTTAGTCTGCCTCTGAGATTCTAAAACAAAACATCTAAAAAAGTTTATCACTTAAAATGTGTTGTCAAATGAAAAGCCAAAGTAGTCAGTTTAACCAGTTGCTGGAGCTTATGGGTCCTTGGCTATCTTGTGTGGTTCTTTATTGACTTGTAAAAGTTAATTATGTATTTATTTTACCAACTGAGCCAAGCTAAGGTAAGGATGCTATAATAACTCTAGTCATGCAGTCAGTGGTAAAAGTTATGAGTAGAATATATATATTATTGCCATACTCCTTAATGACTTCTTTCCCCTTGCCTCAGCATTTTTTTAAAGCACTTAACTGTGTTCTTGGTAATTTGCAGTGCCCTGAAATAGTGCCTCGCTTGAAAAAAGAAACACTAACTTTAACCTAACACTAAGTTACTCAGTCAGTTTAAATTGTGTTTGTGGAAGAAGTTAATCATGTTGAGTCTGAGTATTTGAGTGTGTGTTCAACACTTGTGTTAGACATTAAGAGATATAATGGTCTATATCTTTTCAATTCATGGTGTAATGGGAGTTGGGGATGAGACCCATCTGAAATGACCAAGGTAGAAGGTATAAATTAGGAAATAGTAGAAGATATAAATTTAATCTACATAGTAACTTTAAGGAACACTTATGTTGAACAGAATACTCTTTTAAAGAAGTATTTTAATACTTTAGCACCATGGAAATTCATATGCTTTACCTTAGGGATAGGTATTAGACCTGTTCTTTCATTGACATTGGTTCTTCCTGATGAGGAAACTTAAAATAATGAAGATCATTGTCTTCTCTCCAACTTGGAATCTTAAGAGTTGCCAAGAGCAGTGGTGTCAAGGTCAAGTACTTAAAATTCATCCTTGGGTTGTAGTATTGATTTAGAAAACTGTAGATTAAACATTTCCTAATTATATTTTAGTCTGATTGAGCCAGAGTTTTACAATCTGACCTAGAGCACTGAACTGTTAAGTCAGGCCAGTTTGTATCAGAGGTGGTATAGGAACTGGCCCAGTTTTATATCCATTAAGCCATACTTTCTCTTGCTTTTTCTTAGTCTCAATCCTTTTTCCATTACCCTTTCTTTTTCTTGAATTTTAATTGATATATTTTGCTTTATCAACAGAATT
The DNA here is from genome assembly GCA_011680675.1 of Gymnobelideus leadbeateri. Lineage (NCBI taxonomy): Eukaryota > Metazoa > Chordata > Mammalia > Diprotodontia > Petauridae > Gymnobelideus > Gymnobelideus leadbeateri. Next base: position 93,214 of record WOXC01000492.1, read on the forward strand.
TCTCTTAATATCTCCCTTTCCTCCATCCCAGAAAAAAAAATATATATGAAATATTTTTTAAAAACAGGAAGAAGAAAACTCCAGCAAAATGATCAGTATACATGCATCATTTCAAATTGCTTTCCAGAATGATTTTACTGAATCCACCAAAGTTGCACTAGTGTGCATATTGGCTTAGTGTGACATTGGCTTAGACCAACATTGTGCAGCATTCTATAATAAATTGAAAGTAGATACATGACGTTAATATTAAAGATCATATTGTAAAAATTCACAGCTGTAGATAGGAAGAGATGTCTTCTTACCCAGAGGATAGGACAGTTATGGAAGTTAAAATAGTTAACTTTGATTACATGAAACAAAGTTTCTGCAGAAATAAAATAGTATGTAGCATATGAAGGAAAGCACTTGAGTAATAAAAATGTTTTATTTTTAATTAAATGTGACCAGATGCCTATTATCCGAATCACCAATGAAATGCAAATCAGAGCCACCTAATCAATAGCCAACCCTATTTCTGATGCAATTTCGAAAATTAATAATCATTAACCTTACAGATTTTATCACTTTTTGAAAGTCAGGGGAAATAATGGGTTTAGAGCATACTAATTGATCTCTGTGCCCTTTCCATTTCTAGCTTAGTGATTCTTTGATTTTATAAAGTCATTTTATTTATTTGACTATAGTAATTTATAGCTTATTCATAAACAAAATTTTAGTATTTTATATTTGTTTAAGCTTGAATACTTTTATCTCTAGAAGAAACAGCCAAATGTTATCTTTTTTTTTCTCTTCCAGAATTTATTTTTAACTTTCAACCTTCATTTCCACAAGATTTTGAGTTCCAGATTTTCTCCCTATCTCTCACCTAACTTTCCACCACAAGATGGTGTGCATACTGATTATCTCTTTTCCCAGTCTTTCCTCCCTTCTATCAACCCCATCCCCCTGTTTTCCACCCCCTTTCCCCTTATTTGTAGGGCAAGATGAATTTTTATACCCCCATGACTATATATCTTACTTCCCAGTTGCATGTAAAAACAATTTTTAACAATTTGTTTTTAAAATTTTGAGTTCCAGATTCTCTCCTTTCTTCTCTCACCCCTCCCCCCATTGAGAAGACAAGCAACTCAGTATAGATTATACATGTGTAGCTATACAAAACATTCCCGTATTAGTCATATTGTGTGACTAACTATATTTCCCTCCATCCTATCCAGCCCCCCCATTCTATTTTCTCCTTTGACCCTGTCCCTTTTCAAAAGTGTTTGCTTTTCACTGAATATTTTCTAAAACTCTTCATGCTAAACATTTTGGTTTCATGCTGACCTAGATAAATAAAGGTCCCAATTTATCTTACTTTCCCCCCTTAATACAAGTTTGGGAGGGGATTGTTTTTTTGCTATTCTCATTAATGGAGGAGGAACTGATCTTTTTGATCTAAGATGATTATTACAGTTGTAATAAACAAGATTGGAACTAATAAGATTTGTATTCTAATATGTGTGGGGTGGGGAAGTTAGAACAGGGAACTCAGATTCAAAATATGTTCCTCCCTCTTTTCTTTATTGCTTAGGCCCCCCCCCCCCCCCGCTTTTTTCCTTCTAAAGCAGTGGTTTCCTTCTGATGTTCAAGGTTACATGGCCAGTCATTTTATTTATGTGTGAGTACTCATTTTCTGGAACCGATTCTGGGGCTGGCACTCTTAGTCACTACGCCACCTAGCTGCCCCCTAAAAGAGCTTTTTTTTTTTGTTCTGTTCTGTTCTGTTTTGTTTTGTTTTTGCTTTTTAGGGGTCAATTGGGGTTAAGTGACTTGCCAAAGTCACATGGCTAGTAATCGTATCAAGGGTCTGAGGCCGGATTTGAATTCAGGTCCTCCTGACTCCAGGGCCAGTGCTTTATTCACTGTGCCACTTAGCTGCCCTGGCTGCCCCCCCCCTTTTTTTTTTAAGGTCCAAGATACTAGTTTTGCACATAAAGGTGGTAAAGAGTGGTAAGCTCTGAACCCTTAGGAGTTCAGAAGCTTTTTTTTTTTTTTTTTGCATTTTGGAGGGCAATTGGGATTAAGTAACTTGCCCAAGGTCGCATGGCTAGGTTTTTGTTTGTGTGTGCATTAAGTGTCTGAGGCCGGATCCAAACTCAGGTCCTTCTGGCTCCAGGGCCGGAGGCTCTACTCACTGCCCACCTAGCCACCCCCCTCAGAAACTATTTTTATCTCTTTGCTTTATCAGGTGATCAAGGTGAAAAGCCTAGAATAAAAAAGCATCTCTTTATTATTTTATAGTGGGAGAATGATCCTGAGAACAATACCAAAATGTTCTCTATCCACCAAGTACATATTATCATGTAAATGCTGTTGTTGAAAACTATCGAATTTTACAAGTCCTTTGACCTGGCACTTTCTTTTACTCTGTGTATCTTGCTATATGAGCTTGCTGTAATTGAGACAGAAAAGTAGATCTGACTTTTAAATGGATGTTTTGTCATTTTATTTCTACTCATATGACTTGATAAGAAGATTTTAAATCTTCTCCCCTCCCCCCACCCCATGAAGCAAACAGTTATTGGTGCAGATTTCTCCTTTCTGTTAGGTATGTCTGTTTAAAGTTGATCATATTATAAATTAGAATGTTTTTTGGTGAGCCTAGATTTGAGAGAGAAATTGTTGTTAAGCAATATTTTACCCCTCCTTTCCTTATCTTATTGTGGTAAACTTTATCCTTGTTCTTGTTTCCTGTTATTATTATTTTTTTTTTTGCTTTTTTTGGAGGGCAATTGCGATTAAGTAACTTGCCCAAGGTCACACAGCTAGCTTTTTATTTGTGTGTGCGTTAAGTGTCTGAGGCCACATCCGAACTCAGGTCCTTCTGACTCCAGGGCCAGCACTCTACTCACTACGCCACTTAGCCACCCCCCTGTTATTTTTAATATTTATTGTTTCTGATAGTTCCACAGTATTCCATGATGTATATGTACCTCAAAAATAATGTCTCTTGTTCTTTGGAACCACAAAAAGTATTACACAGTATTTACATCAAGCTGTTAGTATCATCTTTTCCATCAAGCTATTCCATCGAGTAGTTTGGCGACTTGCTCCTGTGGATAGTTCATGTCAGGCTGGTTTAGGTCATACCTCTCTTAGTATACCACACTGACATTACACTGCCAACTTCTTGCTATCCAGCTGTCTCTTTTTTCTTAGTAGTAACCAAGCATGTCAATTAAAAAATGATTTAGAAGAAAAACTAAAATAATGAACACATTATACCAATTGCATTTTCAGTTAAAAACAGTTGACATTTTTGGTGGCTTTTAAAATTGCAAAATTTTAACATACATTCTCATTTGATCCTTAAAACAGTTCTGTGCAGCAGACTCTCAAGGTATTACTTCCATTTGACAGAGAAGGGAACTGAGGAAGAGAGTTAAAATGACTTGCCCATGTTTGAATTAGGTAGTGTTTGAAGAGGGATTCTGAAACTAAGGTATCACTTCTGATCCTGAGTATAGCACTATTACTAGTATACCATGAAACCTTTGCTTTTCCTTGCTGAGGCAGTACTTTAGCTGTTGAGTGACACATTTATAGACATTTGCTAGTGGTTCATCTTATCTTGTTGATTATTAGTCTTCTGTTTTTTACTCCAAAAAAAAAAAAAAGTAAAGGCAGTCTATTCCATAGTATAGTGTAATGGACCCATTTGCAGAAGGATGTGTAGGGGGTGATGTACTTGTTAGAAAGTCATGTTTGTTCTTTTTATTAAGGGATTAAAGAGTATATAATCATATTTGAGTAGGAGTGAAAAACAATTTTTTCTCCCCATTCTCATAATACGTATAATTTTAGCTCCAAAAAAAATTCAACAAGTAGTTAGTAGCTAGTGGAACATTGCCTTAAATTCTAAGCGTTAAGCTAATAGAAATGTTAACATTAGATTCCCAATTTGATTTTTTTTCTTAGTATATTAAGTGAAGGATTTAAGGAGAAGTATAGTCTTGTTGAGGATTTTCTTCTCCCCCCCAAAAAACTAAACTAACCCACAGGCTTTTGTGGAAAGTAGTTTTGTCCTTCTGAATCCCCTGAAAGGGTTTTGGGAACCTTCCCCTATACCCCACTCCCAAATGTCCCTGGACCACACTTTTTGAGAACTGCTGGACTAAATGATCTATATATAGAAGTATAGATCCCTTCTAAAGAAGTAACATCTGCAGCTGCCTGTGGGATGTCTTTACATATGTGTTCTACTTCACATTCAACATCTAAAACAAAGCTGCTTATCATGTGCTCCAAAATGACTCCTTTTCCACATTCACTTGCTATATTGGTTAAGACATCACCATTCATCCTATTTATACCACCTTTGTATTCTTCAACACTCTTTACTTCTTATCAAGTTTAGTTGATAACCCTTTAACAACATTCTTTCCCCATTGTCTTTGTTCATATTACCATCACCCACATTTTTAGACCCTCATTAACCTGAAATAATGTTTCTTCCTCATCGGTACTTCATCATTTATGCTATTGCCAAATGTTCTGTTATGAATAGATCTAGTATTACTTTTCCTTTGAGAAAAAAATATCCCTTTTAGCTTTCTATGGCTATTCTTTTGCCTTGGCCAAGCCCCTCCATGAAACTGGTACTATTATCTTTCCTTTTTAGCTCTATTATAAGATCTTAGAACTGGAAGGAACCGGTTGAGTTCCTTTATTTTTCATTTTTTAATATTTTAAAACAATTTAAAATTTAATAATCAAATAAGATAAGCCTTGCTGTATTTATATTGTATAACAGAAAAGGATTATGCACAAAACTACTTAACTCTATTATGTGCAGTTTTATTTTTTCTTTTAAAATACATAAAAAATTCAATATAGAATTTTGAGAGCTACTATTTTCAGTAATTTTTCTGTTCTCTGCTTTTTTTTTTAGTTGCTTCAGTGCTTCTCCCCCTTTATTATCATAATTCCTTTTTCCTCTTCTCCCCCTTACAATAGAAAAGAATTACGAAGGCCTTATAGCAAATACATAGTTAAACAAAACAAATTGGTCTCATTTTAAAGATGACAATGATTGACCCAGTGTCATACCAGGTTGTAATTGTCAGCCAGGATTTAAACTCAAATCTTCTCACTCACAAATTTATACATATCCCAAGGTACTGCTGTCACTATACTTCCCATAGAAATTCAGTGCTAAATTCAACTGATCTGTGCCTAAACATGTATTTCCTTTTCTTACGTCCAGACAAAGGTTCATGCTACCAAGGAGTGGGTCATAATGCTGTGTTATCCCCAAAGCCTTCCCTGATCCTTTGTAACAGTAAAGATTATTCACTCTTGAACTTCACATGGTCCTTTAACTATGGCTCAGGCAAGTTGTGAAAACTTAAGTTGCAGATCTAAGATTTAAATCTAGGCCTTCTGCTCATTCAGTACTTGTCCTTTTAAAGTTTTTAAATTGTTAATGATTTTTTTTTTTGAGGGTCATACATAGGCATATATTATTTAAATTGAGGAATAGGTTATGAAGGGTGGGAGAGGCCTAGGAGAAAGGGAAGAAAGGAGGAGACAGGGAGATTAAAACATCTCATCTGTGTTTACTCTAGATGGGGTGGATCTGATTTTTTTTCCTTTTTCTGTTCCTTTTGGAGGGGGGAGGGCAAGGCAGTTGGAGTTAGATGACTTGCCCAAGATCACACAGCTAGTAAGTGTGTCAAGTGTCTGAGGCCAGATTTGAACTCGGGTCCTTCTGACTACAGGGCTGGTACTCTATTCACTGTACCACCCAGCTGCCCTGATCCTGATTTCTAAGCTTTGGTCCAGGGTACACAACAAAGCATATAAGATGAGGTTCCAGGCTTACAGTTTTAGGAAAACGTTAGGGGTGGCCAGAGTTAACACATCCCACCAGAGATGAGGGCTGGGATTCTCCTTGGAACTGAAACATAGTGATAAGTACCATCCCACATTTTTTTTTTTTTTGCCTTTTGGGAGGGCAATTGGGTTTAAGTAACTTTCCCAAGGTCACATGGCTAGGTTTTCATTTGTGTGTGCATTAAGTGTCTGAGGCTGGATCTGAACTCAGGTCTTCTGACTCCAGGGCCGACGCTCTACTCATTGCGCCACCTAGCCACCGTTCTTCTTGTAGTTAAAGTCTTTATGCTAAGGAATTCTTTCATCACCTTTCTAACTTCTTGTACTTTGCTTCTAGTTTCTTTGAATATGCATCTAACTTGTAAGCAGCGTGCTCAAGAGCAGCTATTTGTTCCTCAATTAAAGTGAGCTGAGGTACTGCATATTTCTGGTTTAAGTCCTTTAGGTTTCTGTTTATATTTGCTGCAATATCTTTAATATCTAGATACTTCAAGCTAGTTAGTTTGTTCATATTTTCCAGAAGCTTATAGTCTTCACTGGTGGCTGTCAGCTTGCCTGTCAGGTACCTGGCCATTTTGGAGAACATGTCATAGTGCAGCCCTGTGATGTCTGCCTTGGCAGGCTCCATGGCATCCTAGGCCTTCACCACTGCATCATTTGGACCCCAGACCCTCCTGCTGGGTTTAGGAACACCTTTGGCCCTGACTGCTACACCTGATCTTTTTCAGCCGAGTAAGCTGGCCACAGGGTTGTGGGCATGTGCCTCAGGAGAGCAGCACCTCACTGCTTTGTCCTTCCCAACCCACACTCTTTGTAGTAATAGCTGCCCTTCCCTCTCTCACCCCACCTCTTAGGGTTGAAACTCATGATCTCACTCTTCATAGCTTCACTTCATGGATTTTCTAAATTGTTAATGATTTTTAAAAAGTATTTCTCATTTCTTAATATATCCCTCCATTACCAGAGTCTTATCTGTTTTATTAAAAAAATTTTTTTTTGAGGGAAATTTTTGTTGAGCAAACCTATCCCAATCAGTGAACCAAGTCTGACAGTATATACAATGTTCTACACTGATAGTCTTTTCAAATAGTTAAACTTTATAGACAAACTTGATCATTGTAATTATATATCTTTTAGTTTTGTTCTTTCCATTCAAGTATTTGAAAGAGTCTTATCTGTTGGAGGTATTAAGATTTATTTTATTAGATCCCAGAGAGCAGAACCAGGAACAATGAATGAACTTTACAAAGAAAGAGAATTTGGGTTTCATGTCACGAAAAACTCCTAACAGAGCTGTCCAAAGTGAAATGGCCATAAGAATGGTGGAATCACTATAAGAGGTGATGGGTTCAGTCTCTTTGGATGTCTTCAATCAGAGGCTAGATCACTACATAGCAGGTATGTCACACACAGTAGAGATTATTTTGGGTGTATGGTTTGGACTAGATGGCTGCTGAAGTTCCTTCTAGCCTTAAAATTCTATGATTCTGTCACGAGGGGAACCAGGTGTAGTTGAACCTCTTGAGCATGAGAATAAGAGCTTATCTCAGTATTGTTTTTTCCTTAAATATCTATGATTCTTTTTCCAAGGTTAACAATACATTTCATGAATGTTAATGCCCAATATTTTGTTTGGATTAGTTTTAAAAAGGCTTGTAATGTACAGCCTTGAAGAGCTGTGTTGACCCAGGTTAACAAATATATTGTGAAAATGACCTCCTTTTCAAAATTGATCTTCATACTGTTACATATATAATAAAGAATAAAAGTGGAATGAATTTTTTTTTTTTGTAGAGGGGAAGGCAGGGCAATTGGGGTTAAGATAGAAAATAGCAATTGGATATGTCTTTTTGGATGACATTGTTGAAACCAGTTTTCCCTTGCTATTCATCCTAATTCAAATACAGTGGCAAAAGATATTGTAACTCCCCAGAAGCCAATCATTGCCGTATTCAATCTCAAACATTTTACTTAGTTCTTACACAAAGCAGTATTTACATTAAATTAGAGCAGGGCCTTGTCTTCAGGGTTTACAGGCAAGATGTAGGTGGATATGTGTTAAATAATGACATGAATTAAATATAACAGAAGGAAAGCAGCAGACATTAAATAGATGTATCATCTCTTGCTATGTGACCATTTCATCTTTTAATACACCTTTCCATAAAGACACCTTAAACTTATTCAGTGTTCCTCATTTTAAGAATGATTGATATATTCTTAGACCTATCATAGCCTATTAGGCTTTGTGTTAACCTTTAAAATTTTTTTTCAATTTAGCCTTTGTTTTTTCTTTCTGGGGTATTGGGAGTAGGGGATGGTGCAGGAGCTTCACTAGAACAAATATACATATATAGCAATGCAAAAGAAATTTTCACATTAGCTGTGACCAAAAATGTATGCCCCATTTGGCATATTTAGTCCTTCACCTCTTCGTTAGGTGAGTCATGTTCTTCATCTTTGTTTCCCTGGAGTTGTGGTTGGTCATTCCATTGATCGTAGTTTTTTTAGTCTTCAAAACAGCCCTTTTTTGTTTATTGCTATGTTACGGGTAGTATCAAAATTGGAAAAGAAGCATTCATAACAAATGAAGGAAGAAGGATGTTATTAGAGATTGTTTTTTACCAACTATATGCCAATAAAACTGGCAACTTGAATGAAATGGATAAATATTTATAAAGCAATGAGGTTACCAGATTAACCGAACAAGAAATAGAGAATTTAAATAACTAATATACTCCCAAAGGGAAAATAAAAGCCCTGGTACTAGATTTAAAGATTCAAAAAGGCCATTCCATTATTACATAAAATTTTTGCAAAAGTATTAGCAGAAGGGATCCTACCAAAATCTAATTATGGCATAAATATGATCTTGATACCTGAGTCAAGAGAGAAAGTTTAGGCTAATTCCTAATAAAACATTTTCATTCAGAAATTTGTACTCCGTATCTTAACTCCCACATAAAATATCTGGTAGAATGTTGCCATTGAAAAATGGGAGTTTGTTCCATACGAATGATTGTGGTCATTAATGGAGCTTGGCTAAGTAATGGAGCTTTTCCCTAAGTAAATCTTCTTCAGAAGAACTTCGTTTGTTCTGTTCAAGTTTAGGTTCGTTTTGCTGTTTTCTATAAGGTAAACACATAGAGAAAACTTTATAAAAGTTTTTCATCTGTGTCAGCCTGAGGAGTAGATCTTAATTATCCTCCTAATTTTTCTTGTGTGGATGGTTGAAAGAGTCCCAAGTCGTTGAATTTCTTCTTGGGATTACTTCAAAGTTACTTATTATATATAGTTATATTATGTGTTGTTATATATTATATTATATTATTATTATAGATATTATTCCAGAGGCTATTCTGACATGAGGTAGGGGTGTGTGTGTGTGTGTGTGTGTGTGTGTGTGTGTGTTATTACACATATTTCTCCTTAGTATCTTTCTTGTTGGTCCCAGACAGCCGATGCCATAAATAGTTATAATTGTTATATAAACATAATTTATATAGTTCTATAAAAAGACAAAAGAGAAGAAAGAGGATGGGAATCGGCAAAATTGATTAATTTATAACATACAGTATTTGTGCACCTTTCATTTCTATAAAAGAAAGGGTGGGTTGGGAGTATCTTCTCATAACTTTATGAAACTACGCTTGTTCTTTAATACATTGAATTTTGATTTGTGTGTACTCAGAAGTTCTTTTTAGTCATGCTTATTTTACTCATTTCATGCTTCTGACTTCATCACATTCATCATTTCTTATAGTACAGTATATTCTGTTGCATTCATGTACTATGACTTAGCCACTTCCCCAAGGAGTAGACATCTACTTTGTTTCCAATTCTTTGCCATCACAATATGGGGACTTTCTTATGGGGGTCCTACTTGGTTTTAAAGCCCCATAATAGAATCTCTGTGTCAAAAGATTTGAACATTTTAGTTAATTTATTGGTATAACTCTTAAAATTTATAATTTATGAGCATCTTCAGTGGCCTAGTGACTTCCACTTCTGGTTCTGGAATTGTAAAAATCTGGTTAAAGAAAATTATTAGGTTTGTAACCGACCCTCTGGGCAATCTTATTTAACCTGTCAGCCTCAGTTTTCTCTTTCTAAAATAGAGCACATACCAAACAGTTGTTTAAAGATCAAGTGAGATAAAGTTCTTTGCACACTTTAAAGCCCAAATGTTTTTATCATATCTTTGAAAATTTTCTGTGTGTCTTGAGTATCATTTCATAAAAGTAGATAACCTTATTCATAGTAGGACTAATTAGAACGGTAGTGATATATTGTTATATGCTCAACATGAGGAATACCCTTTTAGTTATATTAACTTTTGGACAGATGAAAATTTCCACAATTCCATCCTCCCATACCATCCTCAAATTATTTAATAAAGTTCCTAGTAGCATATAACTTGTGTACCACTTGACACTATTACTGGACATGTCAGATAATTTTTTTATAGCAAGGGTTTTGTCCAAGATCTTGAGCTTTCATCTCTAATTTGACTAGTCAGTTTGATTATGTACAAAATCTTGTTTAATGCTCCTGTTTCCTTGAACTCAGCCATCTTAAAAATATGCCTTTGTATTGGAGATCAGGAGATAGAGCATGGGTAATTTGAAAAAACTTAATAGTCTTAGAAGGAGCATTATCTTGTGATGTAGTGCAGTTACTAATCTCTATTAACTAATCTAAAAATCTTTTAGGAAAAAGGTAAGAGGAACTTTTAAATAGTTCAATAAATACTTGTTGAATTCCTGTTTGCATAATACTTGAATCCCTATCATGAAGTTTTCTGTTTAATAATGGATATGAGAGATACAGAAGTGGACTTTTAATATAAGGTATAATATGAAAGTACCTTTTAATGTATTACAAGGTACTGAATGCTTTCGTAGTTTGGAGAAAACATTACTTCAGCTGTGGGCATATCAAAAGCCACTTGCAGGAAGTGGTAATTGAACTAGACTTTGAGGGACGTTGTGTGGTCAAGATTATGTCAAGCTTTTGAGGAGGGGGTGTTTTGCAAGGTATACTTGAACTTTTCAATTCTTTGACTTTGAATAGTTTCATCCTTGAAGGTGAGGAGAGCCATGAACCTTTCAGGGAGGTTTTGGAATTTGTCCTTTTAATTTTTTTCTTTCATTCTTTGTGAGTAGCTGTAGCTTTGCCCAGTATAGTTGAGAATTTGCCACCTGTGAGAGTGGGTTCTTTGTTTGTTTTGCTTTTTGGAGGGGGGAAGGCAGGGCAATTGGGGTTAAGTGACTTGCCCAATGTCACATGATTAGTAAGTGTTAAGTGTCTGAGGCCGGATTTGAACTCATGTTCTTCTGACTCCAGGGCTGGTACCCTATTCACTGTGCCACCTAGCCACCCCAAGAATCAGTTTCTTAAGCTGAAGATGAACTGATTGTAATAAGTGAAATCAGGATAAGGTAATCAGATTGTTTTTTTGTTTTCCCACTTGGATGCATCCTATAAGCCATGTGACCCTTGTCCTTTCATGAAGAATCTACTAAGCAAGCTGCAGGCCTTTTTCTGGGTCTTTTAGTATTTTCTGAATATTGTTCAGTCTGTGACAGCCTTGTCTCTTCCCACTTGTAGGTTTTCTTATGGCTTATATTTTTGTCAATAGGTTTCCTTCAGTGAAAGCCTTCTTTAATTTACCATGGGTCTTTCTGTTAACTCTTTATGTACCTGCAATTATAAATCTTGAGAGATTGAGTTGTTTTCATTATTGGAACTCATATTGTTAATGAAAGAATATTGGTCTTAGAACGATTAATATATGGTAGGGAGCAATTCAGAGTGATTGGAATCACCTTTTATTTAAGTGCAATATGGTTTTTGTGTCCAGCTCACTAGTTGGATTGTCCATTCAACTGTGTCATAAAATGGATGTTGGACAAATTTTTGTCCACTTGTGTTTTCTCATGTGGTTTACTAGCGTGTTTTGTATTGAGTAGTCATAGATCTCCTTGAGGTGATTTGGACCGCAGAGGATCCAGGAATAACATCTGTAGAACCTTACTTTATTTAGGGAATATCTTCTATTTGATCCTGAGCAAGACATCTTCATGGAACTGGTAAACACATTCTACTTACTGATTAGAGCTTTGTGGGAAAATATACTATTGAAAATTCTTAAGATTATTTTGTTGTAGTAAACAAACTTAGGTTGTTATGCTGTAGTCACTGTTCACTAGTAAAAGATAGCAGATATTTTCTGTGAAGAAATACATTAAAATTTTTTCCCATTACTATTTTTCTGACAATTGCTGGTATCTTTTAAACCCGTGGACAAGTTTTTCTTAAACTCTTACTGTGTGCTAGACTTTATGATAAGTGGTGCTGATATTTCTGACTACACTTTCAATTGGGGGAATACATAAATAATAAACATAAGCATGTATAGAGGATAGATGGAATGTTATTTTAGAGAGCAAACCTCTGCACTCTGGGGAGCGGACTTGTAAAGGCCTCATATAGAAGGTGTTGCCTGAGCTGTGCCTTTGATGGAAATCAGGATTTCTTTTTTTTTCTTTTTAAAGCAATTGGGGTTAAGTAACTTGCTCAAGGTTACATGGCTAGTCATTATTTATGCGTGGGTGCTCATTTTCTGAGGCCGGATCTGATCTCGGGTCATCCAAACTCCGAGGCTGGCACTCTTACTCACTGCGCCACCTAGCCGCCCCTTTAGGGCAATTGGGGTTAAGTAACTTGCCCAAGGTTACACGGCTAGGTTTTTGTTTGTGCCGATTAGGTGTCGGAGGCCGGCTCAGGTCCTTCTGATTCCAGGGCCGGCGCTCTATTCACTGCGCCACCTAGCCGCCCCTGGAAATCAGGATTTCTTAAGAAGAAAGCATTCCAGGCATGGAGGACAAGCTGTTGAATGTTTAGGAATGAAGATGGAAGGTGTTGTCTTTTGAGGAGTGGCATGTTGTCTACTTTATCAGGATAGTAGAATTGATTGTAGGAGAAGACTGTAAAATGACTAGGAAAGTAGAAAGGTGCCTGTTGGTGAAAAGCTTTAAGTGTCAACAACTTACTTGATTATGGGGGTGTTGAGAATCACTAGACTTTGTATGAGTGAGTTATGGGCTGTGATGATACGATCACACTTAAAGCTTTAGGAAAATCATTTTTGCAGGTGATACTCCTATATGAAAGATGTTGATGAGGCCTGAGCTGGTGACTGTGTGAATGGAGAGAAAAGGATTTTTAAGAAATAGTGAAGGTAGAAGGACTAAGAGTTGGCACTTGCTTGGATATGATTGAGTTACAGAACTGTCTGATCTTTACTCTTCCTTGGAATTTTTCTTTTTTTATTTAAAAGACACTTGCAGATACCATTCTAATCTCACTTTCCTTTGTTTAAAAAGTAAAGATATTAAATAAAAGTAAATAAAGATATTAAATAAAATAAACAAAGTAAAACATTCAAGGGGCTTCTAGAAGACATCAGGAAATTGTTTCAGGTCACTTGATTCACATAATTTTTAGTAACAAACAGAAATCCTAAGATTCATCCCAGAATTGTAACTGGTATGGCTCCAAAGGATATTTATGCCATTAAGCTTTAGTATTAGTCTTTATAACTATTATATCGTTGACTTTTTCTTGTGGGGTTCATATATAATCGGGCCTTTTGATCTGGTCATATTGACAAATTTTGCTGTTTGCACCTTCAAGATAATAGATCACCTATTCTGTACTACTAGAACAGCCTCAACAACAGTTCAGGCTCCTCATCATGTAATATCCCACCTCGTAGAAATGCATCTTTCATAATTGAATAGTATAGTTTGGGTTCAGTGCCATAGCCTTCTAATTGGTTTTCCTGCTTAAAGACTGTCCCCATTCCAATCTCTGTTTAGCCCTAAGATAATTTTAATGAAGCATAGTTCTGACTGTGTCACAGCTAGTCTTTTCTTGTTGAGCTTCATTGGTTTCCTATTATCTCTTGGATCAAATATGATCTCTCTGGTCTTTGTGCCCTTGTTCTTTTACCTGGAGTGATCTCTTCTTTACCTTTATCTGCCTTGTAGTTTCTCTGACTTCTTTCAAGACTCAACTCATATATCACCTCCCGCAGGTGCCTTTTTTCTAGACACACCCTCCCTCCTTTTTTCCCCCCCAAGTTGCTAATGCCTCTTGTTTCAAATTTACTTCCAGCTATTTCGGGTCTCCTATATATGCCTGTTTATGTACCTTCCTATTATATTAGCTCATGATTTGGTGGGGAGGGAGGGAAAGGCTTGCCCATTTTTGTGTTCCCATTGTTTATAGTCTGTGTGTGCTTGTGTGTGCATAGGTTAAGGGCTAAATGAATGACTTGGCTGATTAGTATAGTTGCATTTTTGCTATACCTTTGGACAATTGTTGATATTTGAAAGCTTTTTTTTTTTTTAATGTAGCTTGGAGATTTGAGTATTTGGGATGGTGACATTTAAAGCATCCTTGTGTTTTTATGAAATAGTGTGATGTTCCTGGTACTTGGGGCCATCACTTTTACTATTCTTCAGAATAATTTGAAGTTTGTAGTATGGGGATATGTTTTGTCAGTTTATATAGGTGCTGATAACATGATGTGCTATATCTATATATTTATATATATTTATGCTATATATTTATCTCTTACTAGTTATTTGATAGGTGCTAAACTATGCCTGTAATGTTGAGTTATAAAGTCTTCATCATTTCTTTGCCTGATTTGTATTGAACAATTAGTTGGGGCTTGTTGAAGGAAGGTGATCTTTATGCTCCCTTCTTTATCAGCATATTGATGGGTAAGTTCCATTTGCAATGAAGTATTGTTCACAACCTTTGAACTTTTGGTATTTTTCTTTTTTTCCAGTAACAATAGACATGAAGTAAGTAATTTCCTTATTTTTGCCTTGATAATTGTAGTTTTTTGCCTTTTATGCTTTCTTTTTTGAGGTATTTGCAAATTGAATATACTGCTTTTCCGTTTTTTTTTTTTCCAATTGCCATTCCTCTTTAGTTCCTCTTCCAGAATGTCCGTCTTTTTTCATTGATTAGCTCCAGGTTTGCACAGTATACCATTTTGATTTGCACATTGAATAATGTCTTTGTATTTTGGCATATTCTATTCATATCCTTTTTGAATTAGTCTGAAATAGTCTTTGTTACTTGAATTTCCTTTCCTTTATTTTCAAAAGTCTTTTAGCCCCACTTACAGAATTTGTTACTTGTTATTTGATTTATTTACTATGGTGTTTTAGAATTTGAGATGTAGGGTGGCTAGGTGGCGCAGTGAGTAAGAGTGCCAGCCTAGAAGTTGGGATGACCCGAGATCAAATCTGGCCTCAGAAAATGAGCACCCACACATAAATAATGACTAGCCGTGTAACCTTGAGCAAGTTTACTTAACCCCAATTGCTTAAAAAAAAAAAAAAAGAAAAGAATTTGAGGTGTAGGGGCGGCTAGGTGGCGCAGTGAGTAGAGCGCTGGCCCTGGAGTTAGTAGGACCTGAGTTCAGATCCGGCCTCAGACACTCAACACACACACAAAAACCTAGCCGTGTGACCTTGAGCAAGTTACTTAACCCCAATTGCCCTCCAAAAAGCAAAAAAAAAAAAAAAGAATTTGAGATGTAGGGTGGTGTTTTTTTTTTTTTCCAGAAGACAATCTGGATTCTTGATTCATGTTTTTGTTTTCTGTATTCAGAAGTTCTAGGTAGTTGAATTGTTTTTTATTTCCTTCAATTTTGTAAGTGTTTTGATTTTGAGATTTTTAAATCTTGAAAATAGAGGTTTTTTCTTCCCTTTTCTCTAATTTCCTTTTATTAACCTTTTTTACTGTTCACATCATTCGTAACTGGATTGCAAAGTTGCCTTAGCCTCCTTCCTTTTTGGAAAATTTGTGTTCTCTGGCTTTGAATTCTGCTCATAAATAGGTTCTTCAGGGACAAGACTGCCTCTATCTGGGATTTCCTCACATGACTGGACAAAAACTAGTTTGATGGGAGTGTGCTTTCTCTGCAATAGGAGAAAAAAATAAACTTTTGAGAGGTAGATGCTAAGTAAGAGGATTATTTATATAATTTTCTAAAGATTATTCATTGAAGAAGGTACTATCATTTTTGTCTTGTGCAGTCATAATTATTCTACTTCTGGTATATAATTCTCTTTAAGTCTTTTTTTTTTCATTAAAATTTATTTTAAAAAACCTAACAGACTAGAGAAAATATTTATTGCTGCATCTTAGGCAAACTGGAAGTGGTGGGGGTTGTTGTTTGGGTGTATGTTACATGACTAGGGGCCACTTTCTCTTCTCTTTCATATTATTCAAGGCACTACAGCTTTGAAGAGTTTGCATTCTTGTTTTACCTTGTCTGTGGCATTTAGTTATAGGAAAAGTGAAATCACATTGACTGGGGCTGTAACTGAATCAGTGTTGAACCCATTTTCCCTGTGTTTGAGTTTTTACTTTAACATTCTTAATGCATATGAAATTCTTGTACATAGTTCTTCTACATGGCACTTGTCTGCTCTGCCACCTTTTCTCTGTGCTCCCATTATTCCTTACTCCCAGTGATGGATTTTGTGGGGGGTTTAAGAAAGACCAAAGAAGGGGTTTAGCAGTAGGAAAATAATTAACATACTTAACAATTAAAAACAAAAACATTCAAAACTGATTATTTCAAAATGTCATCATTTTATTTACTAAAAGTCTGATAAGATACAGCATGAAATTATGCTCCTAAGACAGCATAGAGAGGGACCTCTTCTTTTTTTTTTTTTAAGCAGTTGGGGTTAAGTAACTTGCTCAAGGTTACACGGCTAGTCATTTTTGATTTATGCGTGGGTGCTCATTTTCTGAGGCCGGATCTGATCTCGGGTCATCCAAACTCCGAGGCTGGCGCTCTTACTCACTGCGCCACCTAGCCGCCCCTTTAGGGCAATTGGGGTTAAGTAACTTGCCCAAGGTTACACGGCTAGGTTTTTGTTTGTGCGGATTAGATGTCGGAGGCCGGCTCTGAACTCAGGTCCTTCTGATTCCAGGGCCGGCGCTCTATTCACTGCGCCACCTAGCCGCCCCTGAGAGGGACCTCTTCTAATATAATAAAAAGTACCTTAAGCATTATATGCTATGGGGATACTCTACAGGTTTTTCTGATAAATATAAGAGTAAAGAAAGCAAGGGTGTTCTTTTTCCTAACTGTTTGATATAGTTTTAGAAAGGCTAGCAATAAGATAAGAGAAATTAATGGCATAAAAGGTAAAGAATTTGCATTTAAAAAGAAAAAAAGTTAAGCAAAACAAACTCTTAACTATGTTTTGATAGTACATGACAGTCCTACTTGGTACTCCAGTGAAATGAGGTAGATTTTTTAATTTGGTTTTTAGTTATACAACATTCAGTTTTGTTTTATTGTTTTTCCTGTTGTAACTAGTGACTAAAACAGTAAATTGTTTTTCAGTTTTTTTAATCTGTACCAGTTCATCTACCTCTTCCCTGTTTGTTTCTCTGAATTTATTCAGTCACTATTTCAGTGCCTATAATGGTCCAGTTAATACATTTGTGTATCAGTTTGTTTTCAGTTCTTTTATACCAAAAATAGTTTTGGTATGTATGAAACTTTTATTTATTGGGATAGATATGCCTAATAATGGAATATTTTTGGGTTAAAGGATATGGAAATTACACATTTATTTCTTCTGTGTATAATCTTTTCTCTAGTCTAGCTCATCTTTTCTACTTTATTTGGCATTTTAAGAACAACTTAATTTTTATTGTCATCCTATTTTTATGTCACTTAATGTTTTTGACTGTTCCTCCTCTAACTATCCATTCCTTAGAAAATATTAAAAGTGAAAGAGAAGAAATAGGCATTGAAAAATTTAAACCAACACATCAACTGTCTGATCCTCATGAAATATTCTACCACCATATCCCCACCCCTAAAATAAAATAGTGGTGTATTTTCTCATTTTTCAGTCTAACTTGATTCATTATAATTGCCATTTTTACTTCTTCATAGAATGTCTGACTTAATCCAAATGAGGTAGTTTCAATATTGATGAAGTGAATAGAATATGTACATAGAGGGTTTTGGGGGGGGTGTCACCCTGTATTTTGACTTGTTATATAGTGTTTTTCCTTAAAAATGTTTTGCAAATTATTTGTATCTTGAATCAGTTTTGCCCTTAGGTGGCATTTATGTCTTTAATTGTCTAGTATGTAAGACCTTTTTTTCTCTTGAGGTGATTCCTAGGCCATTAGCTTCTGTTTTGTATCAATTTATCTAAGAAATAACTTGAGTCAGTATTGTTACTTTTATTAACTCACTGGTCTCAGCAGCTTTTTGGATTATATTGTGTTGTGATTATATTATAATGTTTTCCTGTCATTGGTCCTTTTGAATTTGTTGATTTTGATCTCAGCTATAGGAAGTCTATTTGGTTACTTGGGCAACAGATTCTGAAGTTACTCCCACATTCATAATCAGTTCTTTCCTATCAAGGTTTGGTTTGCTATAAGCTTACCAAAATATTTCATCATTATAATATCCTTTTATCCCTATTTTCTAACTCATATCCTGAGTTATGTTTGCTTTCTATGGAACTTTAGAGAAAAAGGCAAGCCAGGCCAGCAAGTAAAAAATATTACGTATAGCAAGTTTTAAACTATGCATCCTGATGTATGAATAATGTCTTATGGTTAATTTTTAGTAATTTTCATTTTATTTTTTTTATTTTTGAGGGGGAAGAGCAAGGGGAAGGTAAGGTAATTTGGAGTTAAGTGACTTGTCCAAGGTCACAAGGCTAGTTTTATGTTAAGTGTCTGAGCCCGGATTTGAACTCAAGTCTTCCTGACTCCAGGGCTGGTGCTCTATTCACTGTTCCACCTAGCCACCCCTTATGGTTAATTTTAAATAGGGGAAAGTGTAGTAGGTAAATTAATAAAATCAAATTTCTGTTTTTAACAATTCATCAAAGGTGGTAAGGGCAATATTAAACCATTATTTTGGTATGTACTTTTTCCCCCATGTCCCCTTGCCCTTTCTAACTTCTCCTAAGTTCAGCAAGCTATAAATGTTGTTTGTCATAAGAAAAAATCTAGATAATTTAAGATGTGTATTTATTTGCAATGAAAATTCATTTATAAAATGTTATTTACTAAGTTTTCTTCATCAACAACCCTTTGCATTAGATAATGCAAATAAAATTCATTTAATGAGGGGAAGGAAAATGAGTGTTTAATGTCTGCTATGTGCCAGGCATTTGCACTAAGTACTTTTTTTTGAGGGGGAGAGGGACAACGAGCCAAACAATCCTCACAACAACCCTGTGAAGTATATGGTGCTATTGTCTTCCCCATTTTGTAGTTGAGAAAACTGAGGCAAACAAATGTTAGTGACTTGACATGGGTTACACAGCTAGTAAGCATCTGAGGTGAGTTTTGAACTTGGTTCTTTCTGACTCTGGGTCCTGTGGTTAAGGTTAAGTCTATAGCAAAAGAGGTATTTACATTAGACAATTTTTAAGGCAAATACTTATTTATGGCTATAGAGGGTTTTTATTATATGATTAAAATTTAAAAAAAAACCCTTAAAGAATTATTTAAGATTTGGTAATTCTGGTTGATAATCAGAGAATAATCAGAGATGATAGAAAATAACTTAATGGCAGTTGACATTCAGTGTGATTAATGTGATTATTGACTGGCCAGTCTTCTCCACTTTGCACAAATTGACTTTATAGCTACTATTTAGTTAATATTTGTAATTACTTCTGAATAGGAAGTTCTTTTTCATTTTTATTTTTTGCTTTTTGGAGGGGGAAAGGTAGGGCAATTAAGGTTACACGTGACTTGCCCAAGGTCACACAGCTGGTAAGTGTGTTAAGTGTCTGAGGCTGGATTTGAACTCAGGTCTTCCTGACTTTAGGGCCGGTGTTCTATTCATTGTGCCACCTAGCCACCCCATGGGAAGTTATTTTAAGGAAAATGCCCAAGATTAGCTTAAATATTGGCTTATAGTGAAAATATATTTTAGAAAATGCAGTTCTAACCAGTTTGGATTTGCAGCCCACACACCTTGTTTATGAATTTGTATTCGCACCAACTAATAAGAAATGGACATTTATTTTTCACTCCTTTTTGCTGGACTTGGAGAACATAAATGAACTTGGTGTCCCCAAAGCCCCAGAAAGCCATGGATAAGATAAAGTAGATTTACTGTTTTGTATAGGTTAGGTGAGATGATTTTATATTTCAGGTATTGTATTTTCTTTTGTTCCTTTTTTTTTTTTTTTAATGTAAAGAAATCATATCATACTTGTTTCTTACAGGATGTACAGTTACCCAGCACGTGTACCACCTCCTCCTCCCATTGCTCGTGCAGTGGTGCCCTCCAAACGCCAGCGTGTATCAGGAAACACTTCCCGCAGAGGCAAAAGTGGCTTTAATTCCAAGAGTGGGCAGCGGGGCTCTTCATCCAAATCTGGCAAATGTATGTTATTATGATTGCAACTTAACTATAGCTTTCCTGATTTCAGTCTCTTAAGGATATAGAGCTTTGTTAGAAGTAGACAGGAATATTAGGAAGTGGAGCATCATTGTGCAGTGACAAGAAAAGTGATTTTTCGTCCTACTTTCATATGCCGTCCTCATTCATTAATCTGTTCTACAATCTTAAAGACCCTGTCATGGTCGATTGAATTAGATAATTGGTATGGAATATTAAAACTAATCCTACCATTGTCTACTCCATGGGGAGGGAGGGTAGAGTTTAATTTTAAGTTTGTATACAGGAAAAACAAACAGAAGTTTTTATTTTTACATGGTTTGGGTTTTCTTGGTATTCTTTTGTAGTCCTATAGGTCCTTAAGATAGAACAGGGGTGATAAAGGAGAGTGCTGTTGCCAGATATTAGAAAGCAAATACTGCCTATAGAATTCAACTGGTTCTCACAAGTTCATTGATTCCAGCTCATGCTTTGCCTAATGATGGTCTGGTGTTATAGAGTCCTGTGGGGATGCTTTATAGATACTTGCTTTGGATCTAACCTAGTGGTTTGTTTGGGGTTATAGTGAAAGGTGATGATCTTCAGACAATTAAGAAGGAGTTGACCCAGATAAAGCAGAAAGTGGATTCTTTATTGGAGAACCTGGAAAAAATTGAGAAAGAACAAAGCAAACAAACAGGTAAATGGTGTTCTGTCTCAGATGTTGTTGGGTACTATTATCGTCACAAAAGGTAGCTGAAAGAATATGCTGGAGTCGTGGGATATGAAACTTTGTGAAATTGGGAAGGGAGTTTTTGTGGGAGGATTTAGACTCGTGCTGCAGTTGTATGATTATTAGCTGGGGATTGTCTACATCCTGTGGACATTACTTGCCCCCTAGACAGACTTGTCCTTCTCATCCCCAGTAGAGATGAAGAATGATAAGTCAGAAGAGGAGCAGAGCAGCAGCTCCCTGAAGAAAGATGAGACTAATGTGAAGATGGAATCTGAGGGGGGTGCAGATGACTCTGCTGAGGAGGGGGACCTACTGGATGATGATGATAATGAAGATCGGGGGGATGACCAGGTGAAAACTGTGGGGAAGGAAAGAAAGATATGGTGGAAGGGGGGGGACTAGGGACACCTGGAATGCTTTTAACTCTATTCTTTTGTTTCTTGTAGCTGGAGTTGATCAAGGATGATGAAAAAGAAGCTGAAGAAGGAGAGGATGACAGAGACAGCGCCAATGGCGAGGACGACTCTTAAGCACATATTGGGGTTTTAGAACTCTCGTCCCATTATTTCTTTACCTAGGCGCTTGTCTTTGATCAAACTTTTCACCAAATCCTCTCCCTTAGTATCTTCCAACACATGTTCACTGTTGTACCCAACTTTATCCTTCCCATGTTCATTAATTCTACCCTGCGCCTAGTCCCTTTGCCACTTCCTTCAATTCTCCTAGTAGTTATATTAAGTCTCCTGTAATTTTGCTCTTTTAATTTTGATACCTCTTTATGACTTAACAATAAAAAGGATGTATGGTTTTTATCAGCTGTCTCCAAAGGAATCTCTTGTTATGCAGGGAGTAAGCACAGTTCTCTGTTCAATTCAAACAGGAGACTGGCAGCTACTTCCAAAAGTGAAAAGGCAATCTCATTTAATTCAGTTCCCTGTACTTGAGAACTTTGAGTGTCTTCTCCTCTACCTAGGATTACCATGTGGGGCTACAAAAATGTAACAATTATTATTATTAAATTTTTTCTGTGAATTACAGTTGTCAGAAATGCATAAAGAGGTACATTCAGAAGAGGAATTAGTGTGTGCTTATATTTTTTTTAAAACAGACTTTGTTTTCCAAAGTTGATATTGTGGGTTATTCATGTGAAACAGCCTGATGTTTGCAACTTTTTTCTCAAAATAAAAAAATATATATATATTAAACCAGGAATTTGAAGAGGAAAAAATGACCCTAACCCCTGGTTTTTCTTTTTACAGAGCTTTTCATTGTTTTGTAATTGTTTGCTTATTGAATATCCATGAAATTTCCATGAATTTAGCAGTTATTTTTGTTAGGAGTTAGTACTTAAGGATTTAGCATTTAGGTCATACCGTCCAATTAATACATGTCAGTTTTTTCTTTCTTAAATTTTGTTTCAAAAGGCCACGTTTGGCCAGAGTTGGGGTAAGTAAAGAGTAAGTAAATTTAGGGAATTCATATACCACCTCATTGGAATTTTTTGAATTCTGTGCAGTCATTTTCAGGTGGTGTCGGTGGTTAGTCAGTTATATATTGGGAATTCACTTTGAGTTAAAATAAATTGCATATCAGTAAATAACCAAAAGACAACAAAATTGAGACAGAACAATTGAATTTGAATGAGATTATTATCATATAGTAAAAGGGAAGGGAGGACACCACTAAATGATCTCCTTAATTATTTTCTTTAGCAGGAGAATAAATTACAGCATAGTGAGCATGAGCCTCAAATCTTTTCATCTTGTTCAGTTTTCTAAAACACCATAGGTCCATATTTTTCCACTAGAAAACTGATGTGTAAAACAGTTTGTCAGATTGTTTTCTTACTATAAGCCCTTAGTTCTAAGTACATGTTCACCAGCTGTTATTTCCAAATAGTATTCTTTTTACTTGTTACAAAGTCAACCAGTTTGAAAGGGTCTCCAGGTCACAAGGTCATCCTTAACGGTAACTTTTGGATCTTGTTACTAAAGCCCTAGTTTTTATAAGACAGTAAATAATAATAGTTGGTTTTATATTACACAAAATGATTAGTGATTTTATTATTAGTGATTGATTGATTGATTTATTAGTGATTTTCATACACTGCTAGTAAATGGTTGGGTGGTAATTTTTGGTCTCATGACTCCCTATTTGACCCCTCTGTCATTACGGTTTCTAATAAGTCAATCAATCTGTGCTCATTGGTGGTATTAAGACAGGGTTCAATTCCATGTCCTTAATCTAAGCTTGAAGGAACCTCTGAAATGAATATGAGTGTCCTTGGCGCACAGAATGGTTTTGAGGGAAAAAACCTACCAAAGTAGATGGATTTTTTTTAGATGACTCCTATCTCCACAAGTCCCCTATGCTTTCTTGCTATCTTTTGGTTTTGAATAAAAAGTCCTCCATTTTGACCCTGCTTCAAAGTGCATGCACCATGTTTCAGTCTTCTCATTCAAAGAGCCCGTTTCCTTGGTTTTATTTACTACAGTTGAAGGAGGGAAATTTATCTTGGTAATGGCTTAATCTTTGCAGAGGATATTTGATTTTTATAAGGGAAACATCTTAACTCAATTGAACCTCATCTTGCTGGCCTATGTCTTGGATATAGGAGTATTCCCATTACCTAAACCATCTACTTAACTTGGAGGTTGATTAGAAAATACCTTGCATGGGGTGGCTAGGTGGTGCAGTGAGTAAGAGCGCCGGCCTCAGAAAATGAGCACCCACACACAAATAATGACTGGCTGTGTAACCTTGAGTAAGTTACTTAACCCCAATTGCTTTAAAAAGAAAATACCTTGCAGGGGCGGCTAGGTGGCACAGTGAGTAGAGCGTCGGCCCTGGAGTCAGAAGGACCTGAATTCGGATCCGGCCTCAGACACTTAACGCACACACAAACAAAAAAAACCTAGCCGTGTGACCTTGGGCAAGTTACTTAACCCCGATTGCCCTCCAAAAAAAAAAATACCTTGCATAAAGTTGGCACTTTGTGAATATTTATTGAATTGATTCACACGACACTCAGTTCAGCCTGGCAAAATCCAAAGCTCAGATATTTCCACTTGTATTGGGACCCCTCTAGGACAACCGTTTCTTTCAATTCAATAATTGAATTAGAATCTTGCATTAATGAGAAGAGCCAAGTCCATCAAAGTCACCCTACAATGACTTTAACTGTACAATGTTCTGGTTCTGCTCGCTTCAATCAGCATCAGTTTGTGTAAGTCTTTCCAGGTTTTGTTGAAATTTGCCTGCTCATTTCTTACAACACAATAGTATTCCACTATATTCATATACCACAACTTTTTCAGCCATTTCCCAGTTGATGGGCATCCACTCTTATTTCCAGTTCTTTGCCACCACAAAAAGAACTGCTGTAAATATTTTTGTACATGTAGGTCCTTTTCCCATTTCTATGATCTCTTTGGGATACAGACCTAAATGTGGTATTTCTAGGTCAAAAGATATGCACGTTTTATAGCCCTTTGGCATAGTTCAAAATTGCTCCCATGTTGTATCATTTCATAACTACCAACAGTGCATTAGTGTTCCAATTTTCCCACATCTCGAGCATTTATAATTTTCCAGTTTTGTCATGTTAGCCAATCTGATGGGTATGAGCATCTCACCAGCTCTAAAAGCATGATCTAAAATTTACCATGTGTGTCAGGGTTTTAAATAAATTTTTAATAGAATTGGTTAAAAGTTAAAATGTGCTATTTTCTTTCATTACTGTGGGCTTTTTTTCACCTTTTATTTTTGGATTTCCCTAGTTATCAAGTAGAAAGTCTTATCTCTAGGAAGTGGACACATAATAGTGTTTTGTTGACAAGGGTTAGTTAATAGTCAAGGCAGTTAGATGGCTCAGTGCCAGGTCTGGAGTCAGGAAGACTAATCTTCCTGAATTCAAATTTGACCTCAGACACTTAAGTGTGTGACCCAGGGCAAATCACTTGCCCACTGTTTGCCTGTAAAATGAACTGGAGAAGGAAAAGATAAAACCACTTAAGTATCTGCCAAGAGAACCTCAAATCAGGGTCTTTGAAGAGTCATACCTGATTGAAACTACTGAATAACAACAAAAGTTAAAAGAGGCATCAGACTTTGCTAAGAGACTGCAAGTTATGGTGTTGAGCCTCCAGGGATTCAGTTTAATCCAAATGAGGGGTGTGTGACTGGGTCAGTTTGGGGTTTTTCTGGCTCTATTTTAATTGAATCACCATGCATCTAGACACAATTTTTGTTCTCAGGCACCAAAGACATTTCAGTCCTAGAATTGGATTGGTTATTTAGCGATCTTTACCAGTCTTACTTTACAGATGAAGGCCTAGAGTATTTTCCATCCTTTCTGTGTCCCATTTGCCCAAGGTCACAGAATTGATAAAGTGCAGATTTTAGGGCAAGAACAAGATCTCACTTGTTCATTGCTTTTTTTAACTGGTGATCCTGTATTTGGGATTTGTTGATAACCAAGGGTTTGTATCTGGTGAATAATATAACTGCTTTAGGATCATGGAAAAGTGAACTAATTTGAAGTGGAAAAAAAGGAATGGGGTCATCTCGTTTCAAAATTGGTCCAGATAGGAGTTAACCAAAAAGGGAAATTCCTTGGTTTTAAGAAGTAGGTAGTTTTATTTATGAAAATAGGTGGCAGTGCTGGCAATTTCTATCCATCACTTTGTGCTATCCAGTACCTAAATGCTGATCCTTAAATTATAGAGAACAAAAGATAATTGACAATATGAGGAAGCAAAATCTTAGTGGGTATCTGTTATTGGCCATGTATGTGTTGTGTTTATATTTATGTATTAGTTATATTATGGAGGATCCTAAGCCTTAAATGATTGGAGCTTCTGTCCTGATTGTTAACCTGCTTCTTTCTAGAGCTTACTTCAAGCATTTTGCCCTTCCACCACCAGTGGCTGTGGGAAAATGTGTATTGAATTCGCTCTCAGATTATAGGATCACAGAGAGCTACAAGGGGCCTTAGAAGTTAAATCTTGGCCCCTTTATAGCTGAATAAGCAATTCTAGAGAGATTGAGTAAATTGTCCATTACATAATAGCAAGTTCCACAGCTGGCATTTCTGAGCACTTTACTCTGAATGCCTTTTTGCCTTCCACTAACTATATTTGTGGCTTACCAGAGTAAAACACCTTACTCTGCTGATGATTATAGCTGATGTCTTTGATTTCTCACAGAGAATTGGTGTGATAAGGGCATTCAAAATGAAGAACCATAGCAATGGATGTGTATATCATGTTTCAGAAAAGGGTGGTGACATAATAGCATCATATGTCAAGGTAATGCATTAAATATGAAAGGGCCTTAGAAGGCCATTTAGGCCAATCCCTTTTATTTTACAAATGAGAAAATTTAAGTCCTAAGGAGTTTAAATGGTTTACTCTTGCTTGTGTTATTGTTAAATTATGTCTGATTCTCAGTGACCCAGTTGGGGGTTTTCTAGGCAGAGGTATTGGTGTGGTTTGCTATTTTCTTCTCCAGCTTTTACAAATGAGGAAACTGAGGCAAATAGGGTTAAATGACTTGCCCAGCATCACACAGCTGGTAAGTGTGTGAGGCCAATTTGAACAGGGATATGAGTTTTTCCAATTCCAAACCCAATTCTGTATCCACTGTACCACCTAGCTCTTGGTTATAGTGGGTACTCCAAATTTCAGTCAGTCAATAAGAAATTATTAAACACCTACTATTTACCGGGTACTGGCTAACAGCTGGGAATACAGATATGATAAAGTCTTTCCCCTCTAAGAACTCAAAATCCAATTTCACCTGAAAGGTAAAATGGAATGGGCAGGTGGGGAAGGTAGGGCATAGTGAAGAAAAAGAAGTTCAAAATTAGTGCAATTAGTTGGGAAATGATGTCTGAGATGTTAGTCCTGCTCTCTAAAATGGAGTAACAAGGCTGATTGGATCTTGCAAGAATATATGGGTGGAGGTTACTGGAAGCGTGGTGGAAAACCCAAAGAGGTGCAAAATGAGTGCTAAAAATAAGCTTCTTATGTGTCCGTGCTCTTCCCCACCTTCCCACTTCTCACTGCCAGGCTTTGCAACTTTTATTTCTCATGAAGGCTACATTTCCATAATTCTCCAGCATCACTTTTCTCTAGAGAACTGAGGAGGTTCCAGATTATTATCCTTCCCTTTTGAGTGAAGTATACAGCCACAATCTAAAACATCACTTATCCAGTACCTAACAGCTGCAATTGTCTGGGTTCACTTTTGTGAAGAGCAGGTGCCTGGTAAGCAGGCAGAATTGTGAGCTAAAGCCACTTTTTGAATGTCAAAAACGCTTTATACAAATGTCAGTTATTTGGTCAGGAAGAAGATGAGGAAGTAGGAAAGGTGATGGAGGAGAGTTAGTGGAGCTGCTGAAGGGTGCAGAAAGCAACCAGTAGTAGTTGGAGGATGGTGAACAGCCTCAAAACCTTGAACAGTTCGGTGGAATGGGTGGCATAAGGGCAGGGCAGGGATGGGAAGCTGTAAATCTGGGTATACTGCTAAATGAAAAAATTCTTAAGCTTTTAAACTTAGCAGGAGGATACAAATAGGAAGAAGTCTCTGATTTCAAGGAGACTTTCATGAGTTCAAATAGTAATCTGGGAAGACATTTTGTATGCTAAGTGGTAGATCTGGGATTTAAACCTAGTTTCCTTTAACCCTATCATTTTCTATTGTAGCAAGCTGTTATCTGGTTAGAATTTCATTAACCCAATAAGGATTAAAGGAGAGAAAAGCAAAAGCTATTGTGAAAGTATACTATAGATCTGACCAGATGGATGACGTTAACACTTTCCAAATAAAAGTCACAAAACGGGTATAGCATAGAGTCTACCAGGTGAGAGCGTTGGTGAGGTACTTGTACTACCTTAACATCTGGAATATTATTCCATTCATGGTAGTTTGTATTTTCTTTATGTTGATTGCACCTCACTCTGAAATGCTATGGGGATTTTTTGGAGTTAATTTTAACCAACAAAGATGTGATCTGTGATGTAGGAGTGATGAAAACATTGGAAGAAAGTGGTCATATCTAAGTATGACAAATAGTGGGTTCTACATTTTAGGAACACATGCAACAAATGGCCAGAGCCTGGATAATAATTCCATAAGGAAGAAGAATGAGGGGAGCCCTGAAAATTTGGAATTCTTACCATTAAGTCACAAAGGAAGAAAAAGAGACTTCTAAATCAAATTAACTGAACACAAAATTTTTTGATGAGCTGCCATCTGAGAGATATCAAAAATCATGTCAAGGAAGCAGATTTCTAGACTCTATTATGACAAAAATGCTAAAGAAAACGAAAGACTAACTAAAGGTAAGAAATAGGAATATGCAGACCCCTTACTTATGAAGATAAAATGTTGACTGAGAACAAAAAGAATTGCTTAGGGTTGGCTAGGTGGCACAGTGAATAGAGCACTGGCCCTGTAGTCTGGAGGACCTGAGTTCAAATCCTGCCTTAGACACTTAACACAAAAACTAGCTGTGTGACCTTGGGCAAGTCACTTAACCCCAATTGCTCTCCAAAAAGCAGCAAAAAAAAAAAAATTGCTGAACTATTTTGCTTCCATCTTTTATTTTTGCTTTGAGGCTGGATTTGAACTTGGGTTTTCCTGACTCCAGTGCTTTATTTACTGTGCCACCTAACCACTCTGCTTCTTTTAAGAAAACTTTAAACTGAGCAAAATAAAAAAGATGAAGCCCCAGAAAGCATCTAGGCCATAAAGTGTCCAGGTCCACACAAATTTCATCCTGTGATCCAATAAGCTTGACATAGACCCCTGTCAGAATTCTAGGATGCATTTAAAATTGAATATGTGAAGTAAAGGAAATGATCATTAAATTTCTGTTTCTAGGAGGCTTTCAAGGTCAGGGAAAGCCTATGAAATTTTATTTTGATTCCTGTCAGAGATGTGACAAAGTCTGGATACTTCAGAACTTCCACTTGGCCTAAAAATTAAAATTAGCTCAGGTAGTCCTTTACTAGTATATATTGAAATCAATCTACCCCTCTCTCCTATGCAGTATCTATGTGGGTATCCTCTATAAATATTCCCACTCAATATGCTGGATTTCCAGGGGGAAAAAGCCTTCAGAGGGGTAAGATAAATCTGATCTGACAAAATAAAGACTTATGTCTAAGGAACTGAGCTTAACATGTCTAGGTACCATGTTATAGTCAATATATATTTCATATATATCACTTGGGAGTACCAGATTTGGAACCTTAGAAAGGGATCTAGTGGATCTTTTTTTGCTACTTAGGATATATGTGGTTTTAGACAAGTTATCCTTTATACCCTTTATACAAGGGTATCCTTCAGTTTCCTGATGTGCAAAATTTGGCTGTTTGGACAAAATGGATTCTAAGGATTCTCTAGTTCTAAAGCTATTAATCAGTAAATATCCCTAACCTAACATGATCAGACCACCCATTTTTAGATCATATGTAACATTGATGATGTCTTATGCTACTTCTCACACTAACCTTGTTAGTATTGTTTCAGTCTATTTATTTATTTTTGCTTTTTTTTTTTTTGGAGGGCAATTGGAGTTAAGTGACTTGCCCAAGGTCACATGGCTAGTTTTTGTGTTAAGTATCTGAGGCTGGATTTGAACTCGTGTCCTCCTGACTCCAGGGCCAGTGCTCTATTCACTGTGCCACCAAGCCACTCTGTTTCAGTCTGTGTAGTCTGAGTTTCCATTGCTTTTTCCAGCAATCATCTATGATTGTGATTCTTCTGAAATTATGATCTTCCATGATTTAGTCCTCTGGCCTCATTGGGGAAGTATGGATGTAAAAAATATGGGCTGTCAGTTAAGTAGCATTGAGAAGTCTTTGAAAGTACTAGACACTCTTAAGTATGATTCAAGTCATCCTTCTGCTTCATTCAATGCCAGCTCATAATAAGGGACCCATTTACCTTTTGCATGAACTTTATACAGGACATGAATAAGCTAGAGAAATGTGAGTGATTTGTTGAACAATGATACTCGAAATTTTCTTAGTGGATCAATGACATGAAGCAAGGTTACGGAATACCTTGATTTCTCATATTTAACCCTGTGCCAATTGATGTTTTATAAAAAGTTCATTCTTTAAAAAGATATTTTTTCAACCACCAAAAAAGAGTATTTCCATACACACAGCAGAACGCAAAGAGAATGCAATATGAAACTTTAAATCTATTGAATATTACTTAGATTTTTTCCCCCGTTACCAACTTTTTTTCCCCTACTTAGAGCTGTGAGGTCATTCAGTGGATAGAGTGAGGCCTGAAGTCTGTTCAAATCTGTTCTCAGACACGTGTTAACTGCATGACCTTGGGCAAGTCACTTCACTCCGTTTCCTTATCAGTAAAATGAGCTAGAGAAGAAAATGACAAATCTCTCCAGTATCTGCCAAGAAAACCCCAAATGGGGTCACATACAGTCGGACACAACTGAAATGACTAAACAATATTGTTTCCCTGCTTAGTTCCCCCTGCTCCATTGGAAAATAAAACAAAAAACCCTTGTGACAAATTGAAGTAAAACATTGTACACTGGCCATGTCAAAATGC
Organism: Gymnobelideus leadbeateri; assembly: GCA_011680675.1. Taxonomy (NCBI): domain Eukaryota; kingdom Metazoa; phylum Chordata; class Mammalia; order Diprotodontia; family Petauridae; genus Gymnobelideus; species Gymnobelideus leadbeateri. The sequence goes on from WOXC01000492.1 coordinate 123,903, forward strand.
ATGTGCCATTCTCCACTTTGTGTTCACTTCTCTGTCAGGATGTGGGTGCTTTATCATCAATCTTCTATTGCTCTTTGATTGCTTCGATCAAATCTTTCAGAGTTTTGTCTCTCTATAGAATGTATCAGTTATTCTCCTGGTTCCACTCACTTCTCTATACAACAGTTCTTAAAAGTCTCAGGATTCTCTGAAACTCACCCTTTCATTATTTCTTTTGGTGCTATAATGTTATATTACATTCGTGTGCCATTTGCTCAGCCATTCCTGAATTATAGACACCTTCCTTAATTTCCAGTTCTTTACCTTTAGAAGAAAATTTGTTTATATTTTTTCAACTTTTTCAATCTGATGGGTGTGAGGTTGAACTTCAGAGTTGCTTTAATATTCATTTCTCTATTAGTCATTTGGAACATTTTCATATTGCTATTGAGACACTGGATTTTTTTTTTTCTTAAAAAACTAGTTCATATCCTTTGACAGCTGAAGAATGGCTTTTTATTTTTTTTATAAATTTGGATAATTTCCTTATATATATTTTTTAAATAAGATCTTTAGTAGAGAAGCTTGCTGCAAAGATTTTTTCCTCTTCATTAATTGCTTCTGTTCTGATCATAGCATACAACTATACTTTCCTTTTTTTGTATACTTAATTTTTTTTTCTATGAATGAAAATCCACTTTTTCCTTCTCACCTCACCCCACCTCTATCCAATGGAAAAAGAGAGAAGAGCAAAACTGTTGGAATAAATATGCATAGTCAAGCTAGACAGTTTCCTGCTTTGACTGTATTAAAAAAAAATATGTCTCAATCTGTGCCCTGAGCCTATCTCCTCTCTGTCAGGAATTGGAGTAGCATGTTTTCATCATAAATCTTTCCTTTCCCTCCTATTTCCCTGTTGAGTGAAATGAATTTTTATATCGAACAATTGCATGTTTTCTTCCCGCCTTTAACCAGTTCAGATGAAAGTGAAAATCAAGTGTGACCTACTCACCTCACCCCTTCTTATTTGTTTAGTCTTCCACTTGATGCATCCAAATTATGAGATAATTTCCTCCACCATTTACCCATATTAGAATGTAAACAGTGTATCTTTGTCTCTTTTGATTGCTTGTTCCTATTTACTTTTTATAGTAAATAAAAAGACTTCTGACTGAGGTGGAGGCTAGATCAGAGATTCTGCTGTATTTCTGGTGACAGGACCACAAAACTGCTGCTTACTTCTGTTCTTGTTACTTACCTAGTCCACAGCTCTATGGGTATAGATGCTGCTCTGGATTTGTGGCCCAGCTTTGGGGTGTGAACAACAAAGCCATCGATTGGCACCTCTTCCTGCTTCCCTTGCAAAAGGACAGGCCTTTCTTACCACTTCTCTTCTTGCCCTGGGGCACTGAAGGCAGGCCATCATTCAGTCCCCAGCTGGAAAATTCTTAGGTAGACTGTCCCCAGATATCTGTGTCTTTCCCTATGTTGATCAGGGCTAGAAAAGTGACTCGCTGTGATTTTCTTGGATTTTCTGATTAGGCTATGATCTGGGATAGATCTTTATGAAGCAGTCATGGGGGTGAACTTGGTTGTACTACTTCCACTCTGACATCTTGATTGGCTCCCACTTTTTTTTTTTGCTTTTTTTTTGGAGGGCAATTGGGGTTAAGTAACTTGCCCAAGGTTTCACGGCTAGGTTGTTTTGTTTGTGTGCGTTAAGTGTCTGAGGCCGGATCCGAACTCAGGTCCTTCTGACTCCAGGGCCGGCACTCTACTCACTGCGCCACCTAGCCGCCCCCGTGGCTCCCACTTTTTAAAAAAAGTATATTATAAATTCTATATTTTATTTTCAAAACTGTCTTGCTTGTCTATGCTTTCTTTAAAACTTCTTTCTGTTCTATTCCATGCATTTTAAAGAACATTACAATGGCTCTCTTTTTTTGTTTTAGTTTGCACCACTTTGCAAACTCCAACTCTATATTCAGTCCCCCATAATTAAAAACTGAAAGAAAAGGACAAATAAGCACACCAAGCAAAAGGAATCTGTACTCCATGTCCAAAAATGTTTATTTCTGCACCTTGTATCTTACCACCTCTTTCAAGAGCTGGGTACCATGTTTCATCATAGGTTGCCTAGAAGGATGGCTCGTCATCACATTGAGTTCTTAAGTTTTTCATAATTGCTTTTTCCTTACAAATACTTACTCTTAAATTCCTTACTCTTACACCAAAACAGTCTTGTGTGAAGAACAGTAAGGAGGCCATGTCACTGGATCACACCTCGGGAGGAGTAGGAGTAGTTTGTAGGAAGACTGGAAAGGAAGGAAAAGAGAAATCCAGGTTATGAAGAGACTTAAAAGCCCTACAGAGGATTTGATATTTAGATAATTGATATTTAATAGGGAACTTTATTGAGTAGGAAGACCTGAATTTTAGGAAAATCAGTTTGACAGTTAAGTGGAGGGTAGGATGTACTGGGGAGAGACTTGAGACAAGGAGACCAGGAAGTGGTACAGAAATGAGTTGATGAAGGGTATGTAACAGATTAGATATAGGGGGTGAAAGCTGAGGCTGACACCTAGGTTGTGAGTGTGGGTGATTGGGAGGATGGTAGTACCCCCCAATAATTTTGGTTAGTTAAGAAATGGAGAGGGGTTGGGAGAAAGGATAGAGTTCAGTATTAAGCATGCTGAATCTGTAATCTCTTTGTTGTTTTTTTTTTTTCATTTTCCAGAGGGGGAAAGGCTAGGCAATAGGGGTTAAGTGACTTGCCCAAGGTTACACAGCTAGTAAGTGTTAAGTGTTTAAAGCCAATATGAACTCAGGTCTTCCTGACTCCAGGGCTGGTGCTCTATTCCCTGAACCACCTAGCCAGCCCTGCATCTGTAACCTTGATGTTTATAGGGTATCTAGTTCTAGACGCAGATGAAGAGGGTGAGACTAGAGGTCACAAGAGATGCTAGGACTGGATGAATAGACCTGAGAATCTTCTGCATAGGGATGATAATTGATAAGATCATTAGGTGAAATAGCATAAAAGGAGAAGGGAAGAGGGCACAGGACAGAGCCCTTTGGTGGGGGACATCTACAACTAGTCATGACCTGAATGGAATTCCACCCAAGGAAACTAAGAAGGAACAATCAGACAGTCCTGCAAGGGACTGAGAGAAGAGAGTATGGAAGAGAAAAGGGCGATCAGCAGAGTCAAAGGTGCAGAAAAACCAAGGATATTAGTTTGGCAATTAGGAGATCATTGGTAACTTTGGAGAGAGCACTTTCAGTTGGATGATGAAACCAGAAGCCAAATTAGAGGGTTAAGATGAGAATGAAGGAAAAGGAACTGGAGCTTCTTGAGTTTATGAATACTAAAAGAGGATCATTTGAGCATGTAAAGGGGCTGAAGGAGATGTTGAAGGAAAGCACCTGAATGGTCTGAGATGAGGTGGAGGGGAGAAGAGGAAACTCAGCAAATGGCTGCCATTTTTTTTTTTTTACTAGGTCTGGAGTCTACAAGATTCATCTTCTTGAGTTCAAAAATCTGACCTCAGACGTTTATTAGCTGTGTGACCCTGGGCACTACGATATATTCACCAAGAAAACCCAAATGGGGCCAGAGAGTCAGTTACCACTAAAACTACTGAACAACAAATGTAGGACATCTAGGTGGCAAAGTGGATGGAGCCCTGGTCCTGCAGTTAGGAAGACTCATCTTCAACTAAAATCCAGCCTTAAGATACTTACTAGATTTGTGACTCTCTGCAAGTCACTGTTTGCTTCAGTTTCCTCATTTGTAAAATGAGCTGGTTAAGAAAATGGCAAGTCACTCTTGTAGCTTTGCCAAGAAAATCTAGATGGGGTTATGTAGAATCAGATTTTAAACAACAATAACCAGCTATAAAAGATGATTTGAACAATTTCTGGGTAATGTAATCATTTTGTTAATAAGGCCAGCATGGGGGTGGCTAGGTGGCGCAGTGAGTAGAGCATCGGCCCTGGAGTCAGAAGGACCTGACTTTGGATCCGACCTCAGACACTTAACGCACACACAAACAAAAACCTAGCCGTGTGACCTTGGGCAAGTTACTTAACCCCAAATTGCCCTCCAAAAAAAAAAAGCAAAAAAAAAAAAAGGCCAGTATGTTTATTAATAAAAGGATGGTCATTTGGCCATCTCTCTTAGACCAAAGACCATGATGGGGGAATGGAGGAGGAGTAGGGTGATTCCCTGAGTGGGAATCTATCCTAATTGGTTAACAATTAATGAGAGAATGCATATTACTAAGAGGTACTGAGTGACATCATGTCACCTTTGGACCAAGAGAAACTGTCTCTACCCAGACCACTCTTATCTTTGGGCAACTTAGACAAAAGGGTCTTCTCCACCTAAGCTTGATTGAATGGACTTTACCTTAGACTAGAAATTCCTTGTAAGGTTGGGTGGAGGTTAGTAGAGAAGGTTAACTCAACCTTGAGACTGAGGTTTTGAAAATAGAAAATGGGAAAACTCTGAATTTCCCCAAATCAATAGTTACTGATAATCATTTCTCTCAAAGGATTTTCACATGGAAGAGAAATTAGACTTGGTTTTGTTTTTTTTTTTTTTGGTTAGGGTAGAAGTAGGAATAATGTGAGGAAAATGTAAATAGGAAGATTTGGCTTTCTGTTAAAACATTGTTCTTCCTAACTCTACCCCAGTGCAGTTTACCACACTAGGGTTAAACTAAGAGCATGAGATAATTATATTCATGACTTTATTGTATTTGGTAAGGACTGTGATGAAATGTCCTTTATTATTGATGAATGTTGTTTATTATCACTATATGTTAACTATTGTAAACATTTTAAAGACAGAGTTTTGGAAAACTACTTCTCTAAAGTGTGTGAGGGAGAATTGATAATTCAGGCACTAGTTCAATATAGGAATATTGGTGGAACTGAACATCTAACAGAAAAGAAGTATTGGAAAGGCATATTGGTTCCAGGACATATGTGTATAGATTTCTGGCTTATTTAAGTAAAGGTATGGTGGGCCCTAAGAGTAATGAGGTGGGCATATCATCACCATCATCAGCTAAGTAGATGCAGGCATGTAAATTGCTGTAGTAAAAAGAGAAACATTGGTGGACCAGTTGACAAAATGTCAACTTCTTGATTTCTCAATTTCCTATGATTTCCTCAACTCTACATTCTCTGATCATTTAAACCATTTGTCTTATACCTTGGATTTAGGTATTCTGTATACATCCCAGTGATTGGCCTGAGATGCCTGTCCTTCTAATTCATAGCCTGTTTCTTCTGTCCAGTTGAGGGTTATTGCTTCCTTCCCACCACCAAATACTATTGATTATGACATTATTGTTTGAATCTAAATGTAAATGTGACCTTTGTGTAATGGAGACATTGTAATGGCCACATTGGTTGCTGTATTCCTAGTGCCCAGTAGTAGGCTCCAGAGACCATAGAGATGTGACTGCCATTGTTACAGACATCAGAAAAACTAGCCATGATACCTAATACATTTGAGACTCTGGAGACTATAGATTCCTAGCTTAGTTGATGCTTAGAAACAGAGACACTTAGAGTTTTCCACACTATTGGTAAATAGGTGGAATATGTCCCTTTGTTTGCAGTCCAGGGTAAATTATTTGTGTATCTCTAACTCTAGGGATTCCCTATAGACTGGACCAAAGCAGCCTTTATGGTACACTGCTTCATGGAGCAGGTTGAACATTGAGCCATTCACTCATTGCTAGATAATATTACTGTGAAGGGGTTCTATAGCAACTTAAGGAGACTTGATACTCTCTCTTCCTTGAAAGACAATCTTGCAGATTAGCAAATTCATCACTTTTAGCCAGGGAAAGGGAATATAATGAAACTTTCTAAATTTAGCATTCATTTTTTAAATTTTGAGTTCCAAATTCTCCCTTCCTCCAGCCTCTTCTCCACTAATTGAAAAGGCAAGAAGTTAGACATGTGCAGTCATGTAAAACATATTTCTATATTAGTCATGTTACAAAAAAAAAAGCAAGAAAAAGGAAATGAAAAAAGATGCTTCAATCTATACTCAGAGTTCATCAGTTTTCTCTTTGGAGGAGGTTAACATTTTCTATCATGAGTCCTTTGAAATTATCTTGGATCATTGTATTGATCAGAGTAGGTAAGTCTTTCATATTTGATCATTGTTACAATATTGTTTTTTACTGTATACAATGTTCTCTTGGTTCTTTTCACTTCACTTTGCATCAATTCATATATGTCTCCAGGTTTTTCTGAAACCATCTTGTTTGTCATTTCTTCTTACACAATGGTATTTCATCACAATCATAAACCATAACTTGATCAGTCATTCTGCAATTGATGGACATCCCCTCAAGATCTATTTCTTTGCCACTGTAAAAACAATTGCTATAAATATTTTTGTACACAGAGATTCTTTTCCTTTTTCTTTGATCTCTTTGAGATGTGGTCTTTGATCTATTTGGGATACAGGAGGGAATCTTCCATTTATTTTCAGATGCTGTTAGAACTTGACATAAAATATTCCTATTCATCTGTATATTACCAACAATACCAAGCAGGAAGAAATAGGAAGAGAAATTCCTTTTAAAATAACTAATTTCAGTATAAAATACTTGGAGTCTGGACACATAGGAACTATATGAACAGAATTACAAAACACTACAAAGATCTAAATAATTGGAGAAATATTAATGCTCAATATGGACTATCAATATAAGAAAAATGATAATGCTACCAAAATTAATATTCAGTGCCATACTAATCAAACTCCCTGAGAATTACTTTATATAATTAGAAAAAATAATCTTAAAAAATTCATCTGGAAGAACAAAAGTTCAGTAATATCAAAGAGAATTAGTAATACCAGATCTTTTTTTTTTTTTGCTTTTTGGAGGGCAATTGGGATTAAGCAACTTGTCCAAGCTCATATGGCTAGTAAGTGTTAAGTGTCTGAGGTTAGATTTGAACTCAGATCCTCCGGACTCCAGGGCTGGTGCTCTATTCACTGAGCCACCTAGCCACCCCAACCAGATCTTTAAATGACAAAATTGTTATTATAAAAAAAAATAGTACTGGATAAGAAATAGAATGGTTAATCAATGGAATAGATTAGGTATACAACATACAGAAGCAAATGAACAAAGTAACTTAGTATTTGATAAACTCAAAGATTCCAGTTACTATGGCAAAGACACTATTCAACAAAAACTATCAGGAAAACTAGAAAGAAGTCTGGGAGAAAGAAACTAGGTATAGATGAATATCTCACACCATATATTGACATGTTCAAAATGATTATATGATTTAGATATAAAGGGTAATGTAAGCAAATCAGTGGAACATGGAAGAAATTACCTGTGAAATCTATGGATAGGGGAAGAGTTCATGACCATACAAAAGATAGAAAAGTTTGCAAGAGGTAAAATGATGATTATATAAAATTTAAAAGTTTTACACAAATAAAATAAATGTGGCTAAAATTAGAAGAAAAACAAGAAACTGGGCAAAATCTCTGCAGCACATTGATAATAGACTAATTTCTAAGATGTATAGGGAACTGAGTGAAATTTACAAGAATAAGCCATTTTCCAGTTGACAAATGGTTGAAGGATATGAATAAGCAGTTTCAGGGAAAGGAACCTAAACTACCAAAAGCCATACGAAAATTTGCCCTAAACCACTAATAATTAGAGAAATGCAAATTAAAATAATTCAGAGAAACCGCCTCACAACCATCATGTTGTCTAAGATGCCACAAAGGGAAAATCATAAATGTTAAGGGGACTGGAAAAATAAGTACATTAATGTACTTTTAGTGGAGCTGTGAACTATTCCAACCATAAAGATTTTACTTTACTTCTGTACATTCTGGAAACCAATTTGGAAATATGCCCCAAAAGCCATTAAACTGTACATATACTTTGACCCAGAAATACTAGGTCTATGCCCCAAAGAGATCAAAGAAAGAGGAAAAGGAGCCATCTTTACAAAAATATTTATAGTAACTTTTAGTGGTGGCAAAGAATTTGAAACAGTGGAGATTCCTATCGATTGGGGAATTTCTGAACAAGTTATGGTATATGAATGTGAATACTATTTTGCTGTAAGAAAAGATAAAAGGGAATGGTTCAGAAAAACCTGGGACTACGTGTGTATGAATAGATGCAAAATAAAGTGAGCAATCCCAGGAGAATAATTTATACAGTAACAGGAATATTGCAAATATAATCAACTTTGAAAGACTTAGTAACTAATTGTAGCAGCAAGCACCCCAGCATCCCCAGCGTGGCTGCCAACACAGGTTCTTAGATCTGCTTTTCTAAAGGAAAGCAATTCAAAATGAGTTAACAAGCTTACTTTAATATCATTTAATATCATATATCATTTACCTAGTTCAGGGGGAAAAGGTCAGCACCCTGAACTTCAGAGTATATAGACAGAACTTACAAGACAGAGAAACAAACAGATCAAGCAGACAGGCTTCCAAACTGTCCAACCTTTACATCAATACCAAATCACAGTTACCAGAGAGGGAAGCATAAACATCTGGGTTTTCAAAGCCGGAGGAAAGCTGCCCAGAGTCTCATCACACAACACTTCTCAAGGTAAGCCCCAAAGCAAAGCCTCACATCAGGGATTATATAGCCTTCTCCTGGGTCAGAAAATGTAACCACCCTCTTGACCCAATCACACAGCATCAAGGTGTGGTCATTCCTGAAAACCAAACCTCCTGCCACAGGCTCCAAGTGACCACATTCAGTCGACGCAGAGTATATTTTCATTTTTATTTTATTTTTGCTTTTTGGAGGGAGAAGGCAGGGCAATTGGGGTTAAGTTACTTGCCCAAGGTCACATGTCTCTCTCTCTCTCTCTTTTTTTTTTTTTTTGTTTATTTATTTATTTATTTTGGAGGGCAATTGGGGTTAAGTAACTTGCCCAAGGCCACACGGCTAGGTTTTTTTGTTTTGTGTGTGCATTAAGTGTCTGAGGCCGGATCCAAACTCAGGTCCTTCTGACTCCAGGGCCAATGCTCTACTCACTGCCCACCTAGCCACCCCAGAGTATATTTTCAAATCAAAGAAGGTTCTCAGAGTCTCTTAAGCCTATAAAAGGGCCTGGGGGCAGGGAAGATCTTTAAATTTGCATTTCCATTACACTAATCAATACAATCCCAGAGGATTTATGATGAAACATTCAGATTGAAGCATATATTCCCTTTCTTTTTATTTTTGGACGTGGCTAGTGTAGCAAATTTGTTTTGCATGACTATAGATATTTATAAGGATTTGGTTTTTCTTGCCTTCTCAATGGGTAGGGAAGTAGAAAAAGGGAGGGAGAGCATTTGGAACTGAAAACAAAATAAAATTGGATTAAAAAAAAGAATGTATGAGATTAAATAAAATTCTTGTAGATATGGGAAAAAGTAATGCTGTATCCTTATGGTAGCAGAAATAATAAATGGATACATAATTTATTTTAAAACAGTAACCCAAGACACTGAATCCTTAAGGGGTACCAATGAGGAAATATCAAATTTACATATAATTGTCTCCCCCTTTTTCCAGTAGTATTGGAAGTTAATTGGCTAATGCCACACCATCAGACTATTGTGGGAGACTTGGGAAAGGTTTATCTTCCCAAAAAAATGCTGGATATTGTCCTTAGTACAACTATATGCTACCTTTAGCAATAGGCTCCAGATGGATATCATTACCAGTTTTTGTTATGATGAGTTCATTTCAACCCCAAGTGGCACCCTCCAAGTCCTTGCCTAACACCACCAATAGTAATGATATTTCATTTTCTATGTTCAGAAGTTCTGGGCACTTCTTTTCTGTATCTATTCTCACATTAGGGTGTTAAGTTTTTTTGTTGTGTCCTGTTCTCCTGAGAGACTTATGATCCTTAGGTTGTCTCTAAATATCCTATTTCCTTCTAATGTTATTGGTTTTTTTTATTCCTTTCTTCTAGATTGTCCTATACTTCTGTATATTTGCATTCCCAATCTATTATTCTTTTATTTCTTTGGTGAGTCTTGCCATTGCAGATATTCAGGCCATAAATTCTATTCTTGTAATTCTCATTTCTTTTTTGAACCACTCAGGAACAGACTGTTGTGATTCCATGTTCTCACATTCCCCTGGGTTCTCTGTCTTATCCAGTATTGCATCATTTTCTTTTGCTTTGCAGTATTTATTCATACATGCCTGAACTCATTTGTTAGATCTTGAGATCATATTTCCTTCTATTGTTATCATTTTCCCTGTTGATTTGTCTGCTTATGTTCAAGATCTTTGAATTTTCTTCTTCAGATCTTTGGTAATTTCAATTTTTCCTTCCTTTAATTTTCCCCTATTGTTCACTTTCTGATTCTATCCCCTCTGACAGTGGTTTCTTTGGGGACTGTAGTTTGAAGTGTCTCAGCCTCCTCCTATATTGGGCAAATCATACCTCACTAGCCTATGTCTCTGCCCCAGGCAACTTTTAAATGTTCAGAACTAGCCTTAGCTGGGAACTGAGCTCTTTCCTAGGCTTAGTGGAGTGCTCTACAACATCCCTGACAAACTTAAGTACCATTGTGGTGTCCTGTCCCACTCCCTCTGTTCTTCAGTTCTCTGGCCCAGCACCAGCAGTTCAGAGAGCTGCCACACTGAACTGGCAGTTGAGAACTTTGACAAACTGGTATTATGGGTTTTTTCACCCCAGCACTGGCAGTTCAGAGCTTTGCAGTGCTAGTGCTATTGGACTGTAAACCCCCAGCAGGCTTTTGCTTCTAAAGAACTTCTATATGCTCCACTGTCTGTCTGTCACTATTTCTACAGGTTGGAACCAGAGTTTCCACTACATTGAAAAAAGGAAGGGGACTGGGGTATGGGACTGGTTTTTATTGTAAACCTAGATCTATGTATTATATTCTGGGTCTGCCATTACTACCTTTACTGCTGTTAGCATGGGAGATGTAGAGGGGTGATGAGTGAGCTTACTGTCAGTGAACATGTTAATGTGTTTTTTTTTTAAACCTTATTTTGAATTCTGGATGTCCAGACCATAGAGACAGGGAAAGTTGCTTTATTTTTGGCATATAATTTCTGTTTTGGAGAAGTTGTGGGGATCAGAGAAAAAAAATAATCTATTTTGTTGCTTACTGACTCAGAATCCCACTAATGATAAATGAGATGTAAGATTCTGTTGTTGAGGATATCCTTGACTCATATAAGTGACCACAAAAACATAGTACATTAGAAGAGGTCTGGGTCTTTGGAAAAGGTATGGAAGCCTATACATTGTACATGCTTTTGATTTGGTCAAGGTCTTCCACTAATTTTATCCCACCTAATTATAGCCTTGAGATTTGGTAAGACTGTACTTAGGGCAAGTATATTGAAGCAATCTATGACTTGATAAGGGTGGCTCACCTAGAAGGAGGAATTGCAGGCTCCATCCTTAACCCTGGAAGTATATCATTTCCAGCCAGGGGTAAAAAAGTATCCTAAGTTTGGGAAAGCAGATAGAATAGAACAAAGCTTTAACTTTAGGTGATGGCAGGGGGATGGTCATACCTATGGCCATTTCTAGGTATCATGTTGGGTAGCTGTATAGCAAGGCTAATGCTATATAGCTGTAAAAGTAGCAAGGGATGGAGAACAAAGCTTTTCCAGTCCTAATGACAGAATCCTTGAGACAAGCTTAAAGCTTTAAAGTAAGGAGATACTGGTTTAAAATAAGATACTAAGTGTGTGAGCATGTAGGGGAAATCCCTTAAACATTCAGGGCTTCAATTTCCTTGTATGTAAAATAGGGCTAATACTTATTTTTATCTGTTTTACAATGCAGTTGTAAGGAGAAGGCTTTGTAGTATTTAAAGGGCTATAATAATGTCCAATAAAATTATTATTAAGTAAATCTATTGCCCTCTTTATCTGACCAGTTATCAATGGTTAAATTATGAGTAGCTTAAAGATTAGATTTTTTGCAATCCTATTCATTCTGTTCTGTTCTATTGTTTCCCCCTAATATCTTCTTTTGTTCTTACCATTTTGGGGGCTTGTTTTCTGATGAAATTTTTGGTATAATCCAACTTTGCCTCAGGGTCTCAAGGTAACTAATGGGAACAATATAGGGGTGTGTGTGTGTATACATATATACACAACATACATAAGCAAACATACATATACATACACTCACATATGCATATTCCTGGATCAGGAGATCCTCACAAGTCAGGGATCAGGGATAGACAGGTGGCAGAGGCAAAGAGACAAAAGATTTACCTTCATGAAGATAAGTGGGCCTATTGGAGGTAGAAAAACGTCAGGTAGGATGATCTGACATTCAGCATTAAGGATTGAACTTCTTCCTGCCTGGGTTATTTCAAGGTCATTGACATTACAGAGCAGAGGAAGAAATCTTCTTACGTGGGATTCTGGCCTCATATCACACATCAGTGGAGAGTGGAAAGAGCAATAGTTCTTTGATCAAAGAACCTAGGTTCAAATTCCTCCTCTCATCCTATAACCTGGCTTCCTCTCTGCTTAAAGAAAATTCCTCTCCAAAAGAGGCATCTCTGATGTTTCTTCATCACTGAGCTGCAGAACTCCACATTTTGTGGTAGTTGTGTAGGGCTGCAGACATCTAGAGAAGAAGGAAGATTTATGGGGGAGTCATTTTTCTTTTCTTCTGCTAAAGTTTTTTTTTATTTCTTTTTTTGGGGGGAGGGTAAGGGGGAAGGCAAGGCAATTGGAGTTAAGTGACTTGCCCAAGGTCACATAGCTAATAAGTGTGTCAAGTGTCTGAGGCCGGATTTGAACTCAGGTCCTCCTGATTCCAGGGCCAGTGCTCTATTCACTGCATTACCTAGCTACCCCTTTCACTAAAGTTTTACTTTGAATTTTCAATGTAACGTGGAGGTCACCCTGGGCTCTCAAAAGCTAGGTAAATGAACACAAGCTTTGGCAAATCCGAGAAAACTAGGAAAGCTTTGAGTTTGTTGCTTTTGATACTCATCCAAGGATTTGAGTTCAAATCCTGGTTCTGCTTCTTAATGTGTGTGGCCTTGTACAAGTTACTTCACCTCTATAAGCCTCAATTTTCTCATCTGTAAAATTAGGAGTAGATGGCTTCTATGGCCTTTTCCAGATCAAAATCCTGTGATCTTGACTATTTTTGGAAAAACTCTTAACAAGAAGGTTGAATACCAGATAATGAACATTTTTAGCCTCAGCAACTCATGAAGACCTTCTAGCAAGATCTACATGAAATCTACATATGTGAAAGGAATGCTTACACTATTGAAATCACAAATCTTTTGAAGTATTTGGAGCAGGAGGGAAACCAAGCTTTCTTAAGGGTTCCTTCTCTGAACCACAGGTCTCTACCTTCATCATTTTTCCTCATTTGGTAACATAGTTATATGACCCAAATTTTTCACATCTTCAGCAGGGGTTGGTGCTAAGGATGAGTCTTCACTTTCAAAGTGATTGACTGGGATGAGTGACCAGGGAGCAAAGCACAGATGCAGATCTCAAACCCTTGCCTTGGCCTTATTAGTCTATAAAATCAAGTCAGCTGGCCAACGATTCTGAAGTCACTTGTGAAATGCACCCTGTTCAGGTAATTCTAACTTCAGGAGACTGTCTCACAGAGACTGAAGCTACTGTTAGTGTATTATTAAGCAGCAATGGGATCTTGGGGTGATAGTGTAACTGTCATTCTTTGAGGAGTCTGTAAAGAGACTAGGAGTTTAGCTGTCATTCTGGAAATATTGTTAACTGTGATGGCTAAAGAAAGGACAAAGAAAAAGGACTAAGAGAATTTTTTTCCCCTGAGACAACTGAATTTAACCCTTATCTTTCAAAGAAACATGAAGAGAATTCTTTTTTTTTTTTTTTTTGCTTTTTGGAGGGGGGAAGGCAGGGCAATTGGGGTTAAGTGACTTGCCCAAGGTCACACAGCTAGTAAGTGTGTCAAGTGTCTGGGGCTGGATTTGAATTCAGGTCCTCCTGACTCCAGGGCTGGTGCTCTTTTCACTGTGCCACCTAGCCCCCCATGATAAAGAGAATTCTAGAGGAGACTTTATCTTAAGGGAACTCAATGGTACAACTGTTTATGGAATTGAGGAGAAGTGAGCAGATGTATTGAGTCAAAGGAGACTCTTATTGTTCTCCTAGCTGAAACATCATAAGTAATCCTTTGTGTCTTTGTTTTAATGTTGGCTACACTGTTAATAAATAATATTATCCGTGACTTTGATGTTTATTTAAGCCTTGAAGATTAAGGGGTTTGCTATATATAGGCAGAAATGAGCAAATTCTTATGGCAAAAGAGATTCTTAAGTAAATAATATTTAATAAATTGTGTGTGGAGAGGAAGGCTTAAGAAATAATTGTTTAAGTTAGAAGATTGTTGCAATTTTAGTAATCAATTTGGCAATATCAAAACATAAACCTTTATTACTTGGGATGAGAATTAATTAGAAAAATAAATGAGCTACCAGCTTGTAGAAAGAAAGGCAACCCACTAGCCTTGGAGTCAGAAGGACCTGAGTTCAAATGTGGACTCAAACAGTTACTAGCTGTGTGACCCTGGGTAAGTCTTTTATCCCTGATTGCCTCCAAAAAAAGAAAAGAAGGAAGAAAGGTAACTATTTAGGCTATAAATGGGTTTTGTTGACTTGAAACTCCTGTCACATTAAAAGGAACCCTTGGGAGAAATAGTTTTTCAATATTACACACACACACACACACACACACACACACACACACACACACACACACACCCCCCAAATCTCTTTTGGGTTATGATTTGCCTTGTGTATTGGCCTGGTGAAGAGAAGACTCTTTGGGGACACATGTTAATTGCCTTTAAGTATTTGAAAGGCTGTCTGTCATATGGAAGATGATCAGATTTTGTGCTGTCTGGTCCCAAAAGGCAGAACTAGAAGCATTGGGGACAAGTTGCAGAGAGGCAGAGTTCAGCTTGATGAAAAAAAAATTTTTTTCCAACAGTAGAAATTTTAAAAAAGGATAGAGTTGCCTGGGAATGTGGTATTTTCCTCCTCCTAAGAAGGAGGTCTTCAAGTGGAAGCTAGATGAAGACTTGTTGAAGATGTTAAAAGGCGGGTCTTGTTTAAATAACAATTGGACTGAGTGACTTCTGAATTGAACAACTTAAGTGATTCAGGGCAATGTAATCCTGCCGTCATCATCTTCTGTTGCCAGCTCTGCCTCTTGTTGTTATTCAATCGTTTCATACCAAATCCTCCTTTTGTGTTCTGTTGTGTATATGTTATTGTTCAGTCATTTCAGTTGTGTCTGACTGTTTGTGACTCCATTTTGGGGTTTCTTGGCTAAGATACTGAAGCGGTTTGCTGTTTCCTTCTCCAGCTCATTCTATAGATGAGGAGCTAAAGCAAACAAGGTCATATAGTTAGTAAGTGTATGAGGCCATTTTTGAATTTAGCGAGATGAGTCTTCTTGACCTCAGGCCTGGCGCTCTATTCATATTGCCCCACAGAAAATCCCAAAGCCTAGAAGCTAGGTATTCTAGCAAGCCTGGAAACTAAAGAGAATGATATGCCACCATTGGAAAGTAAAGTGGTCACCTGGCAGGTGGAGTGGGGGCCGCACAGGTACCAAAACTTAGAAAAGTGAAAAAGTGAGATGCTTTGACAAGATAAAATTGCACGAAAATTATGAACAGAATTATAGGGTGAAAAGCCAAAGAAAACTAATCAGTAGAAATAGGGAAGATTCCTAGAAATATGGACTGGTGGAGGAAATAGTTGCCAAAACTTTAATATCTAGGAGGGGTTGGGAAAATGTGAGAGTGGAGAAAGTGGAAAAATAGCCTTTTCTGGTTGTTGCCAGGTTCATACCTTGGGTGCTTGGGCATCTTATGCTCTATTTGTGACAGAGCAAACTAATTTAATTAACTTAGGCGAAGGGGAAGAATTTCCCATATTTCTATTAGCTTAATTGTTATCATTATAATAAAAAGTAGTTAACTGCAAATCAATAAGACTGTATCCCATCTATCACTAGTGAGAGTCAGTTGCTCCTCGGGGTTCTGATCTCTGAGTTGGTTTCAGATTCATAATTATCACAGAAAATAGAGAATTATCCACATTTCCTCAGCACTGCTGGAAATTTCCCTTTGTTCCCTGATGAAAGGGTAGGGCAAGGGAGCTCTGCATCTATGAGAATTAAAAAAACAAACAAACCTCACAACATGAGGTCAGAAGATTTAGGGTTAGAAGGGATTTGGGAAATGATTTAATTAACCATCCCCTCCCATTTTGCAGATGGGAAAAATGAGTCCTCCTCAGAGAGGTTAAGTTATTATTACTTATTATTATTACTAAGGCAATAATAAAAAAGGAAATCCCATTTCAAATGAACACAAAATGCCTAAAATATCTGGAAATCAATTTATCATGATACATAAAATATTTGTATATATACAATTACAGAATGCTCCTTAAATTAAAAACAAAAATAAAAATAAAAACAACCTTAAATAGCTAGAGGAATATTCAGTGTTCATGTATAGGCCATGCCAATGTAATAAAAGTGAAAACACTAAGAGTCAATTTATAGTAAGAAATAATAAAGGCAATAGCAAATGTCCTGGGAAGACCTTTATGAACTGAAACAAAACAAAGTGAGAAGAGCCAAGAGAACAATTTACCCAGTAACAACATTGTAAAGATTATCAACTGTGAAAGATTCATAAGTGATGAAAAATGCTCTCCATCTCCAGAGTGAGAACTGATAGACTCAGAGTGTCGTCGTCAGTCCTTCCTTCCTTCCTTTCTTTTTCTTTTTTTTTTTTTTTAGAGCAATTGGAGTTAAGTAACTTGCTCAAGGTTACACGGCTAGTCATTTGATTTATGCGTGGGTGCTCATTTTCTGAGGCCGGATCTGATCTCGGGTCATCCAAACTCCGAGGCTCTTACTCACTGCGCCACCTAGCCGCCCCTTTAGGGCAATTGGGGTTAAGTAACTTGCCCAAGGTTACACGGCTAGGTTTTTTGTTTGTGTGGATTAAGTGTCTGAGGCCGGCTCTGAACTCAGGTCCTTCTGATTCCAGGGCCGGCGCTCTATTCACTGCGCCACCTAGCCGCCCCTTCTTTCTTTTTCTTGTTTTTTTTTTTTGGGGGGGGGAGTGGTGGTGGTATGTGGTCTGTAGTTCTGTGCTTTTCCCATCCCTGGTTTAAGTAATACAACTCAGTTTTCTCATAAAATCTATCTGATAGGGTATTTTATTTCTTAACCTTGAGAATAATTTGCATGATATTGGTAATTGTTTTTTTTTTCAAGTTTAATAGAATTATCCTATGAATCCATCAGGAACAGGAATTCTTCTTCTATCTCATCTCTGGCTCCTGGTCATTCTTTTGTAGCTGATTCTGTTTCTTTTTATAAGATTGGATCATTTGAGATCATATTTTGTCTCCTCTTAGTTTTTGGTATTTTATGTTTCTGAAAGAATTTCTTTATTTCTTTTATGTTCTCAGTTTTGTTAAGATATAACTATGCATAATAGGTTCTGATGATTCTTTTATTTTTTCTGTTTTTTTTTTTGTGACTTCACTTTGCTTACTATTTTGCTGATTTGATTTTTTACTTTGTTTTTATTCAAATTGGCCAAAGTTTTGTTACCTTTATTGTATTAATCTTTTAGAAGAAACAGTGTTTAGTTTTCCTTATTATTGCTACAGTTTTTTATTTTCACTTTATCTTTTCTCATTTAATTTTTAACATCTCCCAGGCTTACTTTATTGTTGTTCATCTGTTTCAGTCACATCTGACTCTTCATGACCTCATTTGGGGTTTCCTTGGCAAAGATACTGGAGTGATTTGCCATTTCCTTTCCTAGCTCATTTTACAGATGAGGAACTGAAGCAAACAGTTTTAAGTGACTTGCTCAGGGTCACATATCTAGTAAGTGTCTGAGGCCAGATGTGAACTCAGGAAGATGTCTTCCTGACTCTAGGCTTGGTACTCTATCCACTGTGCTACTTATTTCCCCACCCCCTTCCTATCTTACTTTAGGTTTGCTTATTTGTTTGCTTTCTTATTGTTAAAATGCATAATCAGTTTATCAGTCCTCTTTTTTCTATACTGTTATTGTATTTTCATAAGAATCTAATTTTCTTCCTGGAGACTGTTTAATTACATTCCAGAGATTTTGGTATGTAATTTCAGTATTGTCATTTTCTTTCGCATGATTGTTTCTATGATTTGTTCTTTAAATCCCTTATAATTTAGGATTACATCATTAAGTCTCCACTTGAATCAATGTATTTTGTTTGTATTCCCTGAGCATTATGGTTTGTAGAGGTTGTTTTATAATTTTGTATTTTTACATTTGTTTCAGTGTCTCCGTGCCCTAATATATTGTCAATTTTTGTAAAAGTTCCATGTGATGTGGAGAAATACATATTTTCTTTTGTAGTCCTATTTAGAAGATGCCATAAGTCTTTTAGCTCTAATTTCTCTGGCAATTTGTTCAATTCTTTATGTTAGACTTGTCCAAAACTGAGACATTGAAATTTTCTGCTACAATTGTATTACTGTTTTTATCATCTTGTAGTTCAATTAATTTTTCCTTTATGAATTTAGATTCCAAAGCATTTGGAACACATAAATTTAATATTAATATTATTTTGGTGACTATAATTCCTTTCAACATAATGTAGTTCCTTGTTTATCTTTTTGTATATTGTAAATTTTTAAAATTTTGCTTTATCTGATAGCATGGTTTCAACTTCTGCTTTTTTGGATTCACCTGCTATATAGTAAATTTTTTCCAGCCAAATATTTTGATTATGTGTATATCTTCTTTTAAAATGTGTTTCTTGTAAGCCACAAACTTTGTAATATTTTCTTATCTAATCTATTGTTCTACATTCAAATGTAAAGTTATAAGAGTTAGATTTATATTTTCCTTCCTTTGTCTCTAATATTTTTTTCTGAATTAGAATTTTTCCCATTATTCTTCTGTAAAGACAGCACTTTTTTTCTTCTATTATTTTAGCTTAACCTACTTTACGGCAATCCTATTAATACTGTTTCTCTTCCTCTCACCCTCAAACCACCTCCTTTTTCTTTGTTATTCTTTTTCCTAGTTTTGGAGTTAGGCTTAACTTAATAGTTCCTTTTTCTTCCTTCCTTTTATTTAGCTACCTAAATGTCTTTTTTTCCTTTTTAGTTAAGTAGTCAAGTAAAATCTCTTCTTTTCACTTTCAAGTTATTTTGCTAGTTTTAAATTTTCATTTTTCCTGTGTATTTTTCTTTAGAAGATTTCTTTCCTTAATTCTCTTTATGGTTTTTATTTTCTTTCTGTCTATTCTAGACTTTAATTCTTTGATTCATGGCCTTTATTTAGGGTGTCCCAAAAGTCTTAGTGCATTTTAAAAGCTTTAATGACTTCAGAAGTATAAATTCTATAAACTTTTAAGAAATATTTGAAGGGTTAATTATTTAAAATTTAAGATATTCATATACTTCTTATGGAAACATATTCACCACAATCATCATCTTATGGTACACGTCACTCTAGCCAATTTTTGTACTTTGTAAAAACTTTCATCAGTTATTCCATTGATCTAAGAAAGTGTCATTCAGATACTATTGCACATACAATGCATAATGACAGGTGCCCCTATTTCATTAAAATTCAAAATTTACTATTCAGAGTTCAGAAAACTAAATAAGATTGTAAATTTAAATAACTAAGCTTTCAAATGATGTTTTTTTAAGTTTGTAGCATTTACACTTCTGAAGTTATTAAAGCCTAAAAATGGCACCGAGTCTTTTGGGACATTCAGTACTTATGTATTCCTGCTATAATCTGTAATGCACATGAAATTAAAGTTTCTGGGGCGGCTAGGTGGCGCAGTGAGTAGAGCGTCGACCCTGGAGTCAGAAGGACTTGAGTTCGGATCTGGCCTCAGACACTTAACGCACACACAAACAAAACCTAGCCATGTGGCCTTGGGCAAGTTACCTAACCCCAATTGCCCTCCAAAAAGCAAAAAAAAAAAAGCAAAAAAAATAAATTAGAGTTTCTAAGGTACCAATTTTGAATTCCCTTTTCTAAATAGTTTTTATGTTATTGCTTCATAGATCTTACTTCCCCATTCCCATCCCTTTTTTTGTTGTTGTTGTGATACATGTGTCCCCCACGAAACCTATCTTCATCAGAAATAGTAGGAATGTAATTAGACAGAAGGACTGGGATTGGTTCTGTTACATCTTTATGATCTTAAAAAGATGAATGAAAAGAGAGGGGGAAAAGAAAAAAGGACCTATATAGACATTAAATACTTTATCAAGGCATTGCTAAAATCTCAATAAAATATATACACAGAATTACCCTCATCTACATAGTTTAGTAGTTTTGTAAAAAAAGGAAATTGTTAGTCTAGAATGATGTATACTTGATAAAGCCAAGCAGAGTCTCTTTTTAATGATCCTTTAAATTCTCCTTCCCCCTCCCAATCAAAGAGAAACTCACTGACCTCCACTTTGCAGACTCTAACATATTCCACTTTTTAAAAATTTGGATGTTTTCCAAATCATGTTCTCACTGCTATATGCTTGAGCAACTTGCTCACCATTGTTGCTGTAGTTAGTAGAAGGGAGAGAAACCCCTCTTTCATTCTAAGGTTATATAGACTTTTAAGCCAATGGGTTTGTTGAGCACAATTCCACCTTCCCCTTCCCTTAACTGATCTGTGAGTAGGCAATTCCACCCTCCCCTTCCCCTAATTGATCAGTGGGTGGGAGTTTCAGCCTGCTCCATTCTTTTCCTTGCCTTCCTCACCCCCCATCTTCACCCATTCTGGGTTCCCTGTCCCTCAGCCTAGGGTAAGCTTCCAGGGCTCTGGGAAATTCAAATGTATACTGACCAATCACTGTTTGTAGTTTTGGCTTACATAACCTGGCTATTGAATCTCTTTAAAAACCAGCACATAGTCTGTGCCAACTCACTGTCTGATTTGGGTAACCATGTAACCCTGGCAGTCTCGTGGTAATAATAAAATCCACTTCCAAATTTTAATCTTGGGGATCTTCTGTCTTGCTCAATTATGGTCTTCAGGTTTAAAAGAGAGATGTAGCCTTTCTCCTTGATCCTTTCATAGCCCACTGAATAGGTAGTTCTTCCTGGCTCAGTTGCCAGTTATTTTTATTTTTATTTTTTTTGGTGGGCAATTGGGGTTAAGTAACTTGCCCAAAGTTACACGGCTAGGTTTTTTGTTTGTGTGTGCTAAGTGTCTGAGGCCGGATCCGAACCCAGGTCCTTCTGACTCCAGGGCCAACGCTGTACTTACTGCACCACCTCAGTAGCCGCCCCTCAGTTGCCAGTTATTTTCAAAGCAGCCTCCATTATGAGGACCATGGGACCAATCAGTAATTACTATATCAGAAAACATGTCATATAGAAAGAGATCAATGGACACATCCATGCCTATTTTAAAATTGAAAATTGATTTTAATTCTTTCTTTCTTTTTTTTTTTTTTTTGCTTTTTGGAGTGGGGAGGGCAGGGCAATTGGCATTAAATGACTTGCTCAAGGTTGAATGGCTAGTAAGTGCTAAGTGTCTGAAGCTAGATTTGAACTCAGGTCTTATGCTCTATTCATTGAGCCAACTAGCCGCTCCTTAATTCTATTTTTAAGACTTTTAAGACATAGTCAAACTGCCAAAGGTTTCCCATGCTTTCCCATGCTGTGTAAGTCTATACTCTTTACCTTTGTAATTTTACCCTGCACCTACATTCTGGAGAAAGTTGCCTAAACATCATGCTTTTGTCACTTAATTATCTCCGCCCTTTACTCAGATAGCCTCCAGTTTGAGCCTCAGTTCTATTATTTTAATTTTTATTTCCACCTTGGTATTGTCCAGTTAACCTCATCCACCACCCATCTAATTCAAATTCAAGTTGATTTTGCCAGACCAATCCTATCACTTGAAGATTACTCCCATTTCCCAAAGAATTCTCTTATAGGCCCAAATGATCCATCAGGCTTATCAGAAGGAAGACACACCTAGGTTTAGAACACCTACCCCTTATCCACCCCCATCAGCCCTTATTAGTGTATTTGAGAAAATCCATTGATCCAATTTATTGGTTACTGATAGCCTAACTAAAAAATTGATCATGCTCAGTCATGCTCTCAGTGTACTTTAATTTTCAAAGACTAGCTTGTGATTTACTTTGGATTTCAGTCCTGAAATTTATCAGCTAGATACAAATGTGACGGCATTTACATTTTGTAGGTCATGTGACAACATTTGACACAAGGGTAATATTTTAAATACATTTAATTGCTCAGAATATGGGGATCTTCTTTAACACTCATGACCAATGGTACTCTACTTTCTTCTGTATTTTTTGGGGTCTCCTTTAGCAAAGTGTTGACTTGTTTTTCACGATTTTCTTGCATAATTCTCATTTCTTTTCCCAATTTTTCCTCTACTTCTCTTACTTGATTTTCAAAATCCTTTTTGAGATTCGCTGTAGCCTGCAACCAATTCATATTTTTCTTGGAGACTTTTGATGCAGGAATTTTGACTTTGTTGTCTTCTTCTGGTTGTATGATTTTTCTTCTTTATTACCCAAGAAAGATTTTATAGTCTGATTTTTTCCCCTCTGTTTGCTAATTTTCCCAGTCATTATTTGACTTTTGAGATCTTTGCCAAAATAGGACTCTGCTTTCAGAGTGGAGAGCGCTCTGTCCTAAGTTTCTGGGGTTTTGCATAGCTGTTGTCAGAGCTACTTCTAGGCACCTGTAAATTTTCACTTCTTCTAAGGTGATATGATCAAGGAAGTGTTTACTCCTCTCACTGTCTATTCTCTGGTCTGTGACTGACCACAGGTACTCTTTTCTGCCACAGAACTATGAGGAGGACTCCCTCTCCACAGCCATCACAAGCTCTGCCATGCCAGAGCTCCTCTTCACCCCAGGACCATCACCCACTACTGCAACCCAGAACCCAGGGCAAAGCAAGAGAATTGTGTCTCAGTGCCAGCAATTATCCTCTGATCAGCCACTTGATCCCCCACCATCTGTGGGCCTGGAGCTCCAGAAGCCACCGCTGCTGCTTCTGCAGCACCTCTAGCTGCCTTGGGGCTAGGGCTGGACCATGCTGTTTTCTCACCCAGGTCCAACAGAGTTTCCCCACTGACCTTTTACTTTGTCTTTGGCCTTTGTGGGTTGAGAAGTCTGTAAACTGCCACAGCTGCCAGTGATCCATTCCCCAGAGGCCTGCTTCAGTCTAGTGTGTGCCTTCTCTTCTGTGAGACTGAGCTCTGCTCTCAGCCTATAGATAGACCCCTCCTGTCAGCCTATCAGGCTGGCTTGGGCTGGAGATGGGTTTCACTCTGTCATTTTGTGGCTTCTGTAGCTCTAAAATTTGTTTAGAGTCATTTTTTTTTTTTACAGATATTTGGAAGCAAATTCCTGCTTTTACTCCCAGTACACTCTGCTTTCTAAAGAGAAATGATATGAAGTCATCGTCATGCTAGGTTTTGTGGTGGATAGAGTGTTGAACCTGGAGTCAGGAATACCTGAACTGGAATCCTACATTAAATATTTACTTAGCTCTGGGCTAAGTCACTTAATCTCTGTCAGCATCAGCTGTAATATTGGGATAATAACAGTACTTACCTTGAAGGGTAATTGTAAGTAGGAAATGAGATAATATGAAAAATGTTAAAGAGTTAGGTAAATGCTAGCTGTTATTTTTATTGTTGGCATTGTCACTGCCACCACCACCACCACCATCGTCATCATCATCATCATCATCATCATCATCATCATCTCCAACTATTCCTCAAAGTAGAGATAATGGACAGAGATCCCTGAAGCCTCACAGCTTCTTGCCTAAAATATTTGCATAGCAATGTTGCAACTCTTATTAGTTGACATAGGAATCAAGAAACAACCATTCTCTATCCCAGTCTAATCCAGTGTCAGAAAGAACCACAATATGGTTTTTCATCTTAACCTTATTCTTTAATATATTCCTTTTTTGCTAAACTTAGTTTTTTTATGGCTACTGCTAAGGATAGATTGTGATTGTGTCACAAAGACCTCAGCCCCAGTGTTGGTGAGTTTCAAGTCTGCCCTAAGGATACTGTGGTGATGCCTTTTGAAAAGGAAATAATCATCTCATTTATTTTTAGTGTTAACTGAGATTTTCATATGTTACTTTTATTGAAAGCAACATACACCTGTTCTGGTGAAATGCAAAAACCTAACGTTTTCAGTTGATAAGAGCAGTGTAAATGATCCCAAATAGAGAATTTGCCGATATATATTTTCCTAATAAATACATTCCTCATACTTTTACTAGAATACTATTCTGATCTGTTATTGAGGTGTTGTAATGTGGTGCAAGCTCTGACAGGTCCTGCCATATTGGAAGGGATTTGATTATGGGTTTAAGTAAAGGGTTTCTCTTGTTAAAGGACCAGTCAAGTAGACAGAGAAAGCCAGCAACCTATAAAAACTATCCATGAAGGTGACAAGGAGTTCTTATCTGGGTTAGCAGAAGGAATATCCAATATTCCATCCAAGGAATAACTACAGATCCTTGAAAATGGACTTGCAAAGGTCCATTTGCTAAATAAATTGCTAAGGTCCTATCCAAATCTAATCTTATAACATGGTTAACCTCACTTCTATAATTTTCCAACAAGTTTAAAGACACAAAATTCCAGGGCAATCTTTTAAAGGAAATGTTAATTTTCTGTTTCTTGGGTTTTTTTTTTTTTAGTTTAGTTTTTTTTGTGTGTGATGTTTTTAAATAATCCTTTGCAGATAGGTAAGGAATGGGTTATAGTAATTATTCCAGTCTTAGAGCCAGGAGACATAATATCAAGAAATATTGTCAAGGAGAAAACCAGTACAGAACATTGGCTTCTGAATTGATGGGTTTTGAGAAGCAGAATTGTGTAGTGGAGAAAACATTTCCCTTGGAGTCAAAAGACCTGAGTTCAAGTCCCATATTGTTTATTAACAATATGACTCTTTTAATACCTCCTTCATCAGTCAAATGGAAATAACATCTAACTCATATGTTTGTTGGAAGGAAAGTGCCTTGCAAACTTAAAAAAACTCATATATATATATAGTGTACTTTGTAATAGTTACAGTACCTTTGAAATAATTAAGTAACAATAAATACAATCCCCTGTAGAGGCAAGGTAAGCCCCTCTGTGATGAATAAGATTATACAAACCAAGGCCCCAACTCAATATGACCTTTCTCTTACCCTGAGTTGTTTGGAAACAGGGATCCTGAGAACTTGAGGGGCTGCTCCTCTCCTGGGACCCTGGCCAGGTCCTTGAGAAGAGATATGATAACTGCCCAACTCCTGGAACTAGCCACTCCAAGGAAACATCTATCTTGGTGGTGGGGGCGGGGGGGGGGGCAGCTTAGAGGGACTGGCCTCTCTCCTTGGCCTCACACAAGATACCAATGCTTGCTAAAAAACACCTGGCAGTATGCCTTTTTTGTTCTCAGCACTACTTAAACTGTAAGATTCAGACCCCAAATTGGAATCTCACCCATGGAGAGGACTCTCTGCCTGGGACCCTCACCTGCAGGACCCTGATGGCTGTACCTGGGATTCCCCAGCTTGTGTGGTCAGGTGTTGGTGCTTCCCTGAAACGCTGATGCTTGTAAATATGTAAAAAAAAAAAAAAAAATATATATATATATATATATATATATATATATATATATATATATATATATATATATATATCTGGGGAGGGAAAGGTGATAAGGAGGGGGGAAGGTAAGAGGTTCTGCCAGGGACCCTGATCACTATCAGTGACCAGAAACCCTGCAATTCAGTCTGGAAGGAATTCACTCAAGCAAACTTGGAGTCAAGATTGTAAAGTTTATTGCTACACACAGCGGGCGAGGATTCTTAGGGAACCTGCAAACTTCCAGAAGTCACAGGTATAGTTTTATGGAGTCAAGACAGGTGCCAATTATGCTAACTAGGTGAGTAAGGGTGGGATCAGGGAGGAGTTAAGGAGTGGTCAGTGCTTAAAGGACCATGCACTTTTAATATCAACTGCGCAGGCGTATTGCCCATGATTCACTGGGAAATAGCCCGGGGCGGGGGGGGGCTACCTGGAGGTGTGGTTTTAGGCCTGACACGTCACTAAAGCCTATCCTCGATCAAGGCCGCTAAGGAGTGCCCAAGTCTGTCACCCATCAATGTCAAGCTTGAGATAGATGTTGGGAACCAAGGCCATCAGAGACACAGTGTGGGTATAATTGGCTAAGGAGTTACCCTATAGATAGGGTACTGAAGAATTCATGGTGCAGCTGGCCACTCTAAGGGAGATAACATTTGCTTAAGCTAAAAATGTTTATAGATAGTTTTGTGAAGGATTCATAGGTAACTTATTGTTTCAAGCAGAGATAAACAGTTCATGAGTTGTTGCTGGGCAGAGTGCTGGCAGGGGGAAGGGGCAGAGTTAATGCTTTGAGACTGTGGGGGGGAAGTGTGATTTTACAGACTGCTTTTACAAATTAATTTTACAGACATAGATCCCAAAGCACCCCATTTACAAACTGATGTTACAGATTGATATTACAAACTGATGTTACAGACATATATACATCCCAAGGACCCCATCATATCCACTATTAACCATAGTTGCTCTTATTCTGCAATCTTTAAGCCTTTTATTCTGTTATCTCCGGTTTCTTTCTCACTTGCCTATATATACAAATATTCTGAATAAATATTCTAAAGAAATTGCCTTGGGTCTTTCTTGGAGTGCCAAGCATTCTGTTTACTCGAATTCGGAACCTCCTTAATTGGACACCTCCCCTGCTACCACACACACACTCACACACATTTTATCAAGTACTTAGTCAAGGAGGAGCCTGAAGGAAGGAAATGGGACAGTGTTTCTGTATTGTTAAAGACTTCAGGGTAAGCACAGAGATTATTTATTATGGAAACAACAGACTTTTTTATGCCTAAAAAGAATGCAGAATGCTCAAAAGTTTGGAAAAATGTTTGAATCTTCAGTAATAGAATAATAACCAGACAGTGACAACCAGTGTGGCTATACTGGGTGCAAATATACAGGGAAACCCTCTTTGCAGGTCTCTTGATACCCCCACTTATCACAGTGTAATGAATCGCAGCAGCACAAGGAGACCTTACATCTTTTTTATTTTTTGCAGTTGGATATAATTTATACATGTGCTGTCATGTAAAACATTTCCATGTGTGTCACAATTGTAAGAGAAGAGACAGATCAAAAAGAAAAAAGTCACGAGAGAGTAAAAAGTAAGTGAAAAAAACATGCTTTGATGTGCATTCAGAGTCCATTGGTTCTTTATGGAGACCTTGCATCCTGACAGTTATGCAGCATACAATCGGCTGTATCTATGGGCATCCATCACAAAAATTGTTCCTTTTACTGTAGTCACAAAGCTGTGTTACAATGTGATGAGGACCATCTTATTTACACTCCTTTTGCATTCAGCAGCTACTTCAGGGCCTCCTTCATATCCCTGTTCCTCAGAGAATAGATCAAGGGATTTAGCTTTGGGATAAGTATTGTGTAGATCAGAAGTGTCAAACTCATCAGGCCGTGGTCCCCTACAAAACTCCTGGGTGGAACCAGATGTAATGGGAATCTGAAGATCTTCCCTGCCCTTTGGCCCCTTGGTAGGCTTCAGTGAATGTGAGAACATTCCCCGATTTGAAAATATACTCTGCCCCCTAATAGGCTGAATGTGGTCACATGGAGCCTGTGGCAGGAGGCTTGTTTTTCAGGAATGCCCACACCTTGTTACTTTGTGATTGGGCAGTGGGTCAAAAGGGTTGTAACATTCTCTGACCCAGGAAAAGGCTATGTATACCCTGATACGAAGTTTTACTTCAGGGCTCACTTTGGGAAGAGTTGTGTGATTTGGCCAGATGAGACTCTGGGAAGCTGTTGAGCCCCCCAGCTTTGAAAGCCCAGATGTTGGTGCTTCCCTCTCTGGTAACTAACTAGGTATGGATGTAATGGTCAGACAGCTGGAAGCTCTCTCTGCTGATTTGTTTCTCTGTATTTTTTTGTCTGCTTGTAACTTCTGTTTGTATTCTCTGAAGTTCAGGGTGCTGACTTTTTCCCCTGAACTAGGTAAATGATATATGATTAAAGTAACATTGTTAGCCCATTTTGAGTTGCTTTCCTTTAGAAAAGCAGATCTAAGAACCTGTGCTAGCAGCCATTCTGGGTATGCTAGGGTGCTTGCTGCTATACCAGATTAAAATATAATTAGAAATATAACATAGATAATGTTAATTCGTGGTTTTCTAAGTCAATATACAACTTGAAGAGATCCATTTTGATTGGTGGAGATTGTAGTCAGTTCTTGTTTCACTGAATAACTGGAGGTAAGTTGAAGATACTTGAAAGGAATTGTTAAAAAGAAGAGACTGAGAGCTGTGAGATGGGAGGCACATGTGAAAAAGACTTTATACCTTCCTTCAAAGGAAATCATTCTTAGTATATGCACAAAGATAAAGAGACAGGAAACTAGGATGGTGAGGGAACAACCCAGAAAGGTGAAGCATGCAAAGACAAAGAGCATTTTCTCACAGAGGGAAGAGTCCTCACAAGACTGGATCAGGATTAAGGTTCCATCATAGAAAAAGTGAGCAACCATATGAGTACCAAAGAAATTTAATCTGGAGATAAAACTTGCATGAATGAAGGAACTGAAGAAACCAATTAGGAGCTAATGACCAAAGAGACATGCACAGAGTTGGACATGGTGACATGATAGAGTAGTAGATTATAAATGGCAGTATGATCATTACAATTGCTATGACTGGCAATGACAGCTATTAGGTAGCACTCTATTGTTGCAAAGGCAGGATAAAATAGCACCTAGACCCTATGTCCTAGGTAGAAAACCACCTATTTCTCTAGTAAGAAGTTCACTAGGGTTTGGGGATAACAACTGAAGGGTACAAGAAATCTAAGAAAGAGAGGTTCTTCAGGAATGTGGGAGTATGCAGATTTATGTTCACTTAGATCTATAAGAACATAATCATATTCCCCACCAAAGCAGTGATGTTCATGATCAAAAATGTAGCTTCTGTAGCCAAGAGTCATTGATGAGGTCAAACAGTCCAACTTCCATTATTCTGCTGAAGTTTACCCCATCCATTTCTTTCCAGTACCTTGGGTGTCTAGAAACTTACTGAGTTCAGAAAGGAAAGGGAACACAAAGGGGAAACTTTGGGTCAGATAACTCTATTCAAGCATACTTCAGATCGGGTTGAGTCCCATCTGGAAACTTTGGCTTTGCCAGTGGAGCCAATCATGGGAGGGTCTTTTCTTATTTGGTTGGTTACTTAATAAGGATTTATTGAATAACTACCAGGTACAAAGTACTAGCTTGGTCATTAAGGGAAGATACAAAATGAAAATAATAAAAAAACCCTCAACAACCCAGTTTCTACTGCGAAATCTTATAGCATTAAGTCCTCTATTGTGTTTAAAAAAATTAAAGTTTAATATTAACCATATCCTTGGTGCAGTGTCCTTATTCTTCCTTGAATAGTAAATCAAATTAAGATAATGAGTGTTCCCTTGGGGTCAATAGAGGGACTTGTCTTAATGCCCTGAGAAAACAGATCTTCCATAGGGATGTGCCCACATTACTGTTGTCTCTTTTGAGACATTATTCAAGAATTGTAGATGAAAACTGCACACCTTTTTTCTTTTGTTGATTCAGAATTCACAACTACTACAAAATGTGAGTTGGATAATGCTTGAGTCATAGGGTTCTCTGCTTAGCAAAGAGATTTTGGTTGGCTAGAATCTCTCTTCCAAATAAATGGCTTGTTGTTCAGTTATTTTAGTCATGTTCAACTCTTCGTGACTGCATTTGAGGTTTTCTTGACAAAGATACTAGAGTAGTTTGCCATTTCCTTCTCCAGCTTATTTTACAGAAGAAGAACTGAGGCAAAAAGGGTGAAGTAATTTACCCAGGGTCACTCAACTAGTAAATGTCTGAGGCCAGATTCAAACTCATGAAGAGAAGGCTTCCTGACTCTAGTCCCAGCATGCTATCTGCTGTGCCACCTAGCTGCCCTTAAATAAATAAATAAATCTCTGAAATGTTTTAGCTAGGATACAGCATGGTGATTATTTTTCCTCCCACACTGCCCGTATGTTCTAGGAGGGGAAGCTAATCAATCTGTCATTTTTTTAAAGTGTATTTTATGCCCTGTGTAGTGAGAAATGGATACAGAATTCTAGTCTTTGTCACTAAGGAGCTTACAGACTACTAAAGCGAGAGAGCCCACACACAACACTTTGCACAGTACCTGACGTATAGTAGGTGCTTAATAAGTGTTGATTGATGACAAATTAATTACACAAGAAACATTACCAAGTGCCATTTCACAAAGTGTCTATGTAGTGTAGAACAAAATAGGCCAGTTCTGAGAGTCAATAGGGCAGAAAGTACAAACGTGTAGCATGAATGGAATAAAACTCCCTTTAATAGGCCTATGCAACCACATGTGTCCCCCTTTTTCATTGGAATGGGGTCATGTTCTCAGGTCTAAAGGTACACAGGTATTTCAATCACAGATGTCTCACTGCTTTGAGCTCTGACCCAGTTCACAGTTGTGACACATCCTTAGTCACATAGAGCCCTGGTGCAGAGCCAATTAAGGTCTGGACCACATGGATCCAATTAAGAGCTGAGGCATATAGATTTTCAAGCTTTTTGGTGCTGAGTCAATCAAAGGTTCTGTGTCTTTGTTTGAAAACTATATATATGTTCTGGGAGGTTGGTATTTTGCTTAGGGGCTTACTCATGGGAAGAATATTTTCCTGAGGTTTTTGTAATTTGGTCAGATGAGACTCTGGGTAGCTGTTCTTATAGGACCCTTCAGCTTTGTGAACCCAGATGTTGGTGTTTCCTGGACTGGTGATTATGTATCTATTACTTTGTTTAGACAGTTGGAGTCCTGTCTATAGGATTCTTTATTGGATACTCACTTCTACTTATCTGTCTCATTATTTAATTAAAGTAAGATTGCTGACTCCTTTGAAGCTGTTTTTCCTTTAGAAAAGCAGATCAAGAACCTGTGTTAGCAGCCCTACTGTGTGCTGGTGTTATTGGTCTTATACCTCCATAGCAGCTGCAAGTATCATTACCAATACAAAGGTGAACCGTCAAAGGATACAAAATATTACAGAGGATCTTCCTTTTGGTTCATTGCTTGAATTGTAAAATTATCTATATGTTCCAGGAACTGTGAGAAAGTGAAAAGTGAAGAGCCACTATCTGGACTAAAACCATGTAAGGCTTATATCCCTAAAGAAATCAAATAAATAGGAAAAGGTCCTATATATGAAAAAATATTTATAGCAGCTCTTTTTGTGGTAGCAAAAAAACCCCCCAGAACAAACAACTTGAAATGAAAACGATGCCTGTCAGTTGAAGAATAGCTGTATATATTATGGTATACTGTGATGGAGTACTACAGTGATATAAGATATAAGCATTTTTAGTGCTTGCTGATTTCTAAGGTGTAAATCCTCATATTGGAAATTTAGCAGTGGGGCGGAGCCAAGATGGCGGAGTAGAAACAGCTCATCCAAGCCACTCTGCCCCCAGATTCCCCCCAAATTATGTAAAAGGGGACTCTGAACAACTTCTGGAGCCCCAGCACCCACAGAACGACACAGAGAAGCTAACCTCCCGCTGAGGACAGCCCAGCAGCCCTGCAGGAAGGACCAGCGCAGTGCTCTGGGAACCGGCAGTGCGCAGTGCACAGGGAGCCAAGCCAAGCGGAGCCCAGGTCCCTGTGAGCCGAGGTTTTAGCCCCAGGGCGGCAGGGCCAACAGCCGGCTGGAGAGACCCCAGAACACCAGCAGCCTTGGCGACTCCAGAATTATCAACATAGACATGCCTAGGACAAAGTGAGAGGTTAGTGCCCTGTGGACTTTGGGACCAGTATTTGGGGAATGCGTCGGCTTCCTCCCTTGGGGGCTAGAAGCCTCTGAGGAGACAGCCATTTTGTAGTTTTCAGAGGCAGCTCCAGCTCCTGGCCTGCGAACTGTAGGGAGATCCAGCGATCAGTCTTGGGGGGTAATCGCTCTTGCTTTAACCTCCCTGGATCTGGATTGTGATCTAGGGTGGAAGTCGTGGGTGGGTTTACAGCTTGCCAGAAACGGAAGTTGCCCTCCCACATGTTTGGGATGAAAATTCCCCTATCTGTCTGCAAAGACATACTGTGGCAACAAGCCCAAAAGTCAAGTAATTAAGTGGCAACATGCCAAGGCAAAGGAAACAGAAAAATGCAACCCTAGACTCCTATTTTGGGGGCATAGAGCAGGAAAAGGATTGTGAGGTCAGAAGTCCTGCTCCAAAAGCCCCAGGGGAAAACATGAGTGGGTTGCAGGCCATAGAGGACCTTAAGAAGGACTTTAAAAATCAAATAAGAGAAGTGGAGGAAAAATTGGAAATAGAAATGAGAAGGATGCAGGAAAAGTATGAAATGAGGGTCAACAGCCTGACTGAGGAAAACAACACCTTAAAAAATAGACTAACTCAAATGGCAAAGGAGGCCCAAAAGGGCAATGAGGAGAAGAATGCCTTAAAAAGTCGAATTTGCCAGATGGAAAAAGAATCTCAAAAGTTCACTGAGGAGATTCATTCCTTCAGAGTTAGACTGGAGCAAATGGAAGCTAATGACTTTATGAGAAATCAAGATGCTGTTAAGCAGATCCAAACAAACGAAAGATTAGAAGGCAATGTGAAATATCTCATGGGAAAAACCACTGACCTGGAAAATAGATCCAGGAGAGACAATTTAAAAATTATTGGACTACCTGAAAGCCATGATCAAAGAAAGAACCTAGAAATCACCCTTCAAGAAATTCTCAAGGAAAATTGCCCTGATGTTTTAGATCCAGAGGGCAAAATAGAGGTTGAAAGAATCCACCGATCACCTCCTGAAAAGATCCCAAAAAGAAAACTCCCAGGAATATTATAGCCAGGTTCCAGAATCCCCAGATCAAGGAGAAAATACTACAAGCAGCCAGGAAGAAACAATTTCAATATTGTGGAAACACAATCAGAATAGCCCAGGACCTGGCAGCTTCTACACTGAGGGATCGAAGGGCATGGAATATGATATTCCAGAGGGCAAAAGAACTGGGAATGAACCCAAGGGTCACCTACCCAGCAAAAACTGAGTATTTTGTTTCAGGGGAAAATATGGTCATTCAGTGGAATAGAGGACTTTCAAGCATTCTTGAGGAAAAAACCAGAATTGAATAGAAAATTTGACATCCAGACACAAGAAGGAAGAGATGCCTGAGAAGGTAATCAGGGAAAAGAAATCAAAAGGAACTTATCAAAGTTGAACTATTTACATTCCTATATGGAAAAACAATAACTGTGGATGATATCTTTCTCACTATGAAAATAATGGAATAAGGGTGTGTGGTCATATGAATACATATGTGAATGTGTGTGTATATGGTTACAGTTATATATGGATAGAGGGCATAGGTTGAATTTGTTGGGAAGGGAGAATACTCAAGGGATGAAATTATGAGGTAAGAGAGGAAAGTGGCAAGAGGAGATGGGGAGAGACAGGGTAGGGTAAACTATCTCATGTAGAAGAAGCAAGGGGAAGTGGTTGCAAGGGAGGGGGAAAATAGGAAGGCAAAAAGGCAAAACCACATTCTCATTGAATTTGGTTCAGGGAGAGAATGACATAGATACTAAATGGGATATCTCAACCTGCAGCAGAATAGGGGGAAGGGGGATGAGAGGAGGGATGATGGATGGGAGGGCATCCTTGGGGGGAGGGGAGGTTGGAAGTACCCACTATAGAAGAGGGACAGGATCATATAGGGAATGGACCAGGTGGGGGGTGGGATGAGTGGGAGGGAATTATAAGCAGCCTTGTACAATATATCTACTATGATAGACATGTACAATATATACTGAATTACTTATCTCCCCAGAGGGAATGGGTGACAAGGGAGGAAGGAAATGGATCTGAAATTCGAGGTCTTAAGATTAAATGTTTCAAATATATATAAATACTATTATTAATACTCTTTGCTTGTAATTGGGAGATAAGATGTGCAGGCATTGGGACACAAAGATTCACCTTCCTCTAATGGAAAAGTCGAAGGGGGTATGGGAGAAGGTATGGGAGAGAGCAGATTGGAGGAAGCAATATCTTGCGGGACTGCTATTCTGGGAGGGTGGGTAGGGGAAAAACAGGGGGGGAAATGATTGTAACTCAAAATCTGGCGGAAATGAATGATGTAAAACAGAAGTTAATAAAGCATTTGTTTAAAAAAAAAGAAAATTTAGCAGTTGGCTCTCTATGCCAATATAAGCTGGCCCCAGCACATCTCTGGATCTTTAACTATTGGCAGTGTAAAAAAGAGAACATAAAGAAAAAACTTTTTTTAAAAAAGGTCTTTAACAGCCACAATGGATATGAGATTAGTATGGGAAGTAAGTAGTTACATAATTGTTTAATCTTATTGGGAACATCATGGCCTTTTCCCTTTCTCTGCTAATTTAGGAGAATGCTGGTGGCTTGAGGTTGTGCATGCAAAAAGCAACATGGCTGGTACCTGGTGGAGATTGGAAGGAGGCAGGAAAGCAAAGGGAAGAGTCAGAGAGAAGGGAGACTTGGCACTAGTAAGACCAGAAGTACTCTGGAGGTTTTCCTTTCATCGTGCATAGTATACTTGGTAGTGAAAAATGGAGACCCTGCAACATTCTTCCCTTCCTTGCCTGAAAAACTGCATACATTGGTTACTGTGGAAACAAAGTCTTACTTGTACATGCACCTGGGATTAAATATATCCCTTGCTTTTCTCTTCTCCTGTATTGGTGTCAATATTCCATAGGAGATGAGGAAATTGAAGGAAAATCTCAAAGAAACCTAGCCTTTGTTCTTGTAGATCATTTGGAAGCCAAATCTCTAGGTCCTCATCTTGGCTCTTCACATCTTTACTTCTTTGAGGTACCCCTACTTTGCCTGGAAATAATGTACTTTCTTTGAAACCACTGAATGAATTTCATTCATGGTCTGAAGTTGGACTTACCTATCAGATGCTTTTATTGTAAAAGAAAAAAAAATCTGGACTCAAAACTACTTATTTTTATCTATTATCCCCTAGGTGGGGCAATAGAGTAGGGAAGCTCCGAGTTCCAATATGACTTCTTACACTTACAAGTTGTATGATCTTGGGCAAATCAGTTAACCTCTATTTGTCTGCTTCCTCATCTGTAAAATGGGGATAATGATAGCACTTCCCTCACAGGGTTGTTCTGAGGATCAAAGAGATTTAATGATTATAAATTTATAATTTAATAATTGTAAAGTTCTTAGCCCAGTGCATGGCACATAGTAGAGTTATATAAATGTTAGCTATTATTATCTTTTTGTCTGTAAAATGGGAATAAAAATAGCACCTACTCACACAAGGATGTTATAGGGATCAAATAAGGTAATATTTATGAAATCCTTGACAAAAACAAAAAGTACTCCACTCAGAAACAGCTGTACAGAGGAGGAGTTGTAGGATTCATATAGGGAAAATGCTATCAATGACAGCTCTTCAAAGAATTCTTGGCTCTGCCAAAAGATCCCTTCCCTTTCTAAGTATTTTGAGTCAAGAAACTATCATTGTGGCCTTAGGAAAGTCACTTAACACATACAAACTTCAGTTATGGATTTGTCTGCCTGGATGGCTATCATTTCTGTATGTTACAATTTATAGCTGTGAATGGAACCTAAGTGGGACATAAAATGGAGGGGAACGGGGTTTTTTATAGACAAAAACAGGTTAGGGAGGGGAAGGCACTTAGTATCTTGTACCAAGAAGATGATTACTATAATTCCAGCATTAAGGATCTTGGTGAGGTCAGGGGCTGCTATGTGGTGGTGGTAGTTTTTCTTCAGTAGTTTTCAGGCATGTCTGATTCTTTAGGACCCCATTTGGGGTTTTCTTGGCAGAGATACTGGAATGATTTGCCATTTCCTATGTGGATTGTTGCCTATTCTCCTCATTCTCCACTAGGAGGAGATATAGCCGTAGAATGGAAGGATGGGGGAGTCAGGGGAGAGAGCTAGAACCAGACTCAGTTGAGCAATAGGTGGGCCTGATGGAAATGA
Organism: Gymnobelideus leadbeateri; assembly: GCA_011680675.1. Taxonomy (NCBI): domain Eukaryota; kingdom Metazoa; phylum Chordata; class Mammalia; order Diprotodontia; family Petauridae; genus Gymnobelideus; species Gymnobelideus leadbeateri. The sequence goes on from WOXC01000492.1 coordinate 160,129, forward strand.
AGAAAGCTCTAGCACAGATAGTCATGAGAAGTAATAAAGATTTATTTAGTTTACATCACTGGGTCAAATCTAACAAGATAAAATATGAATTATCTGGAATTCAGTACTTGTATCTTGGGGCACTAGTGAGCTGTTCCAACTTTCTGCCTTTCCTCCAAGTATAGTAGCAATGATGAATGTAGCCGCTTCCTTGGCCCTGACTGGTAATGGCCAAAACATAGGGAACCTTTCTTTCCTTCTTAGTTGCCTGAGATGCTCTATGAGATCATGTTAATACCAACCTGATTATGAGGAAGCTGCTCAGAAGCTTTGAACCCAAACCAATCAGTAGTAGAGCAGCGAAGCCCAGAAGAGAGCCATGCCTTGCACAGCCCAAGATCAGAAAGCAGACCTTTGAAGGGCCTTTAAAATCCACCTAGGGGAGAAGTACCCCCAGTGTCATTTAGTGCCTTCCCAAGGGCACGGAGAGGGTCAGATCTACAACTTATCATGTCACTCTAGTTAATCGGAAGGAAGGAAATCTCCTAGCTACTCACCCTTCATGACCACTTCTTAAACTGTGGGGTACGATTATGGGGTTACTATATGAGGTTACTGGTAGAGCATGGGAACATAGACTTTTATGTGACCCCTTAGGTAAAGCCTATGGACTTCTCAATAATATTTTTAAATATATAAAACAAAATACACAAGATTATAAAGGGAACCAATTACATTGAAATACAATAGTTATCAAAATATTTTGGAAAAACCCAGTTTATGAACTTCTAGTTAAGAAATCCTGATCTTGGGGCAGCCAGGTGGCACAATGAATAGAGCATGGGCCCTGGAGTCAGGAGACCTGAGTTCAAATGTGGCCTCAGAGACTTAATGCTTACTAGCCGTGTGACCTTGGGCAAGTCACTTAACCCTGATTGCCCTGCCTTATACCCTCCAAAAAGCAAAAAAAAAAAAAAGGAAAAAAATCCTGATTTAGATTCTCTAGCATCCCCAGGGTTCTACCTGGCAGTGTTTCCTCATGAAAATGGCCTATCAGAGTATAAAAGAATCCCAGAATGTCAGAATTTGATAGTTGGAAGAATCCTTTGCATCTCTCTCGTATAACCCATTTTCAAAAGGAACCCTCTCTATAACATACCTGAAAAACAGTCATCTTGCCTCTGCTTGAAGACCCTCAATGAAGAAGGATGTCTTGAAGTCCCCTGTTTTATTTTAGAACTTCTCCAGATGTGCTCTGACCAGAGGGGAGGGAAGAAGGTTTATTGCCTCCTTATTCCTGGAAGGAATGAATTGGTGCAAAGTTGGGGGACCAAGAAGGAGAGGCCAAGGAGAAAGTGGGAATAATTAGTCCCAGATAAATCTATTAAAAGTATTTTTGCAAAGTCAACAGCATTACTAAAAATCTCTTCCCCCAAAGGATAGGACCACAAAGGGGAAACCACCCTGGCCTAGTGAGTTTCATGTGTTGTCCTCTTTTACATGACTCTATTTGACTACATTACTCACATACAATCCTTTCCTGTACATTCCATAACCTTTAGTATTATTTTAGTATTATTGAAGACTCTGCCATCCCCAAATCTAGCACTCAGGGGTTTCAAGCTTCTGATGCTGATGCTAGGGAAAGCAAAGTAGCTTGATTTATGGTTGTTTAATATTGTTATTCTCTAACAATTGTTATATAGTGAGAGAAACGAATCATTGAGGACCCCTGCTCAAACTCTAATCAGTATTAGTTCATTATGATTTTATAAGGGGTAATTATTGTTAGTAATTATTTTAATATAATCATCTAGTAATGCACATCTAGTTAATCACTTAATAATAGGTATAAGAATAAGCAATATATTAATCCATACTTTGTAAAAATCACATGGGAATATAGATTCTGATAGAAGGGCTCTATAATAGGCCTCAAACTTTAATGTAATGTTCATTACTTGTTTACCATCTATGGAGCTCACTTGCACTCTCCCAAGGATGCTGACCAAGATATCTCCATCCTGTTTTGTTCAGATTCCAAGACCAAGCCAAGAATGGGTGTGGCATGGTGCAGAGAATCTCCTCTTGCCTAACCTAAGGGGGAGCCCATCCATCTTATGACCACATATTCATTCCTTGCTTTACCCAAGTTGTGACCCTGCTGGCACATCCTTTTTGCTTATTTTAGCTTATGCACCATCTGTCAACCAATGGATTTCTGTATTTTACCATGCCTCCATAAATACAAGGTCTGGGAAGAAGGGGGCATCTCAGATCATGAATAAGATCTGAGGTCTACTTCATTAAAGGGCCCCATGGACCCTTTTATAAAGTTCCATTGGATCAGAGCTCTACCTCGGTCTCTTTTTATTGTAGGTTGGACAATTTTAGTCCTTGCAACAGCTAGATGGTATAAGCCACATTGGAACTCAGGAAGGTTTGAGTTCAGATTTGACCTCAACCATTACTTTCTATGTGATCTTGGGTAAGTCACTTAAGTCTGCCTTAGTTTATTCATTTGCAAAATCACGATGAAATTAGCACTTACTTCCCAAGGTTGTTATGAGAATAAAATGAGATAATGTTTTTGAGGCACATGGCAAACCTTAAAGCATAATATAAATGTTAGCTATTACTACTATTTAATTAGCCAATGACAAACGTACCTTTAAGTATGTAATAGAAAGTCACAGGAACATTTCAACTTCTCATCTTTTGTGGTTTCTTTTTTCTTTTTAAAAAATTCTATGGGGCGGCTAGGTGGCACAGTTAATAGTCTGGAGTCAGGAGGACCTGAGTTCAAATTCTGCCTCAGACAATTAACACAAAATTGGCCATGTGACCTTGGGCAAGTCACTTAACCCCAATTGCCCTACCTTCCCCCCTCCAAAAAGCAATTAAATAAATCATATCCTAAAAAATTCTAAAATAAGTAAATAGTAAATAAAACAAGTATTTCTGTATACCCAGTAGAACAAAGATTATATACCCCCCATGAATTTCTTTTATGTATAACTTGCTTTTTTTTTAAAGTATGTAAAAAATTCAACACAACTTTTAAAAGATATTTTATTTTCCCCCAATTGTGTGTAAAAATTTTTTTAACATTCAGATTTGGGGTTTTTTTTTTGAGTTCTGAATTCTATCCTTCTCTCTTCTCCCTTTCTCTTCCCTGAGATGGTAAGCTATCTAATATAGGTTATACTTGTGCAATCATGTAAAACATATTTCCATATAACTCATTTTGTTGAAGAAAACTTGAACCAAAAAAACATGCAAGAAGGAAAGAAAGTGAAAAATAGTATGCTCTGGTCTATATTCAGAAGCCATAAGTTTTTTCTCATCATAGAATTTTTCATAATGGGTCCTTGGAGATTGTCTTGGATCATTGTATTGCTGAGAATAGCTAAGTCATTCACAGTTTTTCATCCTACAGTATTTTAAAAATTTTATTTAATTATTATTATTATTATTTTGCTTTTTGGAGGGGAGAAAGTAGGTCAACTGGGGTTAAGTGACTTGCCTAAGGTCACAGAGTAGTTTTGTGTCAAGTGTCTGAGGCTGGATTTGAACTCAGGCCCTCCTGACTCCAGGGCCAGTGCTCTATTCACTGTGCCACCTAGCCACCCTGTGCCACCTAGCAGCCCCCATCCTACAGTATTGTTGTTACTATGTACAATGTTCTGATTCTGCTCACTTCACTTTGCATTAGTTCATGTAAGTCTTTCCAGATTTTTCTGAAGTCACCCTTCTCATCATTTCTTATAGCACAGTAATATTCCATTATAATCATATACCACAACTTGTTCAGCCATGATGCAATTGATGGGGAATCCATCAATTTTCAATTCTTGGCCACCACAAAAAAAGCTGCTATAAATATTTTTGTACAAATAGATCCTTCCCCCTTAAAAAAAATCTCTTTGGGGGCGGCTAGGTGGTGCAGTGAATAGAGCATCGGCTCTGGAGTCAGAAGGACCTGAGTTTGGATCTGGCCTCAGACACTTATCGCACACACAAATAAAAACCTAACTATGTGACCTTGGGCAAGTTACTTAACCCCAATTGCCCTCCAAAAGGCAAAAGAAAAAAATCTCTTTGGGGTGTAGACCTAGTATTGGTATTGCTGGGTCAAAGGATATGTCCAGTTTTATTGGCTTTTAGGCATCATTCCAAATTGCTCTCCATAATGGTTGGATCAGTTCACAACTCCATCAGCAATGTATTAATGTCCCAGCTTTTCTCATATCACCTCCAACATTTATTATTTTTCTTTTCTGCCATATTAACCACTCTAATAGGTGTGCAGTGGTACCTCAGAGTTGTTTTAATTTCTATTTCTCTAATCAATAGTGATTTAGAGCTTTTTTTATATGACTACAGATAGCTTTGATTTCTTTATCTGAAAAGTTCCTGTTCATGTCCTTTGGCCATTTGTCATTTATTGAATCAATACAACTTTCAGAGCTATCTGACTTCTCTCTGATTTCTTCTGGTTTATTTTCTATTTGTGTCGTTTTTCTTTTTGAAGAGGGGAGGAACTTATCTTAAACTCCCTCTCACCCTAACAACCATTTGAAAAAGAAAGAAAAATAAAATCTTGTAATAAACATGCATAATTAAACAAATGAATTCCTATATTGGTCATATAAATACACACATAATTTTTCATCTTGAATCAATTGCTACATTATTGGTATTCTGTAAATTGCAGCTTTTCATTTAATTAATCATACTGCTTAAATCTTTGAAAGTTGTTTTCCTTTACATTGTTGTTATTATATAAATTGTTCTCCTGGTTCCCATCCTTTTGTAATGGGTCAGGATTGGAGGGAAAAGAGAAGATATACAGTAATGGTAATGGTAATGGTAATAGGAGCCTACATTTCCCAGAATGTTATGGGCTGAAGGTATACAAGGCATCAGGTAAGGGGCTTTTGGGGTAAAGATAAGGTCATAGAAGTTTAATGTAAGTTTTGTTTGGAGGTAATATCTCTTTCAAAATTTGTGGGCAATTTTCTTTTATGATTTTCTAAGATTATGGTGGTTAGAATCTTGTTTCTTTATTGTTTGAGAAGTCCTGACAATTCTTTTTTTTTTTTTTTTGCATTTTGGAGGGGCAATTGGGGTTGTGACTTGCCCAAGGTCACATGACTAGTAAGTGTTAAGTGTCTAAGGCAGAATTTGAACTCAGGTCCTCCTAACTCCAGGGCCAGTACTCTATTCACTGGACCACCTAGCCGCCCTGGGTCCTGATAATTCTTTAAAAAAAATTTTTTTTTAATATTTTATTTGTTTTAATTACCAAAAATATGCTTTTTATCATCTAGCTCCTCTTCTCCCCTTTCCCTGTTTAATGAAGTGTGTTTCTGTACACAACAGTGTATCTGTTTTGTTTCTTCTTTTGACCTTTTCAAATGAGAGTAAGGTCCAAATGTCAGTTGCTTTTCCTCACCCCCTCCTCCTTGTTTGTATAGATGTTATTTGTATGTCTTGATTAAGTGAAATAATTTTCTTTAACCTTCCTTTCCTTTTCCTATACCCCTCATCCTCATCGCCTCTAGTGAATTTCTCTTCCCTTCTTTTTCCATTCATGTCTTAACATAATCAAGACATAACAGGACCAGTTTCAGGTCTTTCTAATTAAGCTCCCTTTCTCACCCCTGATGAAAGGATTCAGAGAGAATAAATGTATCGTCTCCTCATGTTTGAATGTAAGCAGTTTATTCTTCTTTTCTCATTGTTCATTCATGTCTACCTTTTGATGTTTCTCTTCCCTTATGTATTTGAACCTCAAAGTTTCTACACAGCTCTGGGTTTATTTTTTCTTTCATCAAGAATACTTAGAAGTCCTCTATTTCATTAAATATCCATTTCCCCCTGTGGCATTATATTCAGTTTTGCGGGATAAATCTTTTGTCTTTTGAAATATTGTATTTCAAGTTATCAATTCTTTTATAGTGGTGGCTGCTAAATCATGTGTGATCTGTTTATAGTTCCTTGGGACTTGAATTTTTTATTTTTTGCTGCTTGCAGAATCTTTTCTTTGAATTAGAAACTCTGGATTTTCATTTTTGGGTTTCTTTCAGGAGGTGACCAGGAGATACTTTCTATCTCCACAGGCCCTAAGAGACCAGGGAGTTTTCTTTTTAGTATTTCTTGCAGTATGATGATGCTTTCTTGCTTTCTCTCTCTCTCTCTCTGGTCATAGCATTCAGATAGTTGAATGATTCTTAAATTCTTTCCCTTGAATGTTTTGCAGGTCAGTTTTTTTTTCTTGCTATGAGACAACTAATATTTTCTTCTATTTTTTCCATCTTTTGACTTTGTTTCAATATTTCTTGTTGCCTCATGGAGTCATTGGCTTCTATTTTGTCCATTCTAACTTTCAGGGAGTTTGTTGCTTAGGCAAGGTTTTGTACCTCTTATGCCAATTTTTTATTCCATAGCCTTCGTTTCTTTTCTATTTTTTTTGCAGGTGCTCTCATTTAATTTTTAAAAATATTTTTAACTCTTACAAAAAACCTTTTGCTTCATCTCTTCTAGGAATTCTAGTTGAATTTTTGCCCAGGTTATGTTTTTTTTTTTCCTGGGGCTTTGCTTGTAGATATTTTGGGATCATTTGTTTCTTCTGGGTTTATGTCTCGAGTTTCCCTGATACCACAATAAAATAAAGATAATGCAAAACAAACATCGTTTATTCCTAGACAGAGCACAGAGCATGTTTATGACAGTATGTTTTGCTTTATAACAAGCTTCTCTTCCTTGGCTTCTGCATACATGCATTCCCAATCTATTGCTCTCTCTTTGGTTTCTTTGCTGAGACTTGCCATCACAGATTCCAGTTTTCCTATTCTGCCTATTATCTTGCTAAGCAGGCCATAAATTCTACTCTTATAATTCTCATTTCTCTTTTGAAACACTCAGGGACAGTGTGGTCTAATTCCACGTTCTCTTTACATTCTACAGGGTTCTCTGTCTCATCAAGTGTTGGGTCATTTTATAAAATCTGTAGACCATATTTCAGTGGGTTGTTAATATCTTTCCTATTATCTGCTTATATTCAAGTTTTTTTTGTGTGTTTTCTTTTTCTTTACAACTTTGATAATTTTTTTTTGTTTTGTTTTTTGCTTTTTGGAGGGGAGAGAGCAGGGCAATTGGGATTAAGTGACTTGCCCAAGGTCACAAGGCTAGTAAGTGTGTCAAGTGTCTTAGGCCAGATTGATAATTTCAATATTCACCCCCATACCCCTATCTCCCCCTGTTATTCATTTTCCAACTGTCCCCTCTGATTGTAGTTTCCTTGGAATCTGGATCTTAAGAAGTCTCAGTTTCCTCCCATGCTGGGCAAATCATAGTTCATCAGCCTAGGCTTCTTCCCCAAGAAACTTTTGGGTGGTCAGAACTTGGAGCCTAGGATGCCATGATAGATGCAGTTAGGCCAGCACGTTAGCCCTGAAAATCCATATTCCCAAGATACTAGCCCAGGTGGGGTTTTATACTTGAACTTAGTGAGATTAATGCTGTCTAAGAAATTTTGTGAGCCTAATACCTCAGGTGTTCAGGTTGTTGTCCTGAATAAGGTGAACTTACAGCAAAATAAGATGGAAAGCAAACTGGCCCCAGTGTATTCAGTGCGCCTCTTAAAAGCAGAGGTGTCATCTTTTAAGCAACTATGGTTTGAAGACTAAGGGGGAGCTAATGGAGTTGGAGAAAGGGCAAGGGAAGGCATATCTCATAATGGGGGTGGGGACTTACCGGCAACAACCAGGGTCTTGGCTATTTCAACTCCCTTTAAGAAAGGTGTGTGTTGCCTGTGAGGAGGGCAGATGGCACCAGGCAGCTTACAAAACTAGCTAGCTGAACAAAGTTATCGTGCTCAATGCTACAGTTGTGCCAGAACCTGGCAATGTCATAGACCAGGTGGCTCAGATTCAGGGAATGGTATGGATTAGTGGCCTCACCAATGCTTATTCCTCTTTCCCTATGGCTGAAATTAGCTGGGATGTTTGATTTCACCTGGTAAGGAGTTGAGTATGCTTTTATTGTCCTTCTCCAGGGCTACCAGAACTCTCATATTGTCACATTGTGATAGGTAGAGACCTAAAAGAAACCTCTGTTCATGAAGGCATTGATACTGTACCTCTAAACTGAAGACATGATGCTTACCAGGACAGATGAGGCCATGGTGGCAGAGACCCTAGATCAGATAGTGAACTATATAAGGCACAGGGGGTAGGAAACCAACCATTAGAAAATCCAATGTCGGGGCAGCTAGGTGGCGCAATGAGTAGAGCGCTGGTCCTGGAGTCAGAAGGACCTGGGTTCGGATCCGGCCTCAGACACTTAACACATGCAAACAAAAACCTAGCTGTGTGACCTTGGGCAAGTTACTTAACCCCAATTGCTCTCCAAAAAGAAAAAAAAAAAAGAGAAAATCCAATGTCCAGCCTGCTCTGCCAAATTTTGGGGACAACAGTAGGTTGGGGAAACCCAGCCAATTCTAGGCACAATCCAGAGGAAGCTACTGATGCTGACTTGCCCATAATCTAAGATGGAAGCTCAGAGACTTATGGAGTCTTCAGATTTTGGAGAACCCATATTTCTTACCTGAACAGGCACTAAGGTTGGACAGAATAAGTGACTGTTAGGCTTCCAGAGCTGCCAATCCCACATTTCCGCTCAATATGCCACTTTTGAAAGGCAGTTGCTTGCCTGTTACTGGGCCCTAGTTACTACTGAACAAATGACACAGGGTCATACAATCACCCTTTGTCTAGACTTGCATGTTATGAGTTGAGTGATGCAAGATGGTCCCTCTTACAAGAATGATAGTACATAAGAGGCTTCTGTTGCTAAATGGAAATGTTATTCAAGATTGTGCTTGCCAGGGTTTCTCAGACATGAATGCCCTTCACAAAAAATTGGCTACTATGTCAGAAATTGAGGCCCCTAGTCCAGGCCCTGAAACCCTGCCTCCCCTACTAGCCCAGTGAGCCTCCCTCTACCTATAAGGACCTTGCTCCTGAGGAACATTGTTTTGCCTGATTTACCTCTAGCTTCATCTACTATGAGAGAAGTATATGGAACTGGACTTCATCAGACATTAATCCAGTGATAAGAGGATACCTTGGGAAGTGGGAGTCCTGGTAATTCTTCCTAGGGGTCTGAGCTTCAGGCTGCATTTATGGCATATGAGAGAGTTTTGAGGGCTGGGGCAGAAAAGACCTCCATCTGTACTGATTCATGAGTCTGTCTAGGTGGTCTTGGGCCTTGAGAGAACAAATTTGGATAATCAAAGGCTCTCTCCACTGGGGACAGGAATTTTGCCTCCAACTACTTAGAATTTTTTGTAGGGAATGTCACACCCATTAGATACCTTGTATGTCAAACAACCAGGTTGGCGTCATTACAAGAATAGGAGAAGTAAGGGAGTGAATCTGTTGATAATATGGACATTGGGATGTTGATGCCATCAGCATAAAACTAAACGATTTATCTAACAAAGCAACTATTCCTGTCCAACCGTTACCCTTGTGGCAGTTAGAGCCCTCAGTCTGTCCCCAACTGGCAAAATGACAGTCTCCTATCTCAGGGCAAGAAGTTTGCCCTTGCTAATTAACAGCTGCATCATCATGCACCTGACTGCTCAGGGTAGGTATCCAACCTCCCAGAAGCCACATCTGTGACAAATTAATATCACCCTAGGAAGGAGAGGGGCTCTTTTTTCCAATAGCTCTGGGATCCAGTCTCCAGGAAAATTTACTGGATAAGAATGGACTGTTTTTGGACATAGTTCTAACTGGCCCTTTTCCGATCCTCCCTTATTCTTTCCTGAGGGCAGAGTTGCCTTGATCTTAAGGTCTCTTGCTTTCTAATAGCATGGGAAGGTAAAACTGTTAGTATGTAACTATAGTGAATGTATATTTACTTGAAATGTATATATATATATATATATATATATATATATATATATATATATACACACACACTCTCTGAACAACTTTGGAATTGCTTGTGTGATATGGGAGACACTGGCACAGGACCACTCAACATGGCATGCTCTCCTTAAAGAAGTTGTATGCTCTGTGAGCAGAGCAGAATTGAAGGAGCTCAAAAGAAATGGGAGATGAGCAAATTTAGAGAATCCACCCCAAATGTTCACATGGACTATTTGTGCCCAACCTGTGGTAGAGCATTCCAAGCTTGGATTGGTCTGATCAACCACAGTTACAGATGAGGAAACTGAGGCAAACAGGGTTAAGTGACTTGCCCAAGGTTGCACAGCTACTAAGTGTCTGAGGCCAGATTTTTGAGTTTTTGTTCTTATGGAATTTTGGAATTTCCTTTCTTATCTTTTAATCATATCTGTTTTTAATGTTGTCTTGTCTGAAACCATGACTATTATGCTGACTAAAAGCATGATTATTATTTTATTTTTGATTTATATGAGGCACAATAGGTTTGACTCCAGCCCATCATTTTAAATTTGTGTCACTCCTTATAATTCAAGTGTGCTTTTTGAAACCTTTTGAGTTTGCTTTTCTTTGCTCCCCTTTTGGACTTGGAAGGGAAAATGGTTTCTTTCTTCCCCATTAAGATCTAAAAATTTGATAATAATTAAACTTCAGATTCATTAAATGCATTTATCTTTGTTGGTTTCTTTTGTCTTCCATGTTTTTATTTCAAAGATTCTACCTAATTCTGGGCTTCTCAAGAGGAATGCTGGACATAATCTATTCTATTAAAGGTCCATTTTCTCCCCTATAATATTGTATGCACTTGTACATGATACATTATTATTGGTATGAACCTTTTTTGTCTTTTGCCTTTTAGTTTATCATTGTCCAAGTTTTCTTTTACCTTTAAAAAAATTCTAGCATAAATTTGTGGTCCTAACTGTGGTTCCTTGAAAGTTTTTTTCTTCTTCTTGGCTGTTAGTAGTAATTTTTTTTTTTGACTGAAGAACTCTGGGTTTTGGCTATGACATCTCTAGGTGTGATCAATTTGGGGTTTCTTTCAGGTGGTGGCTTGTAGATTCTGTCTATTTTTATTTTGTCCTCTGGTATAATAGTTTTTGGGGACAGCTTTCTTTTATTATTTTTTAGATGGTGTACAGATTTTTACATTTGGTTATAATTTTTAAGGAGTATAAGCATTCTTAAATTATCTCTCCTTATCCTATTTTCAGGATCATTTGTTTTTGAGTGTGGATGTGTTTTAATTTTTCAACTTTTGGACTTTGTTTTAATGTTCTTGTTATATCATTGAACCAGTGAGTTTGATTAATGCCATTCTGTTTTTCAGAGTGTCCACTATGTGGGTAGGGCTTGCTACCTTCTGTTATTAGCTATTATTTTTCTTCTAAGTGTTCTAATTTATTTCTCTATATCTTATTTCAGATCTTCCATCATTCTTTCCTGTCCATTTTTGGAGTGCTTATGATTAATCCATTTTTTTTAAAGCAGTTGAGGTTAAGTAACTTGCCCAAGGTTATATGGCCAGTTATTTTTGTGTGGGTGTTAAGTATCTGAGGCCAGAACCGATCCCGGGTCCTTCGGACTCTGGGGGCGGCGCTCTTACTCACTGCACCATCTAGCCGCCCCATTCAATTTTATTTTATTTTTTTTTTGTGGGATTCTACTGCAATTATTGTAGAGTTGACTTTTTTTCTGGTATATTATATTGCATTCCCTAAATCCATGAAATTTGTTTATTATTAAAAACTTTCTTCTGTTTACTCATATCTTTAGCCTGTGTTATTGGATTTGAACTTTTTGTCAAGGACAAGCCATACCCCCTCCCATAGTCTTGGATGGGATGGCTAGGCACAGATTCTATGTCCTACTCCATTCTCAGAGTGAGATGCTGCTGGGTAGAATGTTTGAAATGCTACACACATGACAAGAGAAACCTAGAAAAATAAATACATTAGTGCAACTTGAAGGGCTAAATCATGTTGGTCTGAGGACACTTATAGCCATCACACAGTATCAACCAGCTCAAGTATAGTTGAAGAAGAGATACTAAGAAGCTAGAATTATAACCAGTGACCTGACTAGCTTATTTTACTCTTAAAACTTTTTCTTTTCTTTCCCCCCCACCCCAGACTAACATGATGTGGCTGGAAAATGAGTAGAAGAGATAATGAAAATTGTCAGACAACACTACTGCTTCTACATGCTATATATGACCCTATAAAATATTTTTTTTGTGGGGGGGGCATGATTTGGTCCTGACACAAAATCCAAACCCGGTAACTCAAGCTAAAGACATGATTAAAGATAAAACTTCTAATATAATAAAAATTATTATGGGTTAAATGAATCCCAATATAAAATATTAGAAGAATAAACTAGTTCCACAATACTTTCACAGTAAAGTTAGGCATGTATCATTTCTATGTAGGTATATTAGCTATGTTTTATTTGCTAATGTATTAAGGGTAAGTACCATTGCTATGCATAGACATAATATGTCCTGCATATACTTTAAACAATGAAGCAGTGTAAGGAAGTTGACAGTGTATATCAACTAATGTTTCATATTTTGCTATGTTTATTGCATAGTACATATTTTTTATCTTTATTTTATTTTTTACTTGTTAAGTAACAAGTTTTTAAAAATTAGTCTCTCTCCAAACAAACCCAAAAAGCAAAGGCCTCAATACATATCTACCTAGTCTGACAAACCAAATTCCAACATAAACCATGTCCAAAAAATGTATATCTCTCTCTTCACTTTAAGTCCATCATGAAAATGATATGTTTCATCTTCTTTTTTTATTTTGGATTTGTGATATATCATGTTTTATAGTCTTTATAATATTATCACTGAATAAATTATCCTACTTCCCTTCATTTCTCTCTGTATCAGCTCATAAAAATCTCAGTTTCCTCTGAAATTTATATTTCATCATTTCTTATGGCACAATTATATTCCATTATATTCATATGCTACCATTTGTTTAGCTATTTTCTAATAAGAGGAGCCCCTTTGTTTCCAGTTTTTGGCTAACTTGAAAAGAATTGCTATAAATATTTTTGTTTATACAAATTATTTTCTTCTGTTTTTGATTCTTTTAGAGTATAGGTCTTGTGGTGATGTTCCTGGGGAAAAGGATATGCACACTTTGGTAATCTGGGCATAGTTCAAAATTGCTTTTCATAATGGTTGCTATATATTATTTTAATATGTCACATAAATGGTAAAATGGTTTGAGTACCTGTGATGCTGGTATGATTATTTTGGATGAATGGGAAGTTGATGCTTGTTATGATGTATATCACGTATACTTCTAGATGCTTTATGTATACCTTGAATAATATTGTATGGATTGCAAAATGTTTGGCTGAGTGAGTGATGTAACCAGTGCTCATGCGATGCACTTCTATCAAATTTTTGTTCATCTAGTATTTAGAGTAATGGGAATTTGGGGAACATAAAGTAGGATAACAGAATGCTTCTAGTGATCATCATGCTTCCCTTACCACTCACTGGGAAGCATGGGGACTGTCCCAAGTGCATATTCACAAAAGACAGAAGGTTTCATGAGAGGAGGAGGCATCCAAGATTATTTTTTCTCCCTTGTTTCCTTTGTGTCCTTGAGAGGAGCTTCCTTTTGGCAATGCCAGAGTATGAAATTGGTTGTTGATTATTGCTTGATTATTAGCTAAGAGTTTTAGTTAATAATTATAACTAATAGCTATGAATTACATTTGAATCAAATACTGTAGGCCTTAGTAGTAGAGTTTTTTGGGGTTTTTTTGTTTTTTGCTTTTTGGAGGGCAATTGGGGTTAAGTAACTTGCCCAAGGTCACACAGCTAGGTTTTTTTGTTTTGTGTGTGCATTAAGTGTCTGAGGCCGGATCCGAATTCAGGTCCTTCTGACTCCAGAGCCGACACTCTACTCACTGCACCACCTAGCCGCCCCTAGTAGTAGAGTTTTTAAGAAGCTTACATCCCCAAAAGGTCCTGTCTTTGAGATAAGGAAGATGAGTGATGGATGAGTCAAATTGGTCAGGACATGTTTTGCCTTGAACTGGGTCTGTCTGGTGCTGAGTGGCATCTGCCACATGGCTTTCTAGATGATGTTGACTAATTCTGTGTTTTCCCTGTTATATAGATTTTGCATATAATACATGTTGCAAGTCAGCAAAATGTAAGCCCGCTTTTGCCTCTAATATAGACCAATCACAGTCTTAGTTTAGTTTGTGCCACTGGACCTTAGGTAACCACCAAACTATATAAAAAGCCACTCTGAGTATAAGATGTGTTTTTGGTCACTGAGGGACCACTGACCTCTATTATTGGCAAGTGCTAACCTCACTAATAAATAGATTATACTTAGACTTTTGTGCCTCACATTCTCTTCATTGTAGATAATGATTGGGGGGAGAAAGCAGATAACCACAGGGTCCTGACTTAGTCTGTGGTCATAGCTGTCTTTGCTTCTGTCATGACTTCAGATGCTGTTTGTGAGGAACCAAAATTGCCCGATGCCAACTTGTAGAAATGATTCAAGACTGATTTCAAGGTCAAAGTCTCAACTAATCCAATATAAACAGGGAGAGAGATACTGGCTGTCACTATGACTCTTTCCAGGCTGAAACTGATATTCTTCCCTCTAGTCCCCCTGGGTTTTTTTCCTTAAATACCTGACTATGAGGCAAAGTTCTAGATATGAAGTCCTTCCCTTTGATCTTTCCCATAACATTCTGAGAGACAAATGCCTTGGGACTTTGCTTTTTGCACCCCAGAAAGGAAAACTAGGGAGAGTAAGCTGAAGGACATTTGGGGAAAGGATTAGGTGGAGTTCCATGAAGGAGTACTTAATAACTTTCTATGTGTTTTTATTATGTTCAATAAACTATGCAACAGTAAATTAAAATTGAGAATGATCATCTGGGAAAGGGAATTCAAGTGAAGTGGGTTCAGCAATTTTCCTATAATTTTTGAATTATGACATTTTCTGTCCCACAAATCTCATCATCTAGCTAACTTCTGAATCCAGTCAACCAGGGTTAAAAGCACATGTACCCACACAGAGACACAGAGACCTACACACTGCTTAGTACCACTGACCAAAGGATATGAGGACTGATCTAAGTGAGATTCATTCTGAACATGTGACAGAGGGGTGCAGGGGAGACCAGTTGTTTGCTAGGTGGAGTAGAGTGCCACCTGGTGGGAAAATTGTACATTCCTTTGACTGTTAATTCAGTGATGGAGGACTTTCCTGCATGCTTGAGCAAGACAGCACGTGGCCACTAGAATAATAGTAGTACCCAAAGTGTCACATGGAGTAGCCACCAAGGATCACATGCACCCTCTACCCACGTTACATAATGATCCCAAATATTCCTTGTAATTAGGATTGATTTTAATTCCATATTTCCCACAAGTTCAATATCACAGCAGTTCCAGGGCTGCCATTTTAGAAGATACCACTTTGGCTTTCTGTTTCTTTTTTGGTCACAGATAATCAGGGAATATGTGTCTGGGAGCCAGATGACCTAAGTTCAAATCATAATTTTAAAATATTATCAGGGAGAAAATCAACAAAATACAATGAAACATTATACAACACTGGCTTTTGGAATTTTGAGAGTTTGAAATACAGCAAGGGATAATGTAGAGGCCACTAATACTGATTTCAGAAGACTTGAGTTCACATCCTTGTTTCCAGATTTGCAAGCTACATCATTGTACAAAAATTACAATCTTCCTGAGCCTGTTTCCTCATTTTTCAGATAAAGATAATATGTCCCTTTTATGGTTGGTGGTATTCCAGTGCCATTCAAAAATATTACACATAGAAAAAGAAATAAGAAATATCTTTTATGAAGTACCTAATAAAAAAAGAGACTGTGAAAAGGAGAGCATTTCTGTATTAACAAAGTCTGCTTCAAGTTAATCACAGGATAATTTATTACAAAAAATAGAGGTTCTTTTTTATCTTCTTAAAGATTGTAAAATGTGGAAACTAAAGGGGTGCCCATCAATTGGGTATGGCTAAACAAGTTGTGGTATATGCATATAATGGAATACTATTGTGTTATAAGAAACAAGGAGCAGGGGCGGCTAGGTGGCGCAGTGAGTAGAGCATCGGCCCTGGAGTCAGAAGGACCTGAGTTCGGATCTGGCCTCAGACACTTAACACACACACAAATAAAAACCTAGCCGTGTGACACCTTGGGCAAGTTACTTAACCCCAATTGCCCTCCAAAAAAGCAAAAAAAAAAAAAAAAAGAAACAAGGAGCAGACGGACTTCATATATACTGGCAAGGCTTATACAAACTGATGCTGAGTGAGAAGAGTAGAACCAGGAGAAATTTGTATACAACCACAGACACAACATATGTGTGATGACCAGCTATGACAGACTGGACTCTTCTCAGCAATGCAGTGATATAAGTCAATCTCGAAAGACTCATGAAGGAGAGAAATGCGACATCCAGAGAAATAACTAGAAAGAACTGAGCTTGAATCCTGATGGAAGCAAACTAATTGATCTTTTTCTTTTCATTGTTTGGTTTTATTTCTTCTTTACCATTTTTCATCCCACCTAGTACAATACGCCTTTGTAACTTGACTAATGTCTAATATGAAAGTATTTGCAGATCCTATACTGGACTATATGCTGTTGTGGGGAGTGGGGGAGGGAGGGAAAAAATTTGAAAATCAAGGAATTATGGAATTGAATCTTGTTAACTAAAAATAAACACATAAATTTAAAAAAAGATTGTAAAATGTTCAAAATGTGAAAAAATGGTTGAACCCTTTTTCATTTGAAACATTGTCAATCACTATAGCTGGATCAGGTGCAAATCCTCTTCACATAAGCCCTGTCTTTGGTGAGAGTCTCCTAATACCCCCGTTTATCATAGTAGTTGGGAGTTCCAAAATTATAAGGAGACCCACAAGGAGACATGTATTAATAATGGAGCCACATAGAAATGGACCAGTCCTGAAGCCATCAACAAAATTTTCTAGGTTTGTCTACTACCAAGGGAAGAGCTGTATTGTAATGCAATGAGATTGTCTTAACTATGCTTGTTTCCCTCTCCAGACCTTCCATAGGGGAAGGTAGGTGGTGTAGTGGACATAGCATGAGCCCTGGAGTCAAGAGGACCTGAGTTCAAATCCAGCCTCAGACACTTGACACAAGCTGTGTGACCCTACGCAGCTCACTTAACCTCATTTGCCTCACCTTACCCCTCCCCCCAAAAAAGACCTTTCATAGAGCCTCTGTCACATCTTTGTTCTTCAGAGAATAGACAAGAGTATTGGGATGACCACTGTGTATAACACAGCAACCATACGATCTTGGTTCATGGAATAACTGGAAGCAGACTGAAGGTACTTGAAGAGACTTGGCCCACAAAAGGGGCAGACAACTATGAGATGGGAGGTACATGTGGAAAAAACTTTAAACTTACCTTCAGTAGAATTCATTCTCATGATAGTGAGGAAGAGGAAGAGGCAGGAAACCAAGATGGTGAAGGTAGACTCAGAAAGTTGAAGCCTACAAAGACAAAGAACAAGATATTACAAAGAAACCTGTCTTTGCAAGACAGGGATAGGGTTGGGGGTCCATCACAGAAAATAGGGCCTCACAGAAATTTAAGCTAAACATACCACTTGTACGAATGAGGGAATTGAGAAAACCAGCACCAAGGGAGCCAACAACCCAGGAGACACATACAGAGTTGGACATGGTGACATGATAGAATAGTGGGTTATGGATGGTAGCATTGTGGTTATGGGCCATGGCAACTCTGAGGTAGCACTTTGCTATTGCAAATCCAGCACCGTTCCCCTCCCCCAACCCTCCTCCCTCCCAAACCCTGGGCTATACATCCTAGGTAGGAAATCACCTTTTTTTATCTAAAAAGTTCACCAGAGTCTGGGGGATGATAGCTGAGGAATAGCAGAAATCCAAGACAGAGAGGCCTTCAGAAAAAAATACATGGGAGCATGCAGATTTGACCTCACGTGGATCAAGAACATATTCCCCACCAGAGTAATAACATACATGAAAAAAATGTCTTCCAAAGCAGCTTTTTCAGCTGAGGGTCATTGGTGAGACCCAATAGTTCAAATTCCATTGTTATGCTTAAGTTCACTCCAACCATTTCCTTTCAGGACCTTGGGTGCCTAGAAACTTATTGGGTTCAGAAAGGAAAAGGAAAACAATGTGGCTGGGTCAGCTCACAGAGATCACATTTCAAATCAGGCTGAGTCCCATCTGGAGACTTAGGCTTTGCCAGTGGAACCAATCATGAGAGGGTCTTTTCTCAGTGGTTAGTTACTTAAGAAGGGTTTATTGAATGGCCACCATGCACAAAGCACTGGCTTGGCCATTGAGGGAAGATACAAAGGAAATCTTAAAACATTAAATGAAACCCAACAGTGCCCTGCTCTGGAGCATTTATAGTCTGACAAGGAAAGCTAATAAGTCAATCAATGATTTTTTGAGTCTCTTCTCTGTGTCTTGCACAGTGAAAGATTATCTCAGCTTTTCAGGAGTTTACAGTTTATTTAGAGAGATCTAGCTGAAACATAAATAAACATCCACAAATGAAGTTACATAAATACAGTTATTAAATGTCATGCCACCAAATTCTTCCCAAATTTTAATAAGGAAGTTGGTCTAATGCTAAGGAATAGAGTGGAGCAAAGTGTGGCCAACATGAAAGCCTGGATGGTCCTAAGTGTCCCAGGAGAACTTATTGTAGGCTCATTGATTAATCTTTACACTAGTCAATGTGTGGTCAGAGTCTGTGGGAAAAAGAAAAATAAAAAGTCACTTTCTATGATAAAACCACAACCCCTAACAACCACAATGAAGATTGGGATCGGTATATTATGGAAAATAGTGACTTAGTTACTTAAACTTGCTAGGATCTTCCAGCCCTTCTTTTTTTTTTTTCTGGATTTAGGAGAATGAAAATGGCTTGGGAGTAGGCATACAAAAGATTGCAAAGTTGGTACCAGGTGGATATTAGAAGGTGGAAGAGGGAACAAAAGGAAGAGTCAGAGAGAAGAGAGAGGAGGCATTGGGAGAAAATAGGGAGGACTCCAGAAGTTTTCCTTTCATCTTGCACAGGGACGTGGGAGGCAGTGAAAGATAGGCTCTTAGAGGCTTTTCCTTGCCTTGCCTGAGAAGCTACATGGATAGTTTACTCTGGGAGCAGGAGAGAAGTATGAGAAGAAGAAGAAGAAGAAGGAGAAGGAGAAGGAGAAGGAGAAGGAGAAGGAGAAGAAGAGAGACAGAGAAAGAGAAACAGAGATAGACAGAGACAGAGAGACAGAGACAGACAGGGTCCGAGAGAGACAGAGACAGAGAACAGAGACCAGAGAGAGACAGAGATAAGGGTAGACACACACACAAACACACACACACACACACAGAGTCAGCATGTAGGAACCACTTTCTAGTCCTGTGCCAGCAAAAAACACTAGGGGAAGGCAAAACTTGGAATAACTTCATATTGGGGACTTGAGAGCTCTGGTTATTTGGTCCAGAGTCTCTGTATTGTTTTCTTCCATATTCTAACAAAATATTCTCCAGCAATATTATTAAATTAATTTTTTTTTAAAGCAATTGGGGTTAAGTAACTTGATCAAGGTTACACGGCTAGTCATTATTTATGCGTGGGTGCTCATTTTCTGAGGCCGGATCTGATCTCGGGTCATCCCAACTCCGAGACCGGCGCTCTTACTCCCTGCGCCACCTAGCCGCCCCTTAGGGGTTAAGTAACTTGCCCAAGGTTACACGGCTAGGTTTTTGTTTGTGTGGATTATGTGTCTGAGGCTGGATCTGAACTCAGGTCCTTCTGACTCCAGGGCCAGCGCTCTATTCACTGCGCCACCTAGCCACCCCTTTAGGGCAATTGGGGTTAAGTAACTTGCCCAAGGTTACAAGGCTAGGTTTTTGTTTGTGTGGATTAAGTGTCTGAGGCTGGCTCCGCACTCAGGTCCTTCTGACTCCAGGGCCAGCGCTCTATTCACTGCGCCACCTAGCCGCCCCTAAATTAATTTTTCAATGGGAAAGTGGGTTTCAATATTCTGTTTAAAACTCATTTAACATCTGTATTTGAAGACAAACTGAGGAAAGAGTAGAAGAGACCAAGTGAGCTTCAGTCACTGGCAAACTTTCAGTGGAAAATAAGTGTGGTAGAGTTTCTGCAAGTCCTTGGGACAGCAAAGGGCTCTGAAAGTGGCAACGGACTATTTGATAATACCTGTCACATGTCACACCTTTTGACTGGTGGTAAGACCCTCTGGATAAAGAAAAAAACAAGGAAAATAGCCCAAGAAATGCAGGGACTTAAATCTGGCAGAAGTTTGTTTTAAAACAGCACCTCACATTACACACCACAATAA
The DNA here is from genome assembly GCA_011680675.1 of Gymnobelideus leadbeateri. Taxonomy (NCBI): domain Eukaryota; kingdom Metazoa; phylum Chordata; class Mammalia; order Diprotodontia; family Petauridae; genus Gymnobelideus; species Gymnobelideus leadbeateri. The sequence continues at coordinate 180,503 of WOXC01000492.1, forward strand.
GCTCCAAATGGACACATAACTTAGACACTAAAAGTTATATAATAAAAAAAAGGAGCAAGGAAGAAAATAATTTTGACACTAAATAGGTTCATGACCAAACAAGAGATAGAGAGGATCACAGGAGATAAAATGAACAATTTTGATTACATAAAAATGAAAAAAAGCTTTGTGCAAACAAAGCCAATGTGGTTAAAATTAGAAGGGAAACAGGAAATGGGGGGGGGGGAGGAGGAATCTTTTCAGCAAATTTCTCTAATAAAGGTCTTCTATCCATATAAAAAACTGATTCAAATATATCAAACCAAGACCCAGTTTCCTATAGATAAATGTTCAAAGAATATCGTGAGGTAGTTCTCAAAGAAAGAAATTCAAGTTATTCATAACCATATGAAACAATGTGCAAATAATTTAAAATTAAAGAAGTTAAAATTAAAACAACTCTTAGGTCCCAGCTCATATCCATCAAATTGTTAAAGATGACAAGAACTGCAAAAAACAAAGCAAAAGTTTCTGGACGGACCATAGGAGAACAGGCATGCTAATGCACTGTTGGGAGAACTGTGATTGGTTTAACAATTCTGGAAAGTAATTTAGAAGTGTGACCTCCAAATCACTAAACTGTGTAGACATCAAGGAGAGAAGAAAGGGACTCATGTAAAAGAACAGGACTCATAGCAAAGAACTGGAGACTAAGAGGTGCCCATCATTTAGAAGAATGGTTGAACAAGCTGTGGTATATGAATGTTATGGAATATTATACCATAAAAAAGAACCAAGGTACATTTTTTAGGGAAACCTGAAAAGAACTGTATGGACTGATATAGAGCTTAGTGAACAGAATCCAGAGAATAATCTATATAATTACAACATTGTAAAGAAAAACAACTATGAAAGACTTAAGAATGGTGTTCAATGCAATGACCAATCACTATTCCTTATGTCTTTCTGGCAGAGAGGTGATGGAAAAAGGCTACAGAATGAGGCATACATTTTGAGACATACCAATGTGGGAATCTGTTTTACTTTTCATATTTCAACACCCCAAAATAGGAGAAAGGAAAGAAAATAGGGTCATTGAAACATTTTTAAAAATACACAGAAGAGAGCAGATGGAATGCTAAAGGAAAACACTGGCAAGCAAGACAGCTTTGGAAATTATATGCTGATTATATGCTTGAAAGTAGAATAAGCTATATGAAACAGAGATTTCGTTTCATGGACAATTTTCATTTTGTTTTCTTTCTATGTGGAAATGCTATTTTTTGTGTTTGTAGAGTTCAGAATAAAAATACAGTGTAATAAGAAAAAACAAAAAATGGTAACCTAGTAGTACATTAACTTTGTAAATATAGACAAATAGCACTTGTAACTGCTATGAGGGCTTCTGGGGATTATTTCAGGCAATTATGGCTCTCACAAGATTTCAAAACTCAACTCACCAATTTTCAGTCCAACAATTGCTTCCTTTTCAGTAAAAGCAGATGGGGAGGGCGCATTAGGTTTAGGCAACAAACATTATATCCCCAACGGATTTCAAAGGAAACATATGGCTACAAGATAAAGAGGTGAAGATATTAACAGTCCAAGATGAGAAATGATTTCCAAATGGTCTCCAAAACAAAACTTCTCTGAGGTTGTTCTCTAATCTTTTTTTCTTAGAGTAGATCCACACCAGTGTTGGAAGAGGATAAGTATAAGAGTTTGGGAATGTGACAAATACCAGAGTAGTATCCAAATCAGAGTCAAGGAGCCTAAATATGGACAAATGAAAAAAGCATCTCTGTGATAGTGTTTGCTTCCAAAGATTAAAGACAGATTTTGCATTCCTTTCTTTCCCCATTTCTAGGTGTTGCCTTCTTTCCAATCTGTGATGCTAGGCAAGTCACTTTAATCCTGCTGAGCCTTAATTTCCTCATCTGTAAATGGAATAATGACAACACCAATTACACAGGGTTGTTGAGGGTATCACATGAGATAATATATGTAAAAACCTTTGAGAAAACTTAAAGAACCATATACAATATGTGTTGGCTATTGTTATATGTTGACTCTGGGATTTCAAGATTCTTTATAGGAAGAATGGTATTAATGACAACTTTTCAAAGAATTCTTGGCTCTCCCAAGAGGTTTTTTTTTTTACTTCTAAATCCTTGGTGTTTAAAAACTAGTATCGGTGCCTCAGGCAAAGTCACTTAACATGTACAGACCTTAGCTGTGGCTGCATCTGTCTGCCTGGATATCTATCATTTTTGTGTTATGGTTTACAGATACAAATGGAATTAAGGAGGAGCAGGAAAGAGTGGGATGTTACTGCAGGGGGGTGGGGAAGGGAGGAAATGAATTAGGGAGGGGAAGGTGCTCACTACCTAGCACCAAGAAGGTGATTCCTACATTGGCAACAGCAAGAATCTATAGTAGGTCAAGAGCTACTATATGGATTTTGGGGCATCTCAGATATCAGGGAGAACTATTAACAGCAGAGCTAGGCTCTTGGGCAGCCAAGGGAGAGATCAGAGACAGATTTGGATGAGCAATAGCAGGGATGGGTGAGATGGGAGGTATTGGAATTGGAGAGAGATCTAGCTCTATCGTACTGAGGGCCATCTCCAGTTGTCCTAATCTATCTCTTGCTGGTGGATCCAGATGACTCTGAAGGAGAAAGTGAGGCTGGTGACTTTTCAGAGCCCTTCCTCACTTAAAACCAATTCATTTGCAAGTCATGGCATCACCTTCCTGATGTCATGGTCCTCTTTGAGAATGAAAGACAAACAACAACAAGCTATATCTTACTTAATGAAACCCAAGAAGGCATTAGCTTTATTGGCTGCCCCATCACAATACTGACTCATTTTGAGTTCGAAGCCCATTGAAATCCCCAGACATTTTTTAGACAAACTGCATCCACTATGTGCCAGACATTGTAGATAAGAATAGCTAACATTTATGTAGTGCTTGCTATGTGCTAAATGCTTTACGAATATCTCATTTTATTTTCACAACCTAGAAGGTAAGGGCTATTCCCCATCCCCTACCCCCACCCCAACCCATTTTACAGATGAGAAAGCTGAGGCAGAGAGAGGTTAAATGATTTGCCCAGGGTCATATGGTAAGTGTCTAAGGATGAATTTGAACTCAGATCTTCCTGATTTCAGGCTCAATGTTCTCTTTACTGCACCGTATAGCTACCCCATTAATCATTTGTTAAGGCACTGTGCTGGGGATTTTGTATATGAAATAAATGACCTAGTTATGTTTAGGTAGACCCTTGGGTAGCTTACATTCCACTGAGGTTGTGTATAGGGAGGTGGAAGTGAGGAGGTCTTAAGTGTATGAAGTCTAAGCAAATAAGTAGAATATGAGGTATTGAATGATAGGGGCAAAGGCTTGAAAGATCCAGAAAAAGTACTCTTAGAAAATTTAGGCGGCGGGGGGCGGAACAATGCTTTCAACTGGACAGATCAGAGAATGTTAGACAGAAGAGAATGATTCTAAAAGGCAAAACAGAAGTGAGAATGAGATTTGAGGTATGGAGGATGTCCTGAGCCAAATTCATTTCTAGTTTGAGGAAGAGCTAGCAGTAAACTGTGGATAGGCTCAGTGATGCTACAGGCAACTTTGGCACCTGGCTCAAACAGAAGGAAAAATACTCTTGAATCAACTTTATAACTTATGGAATGAAAAAAAATACTTTAAACTTCAATGTGTTTGTGATTGCATTAATAAAGACACTAAAGACAATTAACAAATTCATTAATTGCTATTTACTAATTTATTTCTGCTTGCACTTCTATTCCCAAAAATTGTTTAAGCAAATCACTTCATCTTTGAGTCTATCCATTAGTAAATGAAAGTGTTTCCCAACTACACATGAATTTCCCATTTTTAATTTTCATATACAGAGCCCTGGCTCAGCTAGTAATTGCAGAACTGTTCTTGGTAAATTTGATGAGCTCTGGAAGTTCCTTTGAACAATATTGCTATTATTTTATACAATGTTCTCTTTGTTCTGCTTATTTCACTCTGCATTATTTCATGCAAGTCTTTATATTTAAAAAATTAAATTAATTTTTTCTTATGTTTTAGGACTAGATTATCTCCCTCCCTCCATACTCACACCACACTAGAGAAAGCCATCATTTCACACACACACACACACACACACACACGTGTACATATATGTATGTATGTAAAACCATACTATGTATGCTTCCATTTGTCAGTTCTTTCTTTGGAAGTGGATTGCATCTTCCCTCGTGGGTCCTTTGTAGTTGACTAAATATTTATAAGCCTTGGAATAGCTTAATCATTCACAGCTGTTCTTCGAACAATATTGTTATTACTGTATACAACGTTGTTCTTGGTTGTGCTTATTCTACTCCATTATTTCATGTAATTCTTTTCCATGTTTTTCTAAAATCAACTAGTTCATCATTTCTTACAGCACAGTAGTATTCCATCATAATCATATACCACAACTTGTTTAGCCATTTCCCAACTAATAGACATCCCCTCAATTTCCAGTTCTTTGTCATCATAAAGAGAGCTGCTATAAATTTTTTAATCCCTCATAACTTTGGGAAACAGACTTAATAATGACATTGCTGGATCAAGGGGTATAGACAGTTTTAGAACTGTCTGGGAATAATTCTAGACTGCTCTCCAGAATGGTTGGTTTAGTTCACAGTTCCACCAATAGTGTATTAATGTCCCAATTTTTCCAAATCCTCTCCAAAGTTTTAGCCAATCTGAGAGGTATGAGATGATATCTCAAAGTTGTTTTAAATTTGCATTTCTCTAATCAATAATGATTTAGAACATTTTTCATGTAACTATATATAACTTTGATTTACTTTATTTTAATATTTGATAACTATAAATAACTTCATTGGAAAACTGCCTATTCATATCCTTTTATCATTTGTCAATTGGGAAATGAGTCATATTCTTGTAAATTTGACAAAGTTCTTTTTAAATTTGAGATATGAGACCTTTATCTGAGAAATTGTCTATAATTTTTCCCCAAGTTTTTTGCTTTCCTTCTAATCTTGGCTAAATTAGTTTTCTCTGTATAAAACCTTTTTTAATTTAATACAAAATTATTTATTTTACATCTCACAATGCTCTCTATCTCTTATTTATTCATAAGTTCTTCTATCCACAAGTCTGATATGCAATATGTTTCATGTTCTTCTAATTTAGTTATGATATTTCCCTTTATATCTACATCATGTATCCATTTTGACCTTCTCTTGGTAAATGGAGTAAAATATTGGTCTATACCTAGTTTCTGCCAGATTGCTTTCTAGTTTTCCCAGCATAGTGAATTCTTATCTCGAAAACTTAAATCTTTACATTTGTCAAGCCCAAGGTTACGATAATAATTTACAACTGTGTATTGTATGCCTAATCTGTCCCAATGCTCTACTTTTCTATTTCTTAACCAGTACCAGATAGTTTTGATAATTACTACTTTATATTATAGTTCAAGATGTGGTACTGCTAAACCTCCTTCCTTTATATTTTTTATTAATTCCTTTGATATTCTTGACCTTTTGTTCTTTCAAATGAATTTTATTATTATTTTTCTAGCTCAAAATAATTTTTTGGCAATTTAATTGGACTGGCATTGAATAAGTAGATTAGTTTAGGTAGAACCATCATTTTTATTATATTGGCTCAGCCCACTCATGAACAATTAATATTTTTCCAATTATTTAAATCTGACTTTATTTGTATAAAAGTGTTTTATATTTATGTTCATATAATTTCTGGGTTTGTCTTGGTAAGTATAATCCCAGGTATTTTATGCTATTTATGGTTATCTTAAATAGGGTATCTCTTACTATCTCTTGCAGGATTTTGTTGGTGATATGTAGAAATGCTGATGATTTGTGTGGGTTTATTTTATGTCCAACTACTTTACTAAAATTATTGGGTTTTTTTGTTTTTGCCTTTTGGAGGGCAATTGGGGTTAAGTAACTTGCCCAAGGTCACACAGCTAGTTTTGTGTGTGTGTGTGTGTGTGTGTGTGTGTGTGTGTGTGTGTGTTAAGTGTCTGAGGCTGAATCCAAACTCAGGTCCTCCTGACTCTGGGACCAGCACTCTACTCATTGCGCCACCTAGCTGCCCCTAAAATTATTGTTTGAATTAGATTTTTAGTTGAATCTCAAGGATTTTCCAAGCATATCATTTATCATTTGGAAAAAGAGACAGCTTTATTACCTTATTGTCTATTCTGATTTCTTCAATTAATTTTTATTCTCTTATTGCTATTGCTAGCATTTCTAATTCAATATAAAATAATATTGGTGATAATGAACATCCTTGTTTCACTCCTGATCTTATTGGGAAGGCTTCTAGCTTATCCCTATTAGAAATGTTTGCTGATGGTTTAGGTAGATGCTTCTTATCATTTTAAGGAAGAATCTATTATACCTATGCTTTTCTCAAGTGTCTTTCTTTTTACTATGAATGATGGTTTTATTTTATCAAAAGCTTTTTTTTTGCATCAGTTGATATAATCATATGATTTTTGTTATTTTTCATTATTGATATAATCAATTTTGTCAATAGTCTTCCTTATGTGAAATTATCTGTGCATTCCTAGTATAAGTCCCACTTGGTCACAAGGTATAATCTTTGTAATATATTGCTATAGTCTCCTAACTAGTATTTTATTTCAGATTTTTAAATCCATACTATTAATAAAAAGTCTATAATTTTCTTTCTGTTTTTGCTCTCCTGGTTTAGGAATTGTCACCATATTTGCTTCATAAAAGGAGTTTGATAGTACTCCTTCTTTTCCTATTATTTCAAATAACTTATTTAATATTGGCATTAGTTGATCTTTAAATGTTTGGTAGAATTCATTTGTAAATCCATCTGGTCCTGATGCTTTTTTTCCCAGGAAGCTTATTTTTGGCCTGTTCAATTTCTTTTGCTAAACTAGGTTTATTTAGATATTCTCTTTTTTCTTCTGTTAATCTAGGCAGTTTATATTTTTGTAGGTATTCTTCCATTTCATTTAAGTTGTTAAATTTGTTGGCATATATGGGCATGAAAGATCTTGGGGCCTAATGTAATGGAAATGCAAATTTAAAGATGTTCCCTGCCCCTAGCTTAATGCACCTGGAGCCAGTGGTGGGAGGCTTGTTTTTCAGGAAAGCCCACACCTTGATACTTTGTGATTGGGCAAGGAGATTGTTACATTCTCTGAGCCAGGAGAAGGCTATATAAACTCTGATGAGAAGCTTTGCTTTGGGGCTCACTTTGAGAAGTGTTGTGTGATTTGACTAGATGAGACTCTGGGAAGCCGTTGTTGAGAGCCCCCCGGCTTTGAAAACCTAGATGTTGATGCTTCCCTCTCTGGTAACTGTGATTTGGTATTGATATAATGGTTGGACAGTTTGGAAGCCTGTCTGTTTGATCTGTAAATTCTGTAATTCTGAAGTTCGGGGTGCTGACCTTTTCCCCCTGAACTAGGTAATCTATGTTTGATTGATTAAAGTAAGCTTGTTAATCCAAAAAAAAATTTGTTGGCATATAATTGGGCAAAATAAGTCTTAATAATTGCTTTAATTTCATCTTCATTAGTGATATGTGTACCATTTTCATTTTTGATACTAATTATTTGGTCTTATTTCTTTTTAAAAATCATATTAACCAATGGTTTATTTTATTTTTTTTCATGAAACCAACTCTAACTCTTATTGAGTATTCAATGGGGTTTTTTTTACATTCAATTTTATTAATCTCAACTTTAATTTTTAGGATTAGGTCATCTGAAAACTTCTCCCCTTTTCTAATCAGGATAATGTGATTGCTCTTTTATGATACAAACTTTTCTCTCTCTCTAATTTCTCCATCTGGAAAAGGAATGTCTCTAAGTTTGAGGATGATCCAGAAGTAGTAATAGATCATTTTAATGCTATATTCAAAGGTTACAATCCTACTTGGAAGAATGTAATTGATTTAAAGGTAACTTTACTCTCTCCAAGTGAAAGACAAACAGTCATAGAGGCAGCAAATAGGTTAATCCCAGGAGAAGGGGGAATCCTCAACCTTAGAGGTCTCCCCAGTTGGCCTTTACAGGACTCACAATGGGACCCCAATAAAACTGATAGTTATAGCAGATTACAGCAGGCCAAACAATCTTTGCTTGAGGGTGTGAATATTTGTGCAGCATGTCCAGTAAACTGGAATAAGTTTCAGTAGACAGTGCAAGAAGAAGGTGAGAATCCTTATCAATCATTTTTATAATAAGTTATGCAAAAGTGCTAAACTATATGCAAGGCTAGACCTCTTTACTCCATAAAGTACATATATTATCTGCACCCATTTTGTTTATCAGTTTCTGCCAAACACAGGAAAGCATTTCAATTGTTACCCTAGTTAGTATAATTTGCCTATTGGATCAAACATGTTGCTTTATATATTTTCTCTATGAGGAAAAGGAAAGACAAGATGAAGAAAAAGAGGGCAAAAAGTGAAGAAAGATCAGACTGACATTTCAATGTAGGAACTCTCAGCCCAGATTGTCAAAGGGTCTCTGATGTCTCAGAGGCCCTTACACAGGCAATGTGGCAAACAAGGTCTACATCTCAAGATCCATTTAAGTGGGAAAAAAGGGTCATATTAACCAAAATTGTGGAGAGAAAAAAAGAGGGCCAAAAATTAAAAAAAAAAAAAAAAAGGAAATAACAGCAATAGGTTCCCTAAGGAGCAGTAATGCATAAAGAAGTAAGGGCTATGGATCTGAAAGATAAATTTTCTTTTCCTAGACTCCAAGCCTTAGCTTTTCTTCAGATGTTCCCTTCACCCCCCCCCCCCCACTTCCCCTCCACCCACTCCCAATTTTAGAAGTCAAATAACTACTATTTCTATCAATAAGGTGTCTAGTAGAAGCTTAACAAATGCTAACTGACTAACTGAAGCTAAGTGTGGAAAGGAATTTTATTAGAGGATAGGTTTTCCTTCTGCTTTTAAGAACATTCCTTTCTCCTTATGCCTAAATCCTCCTGTGGGGATAAGATCTTCTGGGTAAACTTAGCTAGGCAGTTTATATTTTTGTAAGTATTCTTATGCTTCATTTAAGATGTTAAATTTGTGGGCATATAACTGGGCAAAATAACATTCAATAACTGCTTTAATTTCATCTTCATTAGTAGTATATCTACCCTTTTCATTTTTTAATTAGTGATTTTTTTTCTCTTTTTAAAAATTATATTAACCAATGTTTCATCTTTTTGTTGTTTTTCCCCCCAAGACCAGATTCTGGTTTTATTTATTAATTGAATTATTTTATTATTATTTATTAATTACTTATTAATTTAACTACTTTATTCTTTATTAATTCAATTGTTTTCTTATATTCAATTTTATTAATCTAATTTTTGTGATTTTCAGTATGGTATTTAATTGGGGACTTCAGTTTGTTCCTTTTCCAGTGTTTTTAGTTGCATGCCTAATTTATTGATCTGTTCTTTCTCTATTTTGTTGATGTAAGCTCTTAAAGACATATATTTTAAAATGAGTGACTTTTCTAGGTGGGATTTGGTTTATCCCTTTGGGGGAGAACCTAGACATGAACCAAATATAACTTTTTTGTTTTGTCTTTTTGGAGGAGGGAGGGCAGGGCAGTTGGGGTTAAGTGATTTGCCCAATGTCACATAGCTAGTAAGTGGTAGGTATCTGAGGCTGGATTTGAACTCAGGTCCTCCTGACTCTGGGGCCGGTACTCTATTCACTGAGCCACCTAGCTGCCCCCAAATAGAACCTTTAAGAGATTTTCCCTTAAATCCTACTCTGAAATGTGGGCATAATGAGTAAGAGAGTAGGAGAAAAAGTTCAATTCTTCTCTTTGGAGGTGAAGCTCCAGATAACTCTGCCAGAGTTATCTCTGTGAGAGTTGTGCCCCCTGGGCACAGGTAACACATTAATGACTCCCTTTAAAGATGTAGATACCAGCCCAACCATGCTTGTAAAATACTTGTTCATGTCCACTCATAGGCAGCTAGGTGGCACACTGACTGGAGCACTGGATTTGAAGTGAGGAATATTTGAGTTTAAATCTGACCTAGGACATGTATGACCCAGGACAAGTCACTCAAACTGTCTGCTTTAGTTTCCTCATTTGTAAACATACTTCTCTGGGTTGTTGAGGATTAGAGATATTTATAAAGGACTCAACACAGTGCCTGACACATAGTAAGGTGCTTGGTAAGTTCTTCCTTCCTTCCTCCCTTCCTTACCATAAATCCTCCACTGGGGGTCCATGCACAATGAGTTTTCTAATCAATTAAAAATGGAAAGGCATTTATTAAGCACGTACTCTGCTTTCAGGTGCTGTGCTAGGTACTAGAAATACAGATTAAAGAATAAAATTATGTATAATGTGTATATTTTATTAGGGGAAATGTATACATTGAGGTAACACAAAAATATACAAGGCAATTTGAGTTAATTTCTAGATCTTTTGAAATTGTGGGGATGCCAGTGAAGCAAGCATACTGTGTCTCATCTATTTCTTCATTTTCTCATATGACTTCTCCACTTTCTGTTCCAGTTATATATCTTGCCCTTTTTCCTACAGCATTCTTGGTAGATGATGTGTTGTATCCTACTCTCACATGTTTTGTACCTTTTCATTACGCTTTGAGAGACCATCACCTTTAACTGTTCTAAGATTTGCTACTTCATGATTTTCAGAAATGCAGCATCATCAGAAAAATATTGCTGTTATGAATGTGGACGTTTGTTTCTGGGGAAAACTTGGGATCATTAAATGCACTTACACTATTTCCCAAAAGCAATTAAGCTCTCCTGTTCAATTCTGAGCATAATTCATTATATATTCTTAGTGTCTATCCAAAATTCATGTACTGAGGGGCCAGCTCTATAAATTATCCATCCAACTGCTTATCAGTTTGGATAATAGACTTTCTTTATCCACTTAGTTTTTCCTGTGTGTATAGTTAAAATAAAATCTTTTGAGTAACTTTAGAGAATATTTGGGAGGCTCTTATGTTACCTGCAAATAAGAGAATCTGGTAGTTTTGTTGCTCTTGTGTTCCAAGAAGACCAAGTGTGGGTGGCTGAGGTGATTCCTAGGCTTTTTAGTTTTCTTCTTCTGGTGTTGGATTTATATCAGCTAAGCTTTCTTTTGAAAATAAATTTTATATTGATACCTTTTGTTTTACAGCACCAAAATTTCTCCCAGTTTCCTTTCTTCTCTCTCTCCCAGTGAGTCATTCCATATAATAAGCTTTTTTAAAGAAAAAAAATTAAAAATGGGGGAAGAGATAAAGCCAGCAGAACAGATCAATGTGTCACAAAAGTTGAAAACATATGCAATGCTCCAAATCCATAGATATCCTACTTCTTTTTTTTTTTTTTTTGGTAAATTGTGTTTTTTCCCCAATTACATGTAAAGATAGTTTTCAACATTCATATTTATAAGATTTGGAGTTCCACATTTTTCTCCCCTTCCCTTCTCTTCCACCCTCCCCAAGACATCAAGCAATCTGATATAGGTTATACGTGTGCAATAGTTTTAGTATATTTCTACATTAGGTATTTTGTAAAAGAAGAAAAAAGGGAGAAAACAAACAAAAACAAACAAACAAAAAGTGAAAATAGTGAAATAGTGTGGTTCAATCTGCATTCAGACCCCATAGTTCTTTTTCTGGATGTGAGCAGCATTTTCCATCATGACAGATCTCCTACCTCTAAGAAATGTGATAGGGTCTCTTGCCTCTCTTCTTTGGGCTTTTACTTGCTATTTTTAATTTACCAACACTCAATTTCAATTGTTTTGTGGTTGTTCTTTCCATTTACCTTGTTGTGATCATTTTCTATATTGTTGTCTTGTCTGTTTTCTTCACTCTGCAACAGTTTATGTAAATCTCGTTATGCTTCTCTGTATTCCTCATTTGCATTGTTTTTTTTAGACCATGATAATGTTCCATTACATTCAATTACCACAGCTTGTTTAGCTACTTCCCAATTAATTGTCATATACTTTGTTTCTAGTTCTTTGTTACAACAGGAAATGCTGTGACATTGGTATGTATTGGTATTTTGGTGGATGCTTCCTGGAAGCTTTGAAGCTTCATAATGCAAATTTGCATAAAATGAAAACTGTCTGTAGTATAGAATAGTTCCACAGTTTCATATATTAAAAAAAATATCCCCATATCTATAACTAGTCATTTCTTGTCTGTTAACATTGAAAGAAATTTTAAAAATTATATAAATAAACCATTATACATTAGGATACGGGCCTTTTATTTCCTTATTCAGGGACCAGCCCCTATATGTAAGTCAGTCAGTTTCAGAAGGACATGTCTGATGGATGAGATTGCTCCTTAATCTTGGACAGGACCCCACCCAACTAGGAGACTTAACTTCTGTTTAGAGTATTAAAAGAATCTAATGTAGGTAAATTCCTGCTCCAAAGCAATGAGCCCATGCTCTTACATCCCTCCATTGGAATTTAGAGTATAGTTCATGAAGGAGAAAATCAGTCAGAATGGTCTGGGTGGAGATGAATTTTCCTACCCAGATTACTGGAGGTGGCTGAGTCTCATGGTCAACCCATGTTCTCAGCAGGAGGAACTGAAGACTTTTAGCCCATCTCTTTATTTAAATGTCTACCAATCAGGGCTGATTTCTTCTGTCATGGGCATTCCTTTTCAATAAAATATTTAAGGTATTCAGTATCACCATTAGGTGTCTTTGGTTACTGAGAGAAACCATTAGACAATAATATATTGATTATTAGTTAGTTTAATTAATAAATTATTAATTACCCAGTCTCTGTCTCTTGGGTTTTTCATTCATCACAACAGATGCTGATGAGAAAGGCATACTGAAGTGCCAACCAGCCTTAAACTTCATCTGGGGAAGAATTCCTTCCCCTCATCCTATATATAGAAGTGACTTTCTTTCCCAGCAACTTGTTCTCTCCCTCCCCCCATCCCACCCCAATCCCTTTGTGAGGGTGGGCATTTCTTAGTAGATCCCTCACTTTCAAGGGTTATAGCTTTCCTTTTAAACCCAGAGAGTCAAAATGTCCAACCTGGCTGTACTCACCTATTCAACCACTTCCAGGCCAGGATTCTTTTTACTGGCTTGTATCTCAGAAGAATTTGGCCCTAACTACTGTTTGCTTTTCTTTCTCTAATGCATTTTCATTTCAGTTAAATATGTGGATTGTGAATCCTCAGCCAGATTCCTCTGGTAGCTCCAACTTTAATTTACAAATCTTTGATAATTTAAATCTGTTTCCCTTCTGGGTTGTTCTCCTTCCTTTCTTAATCTAACCACACACATTGAAGAAAGCATAATTGGCATAGATTTGAATAGCTTTTAATATATAGTGTCATATGCATTCTGAAAAAACTCAAGACAATACTACTTCAAGAGATAGCTCTAAATGTGGCCATGGAGTTTGCAACTGTAAGGGAAAGGTAAGAAGGACTGACTCCCCCTTAATCCCACTCTATTAGGGAACAGGTGAAAACAAGGAAATGGGTGAAATAGAAGAACTAATGAATAAAAAACAGTATGTATGAATTTTTACTATGTACAAAGCACTGTGCTGAATGCTGGGGATAAAAATAGAAAAGTAAGACAGATCTTGCTCTCAAATTCTCACAGATGGAAAGGTCCCATGGTCCTTAAGGTACAGTAACACATCAGATGATAATTCTTCTTTTAAGTCATTTCCATTGATAAAAATCATTAGTTTTGATATTGAATCATTTGGCTGGGCCTAGGGCTTTGGTGGCCAAAACTTTCTTTTTTGTGTCTTTTGTAGCTGTGGCTATAGGACGTTGCCAGGTTGCATCTCAACTGGGGTTGCTTCTCCGAAAGATAGCAGAGAGCTCAGGTCATTGTTATTCCAAAGGTTCTTGTATTCAGGGTCCTGGGCTATCTCCATCTGGGTTTGAAGGGAAATGGTGATGGTGGCTCAATTTACCTGCCCTATACTATCTCCTATCAGGGTGCTCTGCTGCTTCTGCTGCTGGTAAAAGGGGAGTGTATCTCCATCTTCCGAAGAGAACAGTGGAGGGAGGGGAGGGGAATCTTTAATTCAGTCTCAGCAACAGAACCCCTCTTTTTTGCATGCTAAATGAGCAGTGTCTAGTTTTAAGCTGTTTCTCCTTTCATTACAATACCTCTAGCTCATAGGGCTCTTATTTGGTGCCCTAGACATGGGTAGCTGTGTGCCAATTGGCACAGAATTCAATACACGATGGAAAAGTTTAGCATACAGGGCCCTCATAGGACACTATACTGAATGCAGTTTCTACCTTTCTCCATTGTGCTCAAGGGCAAAACATGCCTCCAGGGGACAGAATTTTATCATGTTTCCCAAAGCCAGCATGAACCCAGATGTCAGTTCAGACTGTGTGCTTGTCTGGTTCTCAGCTTCATCTCACTGGTCTTTGGGTCACTACAAAAATATAATTAATCTTTTTTTACGTTATTTAGTGTATACAATATCTATCACTTGAATCTTCTTTCAAAAAGGTATTTTTTAAAACAAACTTTTAAGAATCTTTTTTGAACAGGCATTTCTTTTCTTTCCTTCCCACCTCCCTTTCACCAATTGAAAAAAAGGATAAAACCCACCAAAACCCTTGAAACAAACACATATATAGTCAAGCAAAACAAATATTCACACTTGCCATTTCAAACAATGTATGCCCAAATATATGGAATCAAGTATTAACTATGGATCTTCCCTACCAGATCACCAGACAGTTCTGGGCAGATTAACTGAAGTTTGAGGGGGAGATTTTAGCAGCCCTAAGAGCTTTCCAAGAAAATAGGTCTGTCCATACAAAGTATGTTCTGGGGATATTGGTAAAAGGTACTGTGATTCTTTTTTTTTTTTTTTAAAGCAATTGGGGTTAAGTAACTTGCTCAAGGTTACACGGCTAGTCATTATTTATGCGTGGGTGCTCATTTTCTGAGGCCGGATCTGATCTCGGGTCATCCCAACTCCGAGGCCAGCACTCTTACTGCGCCACCTAGCCACCCCTTTAGGGCAATTGGGGTTAAGTAACTTGCCCAAGGTTACACGGCTAGGTTTTTGTTTGTATGGATTAAGTGTGGAGGCCGGCTCCAAACTCAGGTCCTTCTGATTCCAGGGCCGGCACTCTATTCACTGCGCCACCTAGCCGCCCCAGGTACTGTGATTCTTGCTACAATAGCAGAGGATGGTGGTACTCTTTCCCATAAGGCGTTTTGTGCTTGACTTTTGAAATATGGGGTTGAAAAGATGATTGTCAATTATTGAGGGTGCTACAAAAATTGTATTGGTACCTCTGAGACCAAGGCAGTATGGGTCTTTCTTCCTTGCCCAAATTTGGGACATTCCTGAAAGTCCTCATTCCACTTGGTCATGTACCCCTTCCCACCTGGCTGTTCCAAGCTACTGTAGTCCTTATGTACGGATGTGAGGTTCACTCAATTGGAATGAGTTCTAGAGTGAGAGTTGAGATTTCCTCACTATGCACAGGCTCTTTAACTGGAGGACCTCAGGGGGCCTAGAGATCATATACCAAAATCACTGGGAATGAAAAAAGATGTAGGGTCAAATATAAAAGGGATTGCTAGATACTGGCAGCCAGGTTAATTTTACACCAAGGGATCTTCAATGGGTCTATAAGATTGCTGTAGTTTCCATGGGGCTTTTAGATGGAAGACCACTGAGGAAAGGAGCACCTTTACTCAGGGGAAGGTGAGTAAAAGACCTGCTCTTTGGGTCACAGCTGTAGTGGGTAACTGGGGCAGTGTACTATAGGCATAGATATTATGAATTCTTGGTTTTAAAGACTTGTACTGCCCGTTATAATAGCTTCTATGCACATTATAGTGGGTAGGACTAAATAGAAGCTCTTGGAGTTACCAAACAATTCCATGTAGTTAATATTAAATAATATCAGGTCCTAGGGGAGGAAGGGAAGAGTTTAAGATAGTTCCTCCCTGGTAATGGAGATAGAAGATGTTGGAGTTCTTTGTGATAAAAACTTCCCGTATAATAAAGCAAAGAAGTTGGATGGTTCCTAGGGACTTAAAATAGATTATCAGGAGCAGAATAAAATTGTTATGCCAATTGCTAGGAATGTTCCTGACCTTGTAAACAAGGTAGAACAGGTAGGTGAAGGCCTGGGTAAATGGTAAGGATTATTGATCTCACTAATGCCTTTTCCCTTCCTATTTCCATTGCTGATATTAGATAGGAACAGTTTGTTTTGCCTGAGGAGTGTGGTATACCTTCATTGTCCTTCCTCCAGACACTGATATCCACCACTATATGGATGAAATAATATTGGGTCAGATGAGGCCACAGTGGCAGGGAGCCTAGCTTGGATGGTGGCTCATATAACAGACAAAAGGACAGAGAATAACTAAGAAAATTCCAGGTCCAGCACATTCAGTTAAATTTTGGGAAATATACCAAATAGGAGAGAACCCAGATGATCCCAGATGTATTCTATAAAGCTACTGACATTCTTTCCTCAGCATCTAAGAAGGATTTCAGGTTCTGAATTCCCCGGCTATGTATTTTGATGCCCCCATTTACCAAGCTGCTTCTGAGGCTGCTTCTTTCAAGTGGAACTTGGCATAGACTATAACTATGGAAAATATGAAGTTCCCTGTCTGGCATTCTTTACCCCAGGCCCTTTACCTCAGGCCTGTTTTGGAGGTCTTCCCCCATTAGAATTAGGTTACCTGGAACCTTTGTAAAGCACCAAGAAGTGGCCATATTAAATAAACCTTAGGCTTCTGGAAAATAAGTTCCCTGAGGCAGCCACTCAGTATCCTACTTTAAAACTTATTTTAGCTTAATTCTGAAATTTAACAAACTCCAAATTAAACGGACATTTTCTTGAACACAAAAGGACAGAAAAAGAAGATTGTACATGAAAGCACAGAGCTAATTTTTATAGATTTTAAAACCTGTAAGATTGTAAGCTCCTGAGGTCAGGGACTGTCTTTTGCTTCTTTTTATGTTCCCAGCACTTAGCACAGTGTAGTACTTAGGCACATAGTAGGAGCTTAATAAACTTTTATTGATTGAGCAGTTGATATATAATAAGTTCAATTTATAGCTTTCAAAACTGTCCTGCTTTGTTCTGGTCTTCCCTTTGCTTTCTTGATATTTAAAAAATAGATGCTTTATTGACTTACTTTTTTTTATTGTTGTTGTTGCTACCTTCTCTCTATGCCCATTCTTCCTCTCACCTTTCCCATTGGAAAGAAAAAAAATGCCTTTGTAATAAATATGCATAGTCAATTCCCACATTGCATTCAGAAATGTATGTCTTGGGCATCTTGAGTGCATCACCTTCCTGTCAAGAGGATGGGTAGTCAGTGCTCTGGAATCGTGGTTGATCATTGGATTGATCAGAGTTCTCAAGTCTTTCAAAGTTATGTAGCCCATCTCACGCTAGAAGACCTCTCCTCTCCTGCGTCTCCTTCCCCTGATTGGTGAGTTCCTCCTGAAGCCTCCATTTGGGTCCAGAATAGCTATGCTAACTCCTTCATTCCTCTCCAGACTGTACTCATGACTCTCTAGATTTTCTTTTAACTGTTCTGCTTCCTTTTAAATGTTGTCTTCCTTTATTAGAATGAAAGCTCCCTGAGGTCAGAGACTATTTTTTTTTAAAATTTCTATTAGTGTCCCAGTGTTGGAGGTACTCCTGTTAAATACTTAATACATATTTGTTGACTTGACTTTTTCTTTATAATATTATTGTTATATAAATTTTTCTGTGGGTTTTGCTCACTTTATTCTATATCAATTCATAAAGGTCTTTCCAGATTTTTTTTAAACTATCCATTTCATGATTCCTTACTGTGTAATAATATTCCATTCCATTCATATGTTGAGTCATTTCCAGGAGACTGGTGCTCCCTTAGTTTCCAGTTCTCTGCTTCTATGAAAAGAGCAGCTATAAATATTTTTGTATATGTGGGTCCTCTTCCTCCTTCTTTTATCCCATTGGGATATAGACCTACTAGTTGTGTCATTGAATCAAAAGGTATGAACAGGTTAGTGAATTTGTGGGCATAGTTTCAAATAGTTTTCCAAATTATATTAATTCAAAGCTTTAGTGTGCCCATTTTCCCATGATTCTTACAACAATTGTCATTTTCATTTTTGTCATCTTTGGCAGTGATGAGTGTGAGATGGAACCTTAGAGCTACTTTAATTTGCATTTATCTAATTATTAGTGATTTGGAGAGTTTTTCTCATATGGTTGATAGCTTGGCTTTCTTCTTCTGAAAACTGCTTGTTCATATCCTTTGATCTTTTATCTATTGGGAAATGGATTTTGTTCTTATAAATTTGAATCAATTCCTTATGTATCTTATATTTTAGGCACTTATCAGAAGAATGATGCAAAATTTTCCCATTACCTCTTTTTCTTTTAATTTCAATTAGATTGATTTTGTTTGTGCAAAAGTTTAAAAAACTTTATATAATCAAAACTGTCTATTTTATCTTTTTTGATCTTGTATTTCCCTTGTCTGGTGGGGAACTTCTTCCATCCCTGCCTGTTTATGATGTCACTTTATGTCCGAATCAGGTATCCCTTTGGAGCTTTTCTTGGTACATGATGTGAGATATTGATCTATAACCTAATTTCTGATAGATTACAGTTTTCCCAATATTTATTATTAATAGTGAGTCCTTCCTTACCTAGTAACTGGGGTCTTTAGGTTTGTTGAACACTAGGCTACTAGATTAATTTGCTTTGGTAGGATGTATGCCTAATCTGTTTTACTGATTATCCTCTCTATTTTTTAAATATTCAACTAATACCAAATTATTTTAATGATTATTGCTTTGTAGTACAGTTTGAGATCTGTCACTGCTAGACAGAAGTCCTCCCCACTTTTTTTCCCATTATTTTCCTTGTGATTTTTGACCTTTTCCCCTTTCCATATGAATTAAAAAAATTAAATTAAATTAAAAATTTTTTGTTACATTTTAAGTTCCTATCTCCTTCCCTCCCTTTCCACCCTACACTAGAGAAGGCTACCATTTCACACAGATTATATGTATGTAAAACCATATTCTGCACACTTCTATTTATCAGTTCTTTCTCTGGAAGAAGATAGCATCTTCCTTCATAGATCCTTTGTAGCTGATTTGAATATTTATAATACTCAAAAATAGCTTAGTCATTCATAGTTACTCTTTGGACAATATTGCTATTACTGTATACAACATTCTCTTGATTCTACTCATTTCACTCATTATTTCATTCATGTCTTTCCATATTTTTTTCTAAAATCAACCAGATCCTCATTTCTTATAGCATATATTTCATCATAATCATATACTACAACTTGTTTAGCCATTCCCCAATTGATGGGCATCCCCTCAATTTCCAGTTCTTTGCCACAAAGATATATTAATATATATACATTTTTTTCACACACATACATACACTTTTCTTTTTCCTTCATCATGTTGGAAAACAAATCTAATAGTGGTATTACTGGATCAAGAGGTATATACCATTTTAGAACTCTTTGAGCATAATTACATATCGCCCTCCAAAATGGTTAGATCAGTTCAGTTCCACCAACAGTGTATTAGTGTCCCAATTTTCCCATATCCCCTCCAATATTTGTGATTTTCCCCTTCTATCATTTTTGCCAATCTGATAGGTATGAGATGATATCTCAAAGTTGTTTTAATTGGCATTTCTCTACTCAATAATGATTTAGAGCATTTTTCATATGAACATATATAGTTTTGATTTCTTTATCAGAAAACTGCCTGTTCATCTCCTTTCATCATTTATCAGCTGGAAAATGATTGGTATTCTTGTAAATTTGACTCAGTTCTCTTTATATTTGAGATCTTTATATGAAAAAAAAACTGCCTATAAATGCCCCCTCCCCTGAATTTCTAGTCTTGGCTACATTAGTTTTATTTGTACAAAACCTTTTTAATTTAATGTAATAAAAATTATCTACTTTATATCGCACAATGCTTTCTGTCTTCCCCAGTCTGATAGGTAATATGTTCCATGTTTTTTTAATTTACTCATATCACCCTTAATAGTGAGGGCATGTAATCCATTTTGACCTTATCTTGGTAAATGACTTAAGAACATTGGTCTATACTTCCATATAAATTTTGTCAATATTTTTCTAACTTTATAAACCATCCTTTGGTAGTTTGGTAGATATGGTCAGCCATTTAGTCAACAAACAATTATTAAAGGCTTACAATGTACCAGGCATTAATGCTGAGTTCTGGGAATACAAACAAAGGCAAATCTTACCTTCAAGGAGTTTGCATTCAAATTGGGAAAACTACATACCCAAAATTGTATATATAAGATGTATATAGTGTAAATGAAAGATAATATCAAAAGAAAGGCACTAGAAGTAGACATGGTAATTTGTAAAATTTTAAAAATACATATATATTAATACTGTGCCCTGTGTTTTAGGCAAAATTGTCAGAAGCAATTTTAATTGACTTAATACTATTCCAAATTCAAGCATTTCTAACTTGGATAGAGAAATGTCTAAACTAACATAATTCTCCTCTCTCTGTCCCCCACAGTGCCCTTGCACATCCCTCAACTCCATGTCTGTTTGAGGTAACATTATAGAAATTTTGAGCAAGGAAAAGGTTACAATATATTAACATACAGTTTTGGGTTACTATCCCAGCCACTTAATCTCAAATGGAACTGTTCAATATCTTCCTTGACCACCTTCCTGAAGGACTGACAGGGCTTCCTCTCTGTGATCAATATCTTAATCTTTGAATAGAAAAGAGCATACTGCCCTTAGATGGATCATAACTCCAAACACTTCAGAGGGTGGGAAAGGGAATGATCTTAATTAGACAAGGGTTAAATTTGGTTTCTGTCCTTAATCCATTTCCCAAGGAAGGCATTTTTGCCTTTGATCTTCTACATGTTTAACTAAAGGGAAAAGTCTAGAAAGTTTTAGACCATAGAAATATTTCTAAATATTTTAAGTTGAGATAAAAATTTTTTATTACACTTTTATGCACTGATAAATTAATTTATGTAGTATTGTCATTTGTATTACATTGGCACAGCCTATCCATAAGCAATTCATATTTCTCCAATTATTTAGCTCAGTCTTTCTTTCTGTATAAAGAGTGTTTTGTAGTTCTATTCTTAGCTCCTGTGTGTGTCTTGGTAGATAGATTTCTAAGTATTATATACACTTAGTGGCTATTTTTGATTCAGGAAGATCCTCTACCACCCAACCCCAGTAATGTGTACTGGTATACAGATCTCATACCCCACCGTACCATTTCATTGTATGGTTTCCTGTTTAATGGGAGGACTGACCAATGAAAGCCCAGTTGTTAGAAGTATTTGAGTATTCTCTGCCTGATGTAATACGCCCATGTAGAGACTAATGTGAAAAGCCAAATCTAATTCATTATAGATTTGTGAAGCAGGCTTACCATGTGGGTTATTGCATTAGGCAGAGCATACTTGTTCAGTCATTTCAGACTCTTCATGACCCCATTTGGGGTTTTCTTGGTAAAGATACTGGAGTGGTTTTCCATCTTCTCCAACTCATCTTGTAGCTGAGGAAACTGAGGTAGACAGGGTTAAGTGACTTGCCCAGGGTCACACAGTTAGTAAACGTCTGAGGTCATATTTGAATTCAGGTCCTCCTGACTCCAGGGCCTGCACTTTAGCTACCTCTCCATCTAGTTGCCCTAGAGTGCTATTAAGGAGTAGGCATCACTCCTCCTCTCATACTCTACCACTACTTATTAAGAGAGCGAACTTCTGAGAATAGGAGTGGGGGATCTGGGAAAAGAGGTGTACATATTTATTTCTCTTTCTCCTGATTATCATCATCTTCACCCCAGAGGTAATTAATAATTTAAAAAATAAGAGGGCACAGTACTGCCACAAGTTACATTAACTATTTTCTTCTGTGTTTTTACTAGATATTTTTTCTCTTTTTGGAGGGGGGAAGGCAGAGCTATTGATTGGGGTTAAGTGACTTGCCCAAGGTCACATGGCTACTAAGTGTTAAGTGTCTGAGGCCGGATTTTAACTCAGGTCCTCCTGACTCCAGGGCTGGTTTTCTATTCACTGTGCCACCTTGGTGCCACTTTATTAGATATTTTTGTCAGAAGAAAATAAAAATTTTCTCATTTTATAAGTTCATAGATTTAGAATTGGCAGTGACCTTTGAATTCATCTAATCTCCATCTAAATCATCTAAAATAAATAAAATCATCTAAAATTCCATTGTACATATGAAGAACCTAAAACTCAAAGATGTTGAAATGACTTATCTAAGATCACACAGGAAATAAGGGAAAAGTCAGGATTGAAACTCAAGTTATGTCTGTCCAAAGCCAGTATTCTTTCCTTGAATCTAATATAAAAATAAACCTAAAATAAATTCCTATACTTTTTTACTGTTAACTCTATATAATCTATATTCATAAGAAAAACCAAATGGATAAAGACTGTTTATTGTCCAGATTATGACAACTGATTGGATGGACATTGTATAGAACTCATCCATTTATTAATATATATACCTACATGTGACATATGTGGGTTTACCAAAAATCTTAGTTCAGTTTTAAGTTATTAAAGCTTAAAATCATGCTGAGACTTTTGGGACAGATTGTGTATATGTGTGTGCATTCACTGTCTATCCAAAACCTATTTAAAAATTTTATCCTATATGTGTTTATATATATATATGTTTATATACACATGCATGTATATATGAGCCTTTGAATTGTTACATCAATATAGTTGCTTATACACACATATGTATGTATATATTTATATAAGTATACATAATATATATATATATATATATGCACATATGCTTCTTTATACAAGATAACAGTGAATTGGACCCAGAATTAAACAAGAGGAAACAAATATGCCATATTGCTTCAATACAATGCTCCTTTAATGATTACAAAATTATCAAAGAAAAAAAGTCCACCTTTTAAAAACCAATGGTGCTATTGAGTGGCTCCTAATAAAGGAATACTAAAGGGAATAAAGGATTAAAAATGGAAACTATAGGGGCGGCTAGGTGGCACAGTGAGTAGAGCGTCGGCCCTGGAGTCAGAAGGACCTGCGTTCTGATCCGGCCTCAGACACTTAATGCACACACAAACAAAAACCTAGCCATGTGACCTTGGGCAAGTTACTTAACCCCAATTGCCCTCCAAAAAGCAAAAAAAAAAAAATGGTAACTATTAAGAGCACAATGGTTCATGGTAGCTATAAGCACACCGCAATATAATAAATAAAGAACTTTGAAGAAGAACCAAAGTATATCATCAGGGAAATGTATATTTGAAAAAGAAGATAAGCTTGTCAAGTGGTAAAGAGTGATAAATAAATGATGAACAATCAATCAGTGGACTCCATTTGTATCCTCATTATGTCAGGAAAAAGAGTGGAAGGATCCCAGAATGTTGGGTGTCCACTCTCCTTCCCCAACATGTCAAACTTTCTTAGAAGACATGAATAAGAAGAGTTGCCCAGTGGAGGAATATATGGATTGTGATGTGTGCACCATTAAAGAGAATATCCACAACGATGAGATCAGAGGTCCATTTCAGTATTTGAGTGTCTCTCTACATTGCTAAAACCATCTCATCAAAGTAGGAGTTTTGCCTTAGGATTACATGACTCCCTCATCCCCTTACACATTTTTACTTACCTTTTATTTTTTCTTCTTGTTCAGCTATAATGTCCTTTTGGTTATATACTCCACTAAATTATTTGTGCCATTATTTTCTGCCTTCTGCCCCCAGGCCCAAATTTATTATTCAATGAATAATCAATTTAGGGTTCCTCCTTGCTTGAGTTCTATGAATTCTTTCTACTTACAATCAGTACTGATGAGATTTTTATTCACTCTACAACAACTATATTGATATAACAGTTAATTCAAAGGTTCATAGATTTAGCACTGGAAGAGGCCTAAGAGGTCACCTAGTCCATCACCATCATTTTATAAGAGACTGAGATTCAAAAGAGTAGAAGCTACTTACCAAAGGTCACACAGATAGTAGGACCAGGTTCTTTGACTCTAGTCTATTTGAACTGTGAAGTTTTTATTGTTCCTAGAATTTAACTCTTAATGAATCTGTTTGAAAATATTATTCTTGCCTCTTTCTTTTTTTTTCAAAGCTTGATTTTATTTGTCACAATTTTTCAAGGACCACTTGTTTACTCTTGTTATTTCTCTAAGCTAAAAGCCATTCTGATATTAGGCCTTTTTGCTAAACATTGTTTAAATTCCTCTTGATATTTAAATAACCATCTTTTTTTCTCTCCAAAAGAATGCATACTTTTGTTTAGAAATTGACTGTGGGATCCAAATACATATTTAAGAATTTCACATATGTCATATTTTAGATTCTTTTATCCTTTTGTGTTCTTGTCAAAAATATTTTTAGATTCAAGGTTATGCTATTTTTTTTTACAAGTAATGTTTTTCTTTTGGAGGTTCTGAATGATTTTTTTGATCATTACAATTTTGAAATTTGACAGTGATGTTCCTGTATTAGTTGAATTTGAGGTTCTTCTTTACTAGGGTTTCATGAATTACCCTTAAATAAAATATGTCTTCAAAACTTCTGGGAAGTTTTCCTGTATAATTTTTCTGAAATATAGTTGTCATCTTCTATTCTTTTTTGAAATTCCTAGTGCACAGACAGTTGCTACCCAATTTTTTCCTCTTATTTTCTGATCTGCCTCCCCCCATTTTAACTGTCTTCTATAATTCTCTCATTCACTGTTTTAGTAATGCTCTTGTTAATTGCCTATATTGATGTTATTATACTTTTGTGCTCATTTACACAGTGCTAAGTTCTATAATTATCTTGTTTCATGCTTCCTTAGCTTTGCCTGGTTCCTTTCTTAACTAAATTTATGAGGTTTTATGGGCTGATTTAATGGCTCCCTCTAATTTCTTCAGTGTGCCTATTACTGCTTTTATAGTATCTTTAGAAATTTCCTTTTTTTTTTTACAGATAAAATTTTTACTAAATGACAAGGCAAAAGCAAGAATAATCAGAAAATGTATTCAATGGAAGGCAAGAGCATACATAATCATGACATTTACTCAATAGAAAGCAAGTAATAAATTTTACTCAATAAAACAGGAGCAGAAATAATTGTAATGTAGCAGCCCACCCAAAAACCTGGGCCACACTTTCCCACCAATGCATACTGCTAGTTGGAGAAAGTGAGCACATACAAAAACTTCAGCAGGGAGGCATATGAGTAGGGAGACCCATGTGCTTAGGGCAATACTTGAGTCTGGAAGGCAAGTGTTGATGTCCTTCCTCTCTGTAGAGAAGGTCCTTATCACTTTCCTGCTACCTGCACCCATTCTGGTCCTCACAGGGCTTTTGCTCATCAAAACTGCTTCTCTGTTCTGCCAGCCATAGAAACAGTCTTTAGAAATTTCCTGTATGGTTTCTAATACAGTTATTAATACTGCTTCCATATGTCTTTCTTCTGATGTTCTTTGCCTCATTTCTTAATTATTTTCATTATACCATCACTTTTTTTCAGTTTGCTTGTTTAGAAAAATAGCTAGCATTGATTGAGTACTTACTATGTGCCAGGAATTATGCTAAACACTTTACAAATAACATTTCATTTGACCCTCACAGCTCTGGGAGATAGATTCTATTATCCCCATTTTACAGATGAGGAAATTGAGGCAAACAGAGGTTAAATGACTTGCCCAGGGTGACAGTGTCAGAGGTGGGACTTGAATTCAAGTATTCCTGCTACCAGGTTGAAATGTTTTTTTAAATTTATTTTTAAAAACTTAAATACAAAATAAGAAAAACAAAAGCATTGCCATGTGCACAGCAGAACATAAGAGAGGATTCAAAATATAAAACAATACATTTCAATTTCAAGAAAGTTTATAATAAATATTATTTATTGTGTTCAGAGCTATTTATCTTTTCTTTAATTCTTTGTAAGTTTTACTTTGTTCTCTGCTATATACTTTTTACTTTGTTCTCTTTTTTACCCCTTCCTCCACCTCTTCCCCCAAGAAGGCTACAATTAAGCACATTGTCCATCAACTCATCATTTCCTACACCACAGCAACATTCCAATCTTATACTGTCTAGTTATTTTAAATAGTCTAAAACAATATTGATTAATATGGCTGACATATAGTTTCCTTATTTTTCTCTTCTGACTAAATCTACTTTAGCTTTAACTTTTCCTGATATCATGATTACTAACCCTGCTTTTTTATTCTAATAAATTCTACTCCTGATCTTTATTTTATGTTTGAGTGTAATCCCTCCTGACTTCTCTCTGTCTCTTCTCTCTCTCTCTCTCTCTCTCTCCCTCCCTCCCTCCCTCCCTCTCCACACACACATATGTATATGTTGTTCCCTCTTTATCCCATTACCATTAATCTAGACACCCTTCTATACCCACCATCCTACTCCCTCACCTTCTTGTTTCTTTATTAATTTAATTAATAATTATTAATTTAATTAATAAAGAAGGCTTTATTCCCTTTTTATTGTTCTCTCTTTAACCCAGATCTAATGTGAGTAGGGTTCCCTCTAAAAGTCCCTCCCACCTCCCTATCCCCTTTCTTTCTGAATTAAGAATACTTTTATACATACACACACACACACACACATATATATATATACATACATACATATATGTATGCATAAGTATTATTCCCTCACAAATCCATTCCTCATGAAAATAGGCTTCCAGAACTACCAGCCCTCCTCCCCATCTAATTCCTTTGTGTCACTTCTCCCTCTCACACCTCATTTGTATAAGATAATAGCTCTTTTTGCATTTCCATAGATGGTATTACTTTTTAGAATCACACCATAATCAACTCTACTCCAATCTTCCTTTCGAACTACCCAACTGCTAATTACAGTCTTAAAGATACAGTTTATATTTCCTTGTATAGAAAGTAAACAGTTTGTTCTTATTGAGTCCCTTGTAATTAGCCTTTGATGTTTACCTTATATTTCTCTTGGATCTTGTATGTCAAATTTTCTATTAAGTTCATGTATTTTTGCAATAAAATCCTGAGAGTCTCGCAATTCATTGAATGTTCTTTTATTTTCCATTCAGGATTATACTTAACTTTGCTGAGTATGACAAAAAGTTCTTATTGATATTTTTCTACGTCCGTGATTTCCCCTAGGAATGGAATATCCTTTTTTCCCCAACAAGAAAATGACATTTTTATTCCTAGAATGCCGCCTATATTCCAATTCTTTCAAAACTGGCCAAGCTCTAGTTCATTTATCTCTTTTGTTATTGTCTGTTTTATAATGTCGTGCTCACCTAGACAATCATGAAGTAGGTTTTTGGTGCTCCAACCAAACCTTATTGTTTAATCCATATCTAAATAATCACCGTCTTACACATTCACAGGCACTGGCTAATTAGGCTTATCACTATGTCCCTTTCCCAGAAGAGTACATCACACAGCACCAAGATGCATCATTTTAGATACAGTCAATAATTATTTCCCCAAGTATGGTCTCCCTTAAAAAAAAAAAAAAGAAAAGATTGTAAGTACTCCCCTTTAATATTCAACATAACTTGGGATACCTGGTTCCCCCTATAACTCCAGACAGGCCAGTAGAGGGCTCACTATCTCCTCCATGTGAACCAGAGCCAGGGAATACTCAGTCCAATTTTCTTTTTCAGTTCTGTAAGCAGCCATGTCTGTAACACATGAAACTGGTTAGGATACTTAAGACATTTATTAAAGGAAACTGGGGGATGGGGGGTGGGGAAAAATACAGAAGAAATTCTACAAAGTGACAGACTCTTATCTAATTCTTGCTTGTGATTAACCTAGATGTTATCCCTGATTCTTTGATCCTATGGTTAAATTAACCTTAAATTCTTCTCTCCGGAAAAATCCTACTCTGTCCATGACAGAGTCCTTAAATGAACCTATCTGTGTTCCTCTCAAGGGATCCAGTTTGGGGTTTTAGGGTAGTTCCTTCAAACTGCCCATCTTGGAAAGAAAAGTAAGTATAGGATAGCCAGAGGTTCCCAGATTACACTTCTTGACAAGCAGATTCTGTTCTGAGGACCAATGTTATTTTTATGTCATTCTTTATATAAAATAACCCCAGAGAACATAATGTTTTGAGTATTTACATCACAATGTAATCATTAACAGAATAGTATTAACAGAGTAATACCTTCCCAATAATCTCCTGTCCAACATCTAAGGAATGACAGAAGAATCTTTTCCCAACACCTCCCTAAGATGTGAATACCAATCGTTAGTCTGTATTCATAGGTGACTGCCATCCCTTTCTGTGTGTCCATTCCTCTAGTCATTTTCCTTGTCCTTTTCTCTGCAACAGGTATATGAAATGTCTTGGGGACCACATTCTCCCCTGCACTGCCTTCCTGTTACTTCCAAAACATGATTTAGGGACTAAGTTAAAGCTATTCTACATTGTTGTGTTTCAATCCCATCCACTGATAACTCCTTTGTCTTACATCCATCTGGCACAAGAGCATTTAGACATTATATCATTAGCTGGTCTATATTCTGTTACTCAAACATAACACTCCACTCATCAACATTGTCCCCATGCTTTCCTTCTTCACCTCTTCCTCTTGGAATCTTGTTTCCTTGAAAATTTAGCTTGTTTTACCTTCTATATGAAACCTGATTTTCCCAACTTATAAGGTCCTTACTCTTCCAGAAGTATCTTGCATTTATTTTTTCATGTAACAGTAATTACCCTGACCCCCAAACCCCTACTAGCTGAGAACTATATGTGTTATGTTTCTCCCCTCCCCCAGGGTTATCTGGTACTCCTAAGGGGGTTGAGGATCTCTCATTTCCACCATTAGCCAAAGCCCCTATTGATTGTGTTCCTACTAATTTTATGAGTCCAAATATCCCAGTTCCATTTAACCACTTATAAGCCAGATTAGTTTTTACAAAAGAATATTTGCTTAAAAAGCATAACAAAACCAAACATATATACTTCTCCTTCTAATACATATGGGGTATAATTCTCTTTGTAAGACAGTCTCTGAGGATGTGAGAATGATTAAATTTACAGCTTAGTTCAGTTTGTATATAGCACTTATTCTACCAGGTTCTAAGTCCAAAGCCACCCGGGCTTGTATCATGTCACCTTGGCTTCTCAAAGCTTCCTTATGGGACTGGTGGCAACATTCAGTCTGGAATCCTGAGTTCCAGGGTCATTATGGTTTAAGCTCCTGAGTCCACAACTCCATTCCCTATACCTAGAAGTGAAATAAGCTGATGAAAAGAGGCTTCTTCTAATAATGTGGAGTTTCATAGTAATGATATTAAGCATCAGAAACAGGTAATGCTGACAAATAAGGAATCAGATACTGCTGCTTCTACACAAACTGTGAGGGGAGGAGGGAGATGTAAGGCTCCCTTTCAATGTTAGCAAAGCCACAGTCAGAAGAGAGCTTGCCAGCAAGAAACATCAAGTTTTCTTTGTTCTGATCTTCTTTCTAGTTTTTATTTTGAAAACATTCCCACTGTGTATTTACATACTCAAAGTCTATGTGCCCAGATGCTGGGAAGGATAAACGAAAGGGTATATGTGAAGGTGTAAGCAAAGTACTGAGATGCCTCTCTTTACATTTCCATAAAAGCCTTCTCGCAGTATATTGAGGAGAACTTCTTACTGTATGGTAGGGGAAACAACAGGGAATTTGGATTCAGCAGACCTGGATCCAAATTTTGATTATGTCATTTATTAGCTACATGACCATGCTCTAGTCAATTTGACATGCTGTGCCTTAGTTTCCAAGTCTCTAAAACTGGGATAATAATACCTACACAGTGAGCCTTCAGTGAGTTGTAATCTTTGTGCTGGTAGAGGGTCTTACTGTCATGTTGATGGCTGCTGACTGAAGGGTGGTGGTTGCTGAAAGTTGGGATGTTATGCCATTTGCTTAAAATAAGACAACAATGAAGCTTGTAGCATTGGTTAACTCTTCCTTTCACTTCGAACACTTAGCGGCCACTGTAGGATTATCAACTGACCT
Source organism: Gymnobelideus leadbeateri (assembly GCA_011680675.1). Taxonomy (NCBI): domain Eukaryota; kingdom Metazoa; phylum Chordata; class Mammalia; order Diprotodontia; family Petauridae; genus Gymnobelideus; species Gymnobelideus leadbeateri. The sequence goes on from WOXC01000492.1 coordinate 210,619, forward strand.
AATTTCAATATTGTTGTGTCTCAAGGAATGGGGAGGCCTAGAGAGAGGGAGACAGGGAATGTTAATTGGTGAAGAAGTCAGAACACACATATCATTTATGGATTCAATTCATCACCTTATTTGGGCGTGGTTTGTGGTGCCTCAAAACAATTACCATAGTAACATAAAAGATCACTGTTCACAGACAATCATAACAGATATAATAATAACAATGAAAAAATCTAAAATATTGTGAGAATTACTAAAACGTGACAGGGATACAATGGAAGCACATGTTGTTGGGACAATGGTGCCAATTGACTTGCTCAATGCAGAGTTGCTACAAATCCTTAATTTGTACAAAAACACAGTATCTATAAAAGGCAATAAAATAAAATGAGGTATGCCTGTATGGTGTTGAATGCTAAGCTTTCTGTTAATGAAATGTGATTCTGCAGTCTAACTTTGTTATATGTTATGAAAATTCAAACAAAAGGAGGGGGATAGGTACAAAACCCTCAGGTCTATGAATTACAGTTGTTTTGTGTTTAAGGTTTATTGGCACCTTTTGTTTTGTACCAGTCATTAATGCTATAGATGCTCCCACTCCCATTGAACCCTCTCTTATAACAATAACAATAATGATAAGAATAGTTAACATTGGGGAAGCTAGATGGCTCAGTGAATAGACCATCGAGAGGACCTGAGTTCAAATCTGACCTCAGACACTTAACATTTACTACCCATGTGACCTTGGGCAAGTGGCTTAACCCTAATTGCCCTCCAAAAAGCAAAAAAAAAAAAGAATAGCTAACATTTATATAATTTTAATTCACATTTATATAGCTCTATATAATATACAAAACACTATACACATATACATATGTATATATATGTGTGTGTATATACATATCATAAAGAGAATTGCATGAAATAATGAAGAGTGAAATGAGAACCAAGACACCATTGTATAAGTAACAGAAATATCGTTCAAAGAACAACTATTAATGACTAAGTTATATTGAATATTATAAATACTCAAATCCTATAAAGGAAGATGCTATCCACCTCCAGAGAAAAACCTGATAAATAGAAGTATGTATAATATAGCTTAAGACACACATACATCTGTGTTTAATGGTGGCCTTCTCTAATGTGGGACGGTGAGGGGGGAGAGAAACAATTTTTTTTTAAATTTACTTTTATTTTACAACATTCAGTTCCACAGTCCATTGAGTTACAAATTTTCTAAAACAATTTTTTTAAAGTGACAGCAGAGAACAAAAGAAAACAGAAGCACAGAAAAGCACAAAAAATGATGTTCAATATTTATTTAATAGTTTTTCCAAAAAAAGTAAACAGTGTGAAATGGAGATTCATGGTTTCATACTGACTCCTGTTTTTGTGTGGTACTGTGTACATGAGAATTTTTTTTGCCCTTTTGTATTTAAGTTCAAAATGAATAAAAACAAAATTAAAAATAAAAGTGTATGCATAATAAATTCCAAACATTGCTTTTAAAGCCATTCTGATACTGTTTTCTTCTGAACTTCTTTCCATTCTCTTCTATTAATTAAAAAATACTTCAATGACCCATTTTTTTGTTTGTTTGTTTGTTTATTTTTTGAGAGGGAAGGCAAGGCAATTGGGGTTAAGTGAATTGCCCAAGATCACACAGCTAGTAAATGTGTCAACTATCTGAGGTTGGATTTAAACTTAGGTTCTCCTGACTCCAGGGCCTCTATTCACTGTGCCACCTAACTGCCCCACAATGACCCATTTTTGATCATTGTTACTAATTTCCCTCTCTTTTCCCATCCCTCTTCCCAATGGAAAAAAAACCCAAACCCAAATCCCAACCTTTATAACAAAGAAGCATGTATATATTTATATAATATGTGTGTGTATATATACATGTCATATAGAAAATTCCCATCAAGCAAAATGAATCCATATAGTGGCTATGTCCAAAAATGTGTCTATTTCTTCATCTTGGGTTCATTCCCTCTCTATCAAAAAATGAGCAACAGGGGCGGCTAGGTGGCGCAGTAAGTAAGAGCGCCGGCCTTGGAGTTGGGATGACCTGAGATCGAATTTGGCCCCAGAAAATGAGCATCCACACATAAATAATGACTAGCCGTGTAACCTTGAGCAAGTTACTTAACCCCAATTGCTTTAAAAATAATAATAATAAAATAAAAAAAAAGAGCAACATATTTCGTCATAGATCCTCTGGAAACATGATTGCCTATGGCATTGATCAGAATGTTTAAGTTTTTCAAAGTTTTTTTTTTTAAATAGGTTATCCTTGTGTAAATTGTTTTCCTGGTTTTGCTGACTTCAGTCTGCATCAGTTCGTACAACCTGGGATTCTCTGCAATGATCTCTTTTGTAATTCCTACCAGTAACAATAATATTCCATCATATTGCATGCCAGAATTTATTACCATTCTCCAAATAATGGTCACTCCCTTAGATTCTAGTTCTTTCCTTTTTCCTTTGACTTCTACCTCAAGATTAAAGGCCTTGTTTTGCTTGTGATTATTCTCTTCCCAGAATTATCCTCCCCCTTAAGCTTCTTCTACTCATCCTTGCTTTTTTTTCCTGTTGAATCTGATGTATTTTTACATTGTGAGGTTGTGTTTGTGTGTCTTCTGATACTGGGTCCTCTCTGCAAATGACCCTGTCTTAGGTTAGAAGCCAAATTCTCCCCTACTCTCTATAATCATATAAATAACATTTGTTCTATAACATAAACTGGTCCTTGTGTCCATATTCCTAGAGTATACTACAGTTTATCACATTCAAAATTAGAAATAACTATCTTAGAATTCTGAGTCAGAGTAACTGTTTCTCTTAGAACTCTGAGCGTACTGATAACTGTCTATTCCTGCCAAGGCAGACTTAAATCAGCAACTGCTTTCCTCAGAAACAAACTTCTGCCCCATACCAGTGAACAGTCACTCACTTAAAAGGTCATTCTTTTACAATAGGATGCTAGATTTAAAGCTGGAGGGCTTTCAAGGCCACTGAGTCCAACTCCCTAATTTTATAGATAAGGAAACTGAGGCACAAAGCCATTAAATGACCAACCTAGGGAAACACATCCATTAGGTGTTCGAGGTAGGATTAAGACTCAGTTCCTCCTAAATTGAAAGCCATTACTTTATTCAACTATTGAAATCTAGATTTTTCTGCCCTACTCTATAGACTCTCTACCATCTGTCAAATTTAGAAACCTAAATTTCTGCTTTTTACATTATTATTATTATTATTATATTATGCTTCTCCATTCACTCTGCCCTCCAGTCTATACTTTATATATGATCTATGCTCCATACTCTTACACCTCCATACAAGGCATAACGCCTTGAATGTCCTATCTTTTCTTATGAAATTCCTATATATCTTTTATTCATTAATTTGCCCATTTATTCATTTTTTCTTAGAACCTTTAATTTCCATGTCTTTTCATCTGTTGGGTAAAGCCAAAACATATGGCCAGGTTTAAGTTACAAATTAATACCTTTATTTAAAAACAATTTTATTTTTGGTAAAGTAAACAAACATTGTGGCAATAAGGGGCCATTTTCCACTCTGAAGGGAGATACAGAACTGCTACTCATTTTTTAAAATGAAACTCAAATGCCTTTTTTTATACAAAGCCTTCTTTGACCTTCTCCACTGAACTTTGCATGCCACTTTGGTAACTCTACAATGCACTTATAATGTAAGGTATATTGTAGCTGCCTGTTTTAATTTTATGGTCCCTTTGATATGAGAGTATAAGCGCCATGAGGACAGGAACTTTGTATTAACTAAACTTTGTATCTCCCACAGTGCCTAGCAAAGTGTTTTGCCTATGTACTCTCCTTTCTGTCTCTGTTTCTATTTCTTTCTCTCTGTCTGATCTCTATCTCTCATCTCTGTTTCTTTTGATATTGGGTCTCCCTATCTCGCCAAAGTTAGAAGTAGAGTGGCCATTCATGGGCATAGGAGCTTTGCCCTGGTACATTTCTGACCTGAGCAGGTTGGTCACTCCTTAGACAGCCTGGCTCAGGGGTTTATCTTATTTATGCTAGACTTTGTGTGAATTGGTTGACTTTAGCCCTACTATACAGCTCAGAACTCCTAAACTCAAGCAATCCATCTATCTCAGTCTTTCCAACAGTAGGGATTAAGCACATATATTCCCACACCCAGTTCTGCATACATTCAACATTTAACCAATGTTTATTGATTATTGATGGATTGACTAACTTGAAATCAGACTATATAAAATTGATAATGCATTTTTCATTTAAGACAACTAATAAACTATGTAGAAAGTTTCCATTTACATAGGAGGAAGAAACACCAGAAGTAGTTCATCTTTCAAAGTAAAAAAGAGTAAAATAAAATCTTCAACCTATAACAATGGCACAACAAGCTTTAGCACTCAACTTTTGACTGGCTATTGTCATTGGTTGGCACAGTTTCCTAATCCAGACTCGTCATATCTGGATTCTTATTTGAGTGCCTTGGACCCCAAAAGGCTTAACTGCCACCTTTTACTTTAAGAAATACCACATGAGGGGCGGCTACGTGGCGCAGTGAATAAGAGCACTGGCCTTGGAGTTGGGATGACCTGAGATCGAATCTGGCCTCAGAAAATGAGCACCCACACACAAATGATGACTAGCCGTGTAACCTTGAGCAAGTTACTTAACCCCAATTGCTTAAAAAAAAAAAAAAGAAATACCACATGAACCTCCTTCCTAACTGGATCTCTCCCTTTTTCAAAAATATTTTCTTAGGAAAAACAGATGGCAGCGTTATCTGCTTAACATGTTCTACCTCCTTAACATGTTCCACCTCATTCATCAGTCATTTATTATGGAATAAAAATTATAGCTGTATATTACCTGGCATCATAGAATTCCTTTACCTGCAGTAGCCCATAAGTTCTTAGCACCACCAAGAGTTTGACCATGATTATTCTGATATATTTTAGACATTTTTTCCTGACTTTGATCTTTTGGGGAGTTTATGTCCATAATTGGTTAAAGTACATGGAAGTATAGTGGCAAAAGCAAAGCATTCAGAGCCAAAAGCCCTGGGTTTATGTCCCAGCTCTTCCATTTACATCCTGTGAAGGAAGGAAAGTACTTTCCTTTTATGGGCATCAGTTTCTTTATTTTGATTTTTTTCAAGTCATGGGAATTTATTATATAGGAGAATGTTATACATTATATAGGAGAATATCAGATATTGATCCTTTGTTTTATAGCATTAACAATTCATGATAATAATCAGAAAAATACACTTCTGAAATGATAGTCAAGAGAAAAGAATAATTACACATACCACAGATTACAGAGCTGTGATTTGTATTTAAGCAAAGCAACATGAAAAAAACTATTTTCCTGTATTCACAATTAGTGAATGTGGAATTTTCTATGTAAAGCAGCAGCAAAGGAAAGCTTCTAACCAAGTACCTTACAATAAAAAAAGAGGAATATGAGAAATTCTAGTTGGGCAGATACCATGTCTGCTTGTAAGCCTAGTTTAAAATCTTTCCCCTTTTCCTACACACACACACACACACACACACACATACACACACACACACACACACACCTAACATATACATATTTTATTACTATTATATCTCTGCTGGTTTGACATAATATACTAGTTATCTACATTTATTTTGGTTTCTAAAAATATATGAAATGCATTGAAACATCTACCACAGCTTTCAAGCAATCACTGCATTAGCATTGAAAGCTTCATTCTGAAAACGTAAAGCAGAAATACTGAATACATAGTGATTATTTTGTCTTCTCCATACAGCTGATGGCCTTTATCCAAAACGTTAAAATACTGTAGCAAATAGTATAAATGTGCCAAGTTTCTTTTTTTTCCTTAAGGACATAATATAAAAGCAACACATCTTTGCTATTTTAATACAATATAGGCTATCATGAATAACTTGGGGAAGGCATATAAGATCATTTTATTTACAGAGGTAATTAAGGCCCAATTATGTAAAGATAAGGAACACCAAAAATTTATCCATTGTTCTACTTCCTTTGCACCCTCTGAAATCAAAAGTTTTAAATTATTTCAGATCAGTGGCAGTTCTAAACCTGTAATGATGTTGATATCATTTTGATCTAAAGACCATTTGTTGTTATTTATGAAGAAAATCGTTTTTTTGTTTGTTTGTTTTGGTTTTTTTTTTGCTTTTTGGAGGGCAATTGGGGTTAAGTAACTTGCCCAAGGTCACACGGCTAGGTTTTTTTGTTTGTTTGTGTTAAGTGTCTGAGGCCAGATCTGAACTCAGGTCCTGCTGACTCCAGGGCCAGCACTCTACTTACTGCGCCACCTAGCCACCCCAAGAAAATCGTTTTTTAAAGCAGGTGCCACATTTAGTTGTGAAATGGCCCAACTTTTGATCCTTCTCAAACACATTTCTACTTTTACTCCAGCAACCCAATTATTCCTTTTGTTAGTCTTTTTTTTCACTTTAAAGAATGACTCACATGACCTATTATTGATTGACCTAATTAGTACTGATGAAGGAGGAATTTGCATGTGCAGCTTCTATTAATACTAAGCCTCAGCTTATCTGTAGAATGGAAAGGTTTGACTCTACCCTTCCAGTTCTAAATCTATTTCCTTACAATTGCTTCACTGTTGTTAAATCATAGTTCTGCTTCCACTAAAAGCAGGGATATTGGAAAGCATGGATGTACAGAACATCTGGATGTAGGGGAAGTGAGAAGAGAGAAAGGTTGCTGAGAGGAAAGTTTGAAGACTTGGAAGACAGATTTCCTAATTTTGCCTAAGGCCAACTCATCAAGGGACACTGGAAATGATTTTATGTAACCCAGTGACACTATCCAGAAATCCATCCAAAGCATTTTTTTTTTTTTGGAGGGCAATTGGGGTTAAGTAACTTGCCCAAGGTCACACGGCTAGGTTTTTGTTTGTGTGCGTTAAGTGTCTGAGGCCAGATCCAAACTCAGGTCCTTCTGACTCCAGGGCCGACGCTCTACTCACTGTGCCACCTAGCCGCCCCATCATCCAAAGCATTTTTTAAAAAATCCTACCCATGACTTAATTGGTCTAGGAAACTCCAGATGAGGAAACTCCCTCGCACCAATGTAGATTAGTATGTGTTATGCAACTTACAGAACTGAGAAACTGAGAAGGAAATGACTTGCCTAGGGCCACACAATATGTATGAGATAGGACTTGAACACAAATCTTCCTGATTATGAGCTTAGTTCCCTATGGAACACAGCCTCTTAAATCCAAGGCACTACCTCCTTGATGGCAATCTAATGACATGATTTCAGTGATTTTTTTTTTGATACCTTTTCTGGAGCTTTTCCCACAACTAATACCTGAGAGTGAGGCAGCTAGGCAGATCAGTAGATAGAAGATTGGACATAGAGTCAGGAAGACTCTGAGTTCAAATCTAACTTCAGACACTTACTGTGTGACCCTGGGAAAGTCATTTAACCTCTGTCTCAATTCACTGGAGAAGGAAATGTCAAACCACTCCACTATGCCAAGAAAACCCTGTGGACAGTATGGTCCATGGCATCATGATTGGACATGACTGAACAACAAAACCTGAGAATGTGGTATCATTGACTGGGATCTTGGGAATGACTTGCCTGTGAACCAAATTTTTGTTCCTGGCCACCAATCTACTTGTGACCTGATTATCCTAGTCTTTTGTTGTTAAGTCATTTTTAGTTATGTCTGACTCTTCATTACCCCATTTGGGGTTTTCTTGGCAAAGGTACTGGAGTGGACAGATACGTAACTTAGATGCTACCATTGTAGGTAGCAAATAAATAAGAGACAGAAACATGTCCACGTGGGGAACTTTCCTCTAGAAACCAAGATAGTTTAGTTAAGTTGTGGACTCAATAATCTCAAAAGGCTTTGCTGCTTCATATGCATAGGAAAGACCAGCAACATAGCTTGGCAGGAGATGGTGATTGACTCTGGGGCTTAATTTTATTTTGTGCTTTTCTACCTTACACTCATCTTCATTGGAGAGAAGAGTTTCAGAGTTGAGAAATCTGGGACCTTAAACTCTGAAGGCCCTTGGCAGTTTGTTGGCAGCAAAGCCTCTACTAGCTATAGTCTGGTGATCTGAAATTAAACAGGGACCTACAAGGAATTTTTACCCTAAGCTAGAGTGACATCTTTGACCAAGATATAGCATTGGTGATTGAGAAATATAGTTAGTTCAGAAGTAAATAAAACTAAGAGTTAGGTTTTTTTTTTGTTTTTATTTATTTATTCATTTTTGTTGTTGTTTTGCTTTTTGGAGGGCAATTGGGGTTAAGTAACTTGCCCAAGGTCACACAGCTAGGTTTTTGTTTGTGTGTGTTAAGTGTCTGAGGCCAGATCCAAACTCAGGTCCTTCTGACTCCAGGGCCGGTACTCTACTCACTGTGCCACCTAGCCGCCCCCTAAGAGTTAGTTTTATGAAAAACACACACACACACATACACACACACACACACACACACACACACACAAAATAATAGACCATTAGTTAATTTGATTTTTTAAAAAAGAAAACAAAATTACTGGTATCAAAAATGAAAAAGATGAATTACCTCCCAGGAAGAAGAAATTAAACTATTTTGCCCAATTATATGCCAATTAATCTGACAATCTAAGTGAAATGGACTAATATTTATAAAAATATAAATTGACCAGATTAGCAGAAGAGGAAATAGAATACTTAATTCTATTTTAGAAAAAGAAATTGAACAAACTAACAATGAACTCCCTAAGAAAAAATCCCCAGGGTCAGATGGATTCACAAGTGAATTCTACCAAATATTTAAAGGACATTTAATTCTAATACTATATAAACTATTTGGGAAAACAGGTGAAAGAGTCCTACCAAATTCCTTTTATGAGAAAAATATGGTGCTGATGCCTAAATCAGGAAGAGCCAGAACAGAGAAAGAAAACTATAGCCTCATTTCCTTAATGAATATTGGTGCAAAAATTTTAAATAAAATACTAGCAAGGAGATTACAGCAATATATCACAAGGATCATATACCATATATGACCAGGTGAAATTTATACCAAGATTTTCAGGGCTGATTCACTATTAGGAACACTATCAACACAATTGACCATATCAACAACAAAACCAATAAAAATCATATGATTATCTCAACAGATGCAGAAAAATCTTTGGACAAAATAAAGTACCCATTTCTATTAAAGACACTAGAGAACTGAAGAATAAATGGAGCTTTCTTTAAAATGATAAGTAGCATTTAAGACTATCAGCAAACATCTCTAATGGGGTTAAGCTAGAAACCTTCCCAATAAAATCAGGTGTGAAGCAAGGGTACCCATGATTATCACTAGTATTCAATATTGTATTAGAAATGCTAGCAATAAGAGAAGAAAAAGAAATTGAAGGAATCAGAATAGGCAATGACGAAACAAAACTATGACTCTTTGCAGATGATATACTTAAAGAACCCTAGAGAATCAACTAAAAAGACTCCTTGAAATAATTAACAATATCAGCAAAGTTGCAGGATAGAAAATAAACCCACATAAATCATTATTTCTATATATTACCAACAAAGTCCATCAGGAAGAGATATAAAAGGAGATTCCATATAAATAATTTTAGACCAGGGGTGGGGAATCTATGACCTTAAGGTCTAGTGTGACCTTTTGATTGAATCCAAATTTTACAGAACAAATCCTTTTATTTTTATTAATACATTTTATTCCTCTTTTATATTTTTATCTTATTTTTAAAATGAACATATTTAAAATATCAAAGAATAAAATAAGTTTCAATGAAATAATCCTCAGATCACTAAACACCCGTATTGACCAGCACAATTAGAACATTAGTAAACCATAAAGGCTAAATTGATGGCTGCTGTGCTCATCATTTAGTTCTAACTTCCACTGTCTGACTGGCACAACTACCACACAAGGCTAGTTGGCAAGAGTTTATGGGGGTTGAATATGCTAGTCTGTTATCAGCTTTTGACAACGGTGCACTATGTTTCTGTTTGAAGTAGAATTTGTGAAAAGCTGCACAGCTTGGCAATATTTTAAAATTCTGTCTACTTAACAGCCCATCATGTCAAAGAAGACCAAGAGAAGGCTGAAGGATGAAAACAGTTTTTTTTTTTTTAATGAGGATTGGGAATTGCAATATTATCTTGTTTCTGTTAAAGACAAGATGATTTGCTTGCTTTGTGATACAGCAATATCAGCATCAAAGAAATTGAATGCTCATCAGCATTATAACATTCATAAGGATCGAAAATATTTTAAATTAGGCACAAAATGTTGTGTTGCAGAAATTAAAAGATGAAAAGAAAAAGGAAAGACAATTCTTCCAAGTAGAAATGAGACTTGGAAATAATACTACTGAAGCAACTTATAAATTAGCTTATATACTTGGAAAAAAGGGAAGCCATTCAGCCATGTAGAAATTGTGAAAGAATGCATTGTCACAGTTGTAGGATGCTTAGACCTTGATAACATTTCAAAGTACGAACAACTGCCTCTTTCAAGAAGAACCATAATAGATTGGCAGCATGGAATTGCTTTCAACTAAACAGAAAAACTTCATGTAATTCTACAAAAGGAAAAAAATATATTATTCAATTGCTTTGGATGAATCAACTGATACTACTGACTCAGCATAGATTTTATACTTCATTTGGGTCATAACAGAAGATTTTCTTTGCTTTGGGCACTCTTGTGAACAGAACATAGGAAATAGAGATCTTCAACAACTCTCAAGATAAATGTCATGAAGTTGGATTGTACACCCTTTGTAAGAGATTGCGTGCTGTGTGAGCCCAATGGGGAACAGGCCCAGATGGAGAAGTGCAGTGACCTCACCAGAAAGCACTATCCACTCTGCAGCATAGGAGGTGAGAATCACTTATGCTATATTGAGTAAAGACCTCTTAGGATACTTCATTGCTTGCAGCATTAAGGTGACCCTTGATTCTTGAAGATCATGTTAGTTCAGCACAAACTTTGAAGGGTCTTCCAAATTGGAACAACTTCAAGTGTAGGCCTGGAGATGGACCATTTTTCTATCATCTGAGGACCTAGCTGAGTACAGATGGATTCATCACTCATTGACCACCAGGTGATAATTGAGGGGCAGAAAAAGCAGTTAGTGACCACATACTGAGTTATATAGGATATGTGATCTATATGAGAGGAGGGATCATCCATACCAAAGAATCATGGGTCCTTAGAGCATTAAAATGTAAACATAGCCAGTAAATGACTACTTAGCCCTAGATGGTAGGAAGACTTTGTGAAATGGAAGCTAGAACCTAGTATGAAACTCCATTTGGGTATCAGTTTTCTGGCCACATTATAACTATGTCACAAATTGCCAGAGTGCTTCACAAAACAGGGAACAGCACTTCCTATTGATGAATAGAAGAAGGTAAAAGTGTGAGCTTCTGAACACCTATACCTGGACTGAAGACCCCTTGGATACACCTGGGTCTGGATAGCCCAGAGACCACAAGATGGCAGCAGAGGACACAACCTGGAGATGGGAGGCAATGAAATAACGAATTATGCTTTTCTAAAGTGAGTTGTTTCTAGTAGAATCCTTCCCCAGAAGACAATAGGACCACCCTTAGTCTAAGAAGCAAGCTTTGAGAGCTGATTTTCCATAGTTCAGATATATTCATTAAAAGAAGGAAAGGTTAATGACTCATAATAATAATATTAATCAATGGAATAATTCCTAAAAATGTAGGACCCTAGAGGACCTTAGAGGTTCTCCCATCCAATACTCTTATTTTACAGGTGAGAAAACTAAGGCCTAGAGAATTTAAGTGGCTTTCCCAGATTTGCCCAGGTACTTGGTAACACTGGGACCAGAGTCTCAGTCTCCTGATTCTAGAGTTCTTTTTACTATACCACATTGTGACTGAATCCAGATCAAATCTGGACTTGTATAAACTCTTGATCATATGTCATTTCTTGGAAATCTTCCCAGTGGTTGGAGCAAGAGAAAGAAGTTAGTGAAGATAAATATCTGACTTCCGGTGAGATCCCGGTTGGTCAGCAAATAGAACAAAATATCAATGATCTCCACAGAGCCGACTGTATTAAGAAGGCTGTTGCATTGGATGATGGGAAGGAACATAAGATAGTAGGAGACCATGAAAAAGAAGGCACCAAGGAGTTTTTTTTTAAGGTCAGGGTTTTCTAGGGAAGAGAGGGAGCAAAAACAGGGATGCAACAACTGTTCAGAAGGTAGTAGAGAGGTGGGGGATGAACTTACAAAGTTGTGTAGCCAGCGTGAAGCTGTCAAGGCAAAAGTACCCGGTTTTCCAAGTCCCTTGTAGTTTCCAGTGCCTACAGTACAATTGTATAGCACTTAAATTTTTTAAGTACTTTCACTACATTTTCTCATTTCATCTTCACAGAACCCCACTGTGGTTGAAAGAGAAAGTATTATTAACACCACAACTCAGAATGTCTAAAACCAAACTGAGTATCTTTTCCCCTAAGTCCTTCCTTCTCTTCAACTTTCCTATTATTACTGAGGGCACCATCCTCCTAATCAACCAGGATCACAGCCTAGATGTCATCCTTGATTCCTCTCTTTCTCTCACTCTTCTAACCCTCACACTCACCTCCTCCCCCCCACATCCAATCTCTTGTTAAGTCCTGTTGGTCCTACCTTTCCAGCATCTCTTGTTTACACCCTCTTCTCTCCTCTGATACTGCCATCACCCTCATACATGATCTCATCCTTATGCTTGGACTATTACAATAACCTCTTGGTTGTTCTACCCACCTCAAGTCTCTCTTCACTCTAGTCCATCTTCCACTCCGCTGTCAAAGCAATCTTCCTGAAGGGTGACTCCCACCATTTTGTTGTTGTTGTTCAGGTGTGTCTGATGCTTCATGACCCCATTTGGAATTTTCTTGGCAAAGATACTGGAATGGTTTGCTGTTTCCTTCTCCAGCTCATTTGACAGATGAGGACACTGAGGCAAACAGCTTAGGGGTGATGTGTCCAGGGGTCATACAGCTAGTGAGCCTCTGAGGCCACATTTGAACTCCATGCCCAGGGGCTCTCTATCCACTTTGACAGCTAGCTACCTTAGTTCTGACCATGTTATTAGTTATGCAATCCCCTCCAGTGGTTCTCTATTACCTCTAGGATCAAATGTGAAATCCCTTTCCGTTCAAAGCCCTTCATAACCTAGCTGGCCTGCCTTTCCAGTCCTATGCTGTACTCCCCCAAATGCTCTATCATCCAGTAACAGTGACCTCTTTGTTGGTCCTTTCACAAGACATTCAATCTCTCAACTCCAGGCATTTTCACTGGCTGTCCCCATACCTGGAACTCTCTCTTCTCTCATTAATACCTCCTGATCTCTCTGGCTTTGTTCAAGTCTCAGTCAAAATCCCATCTTTTACAAGAAGCCTTTCCTCATAGCCCTTCCCCCTGTTGACTATCTCCGATTGTTCTTGTATATATCTTGCTTATGTAGAGTTGTTTTCAGGCTGTCTCCCACGTTAGACTGTGAGCTCCTCTGGAATAGACATCTTTTTTTTTTCTTTGCCTTTCAGCTAAGTGGTACAGTAGATAGAGTTCTAGGCAGCCTGCACTTAAGAACACCTGAGTTCAAATTTGGCCTCAGATACTCACTAGATTCGTGATGCTGGGCAAGTCACTTAAAACTATTTGACTCAGTTTCTTCATCTGTAAAATGGGGCATAGTAATAGCACCTACTTCCTAGAGTTGTAAGGATCAAATGAGATAACTGTAAAGTGGTTAGCACATCTAAGCTTAATAAGTGTTTGTTGACTAATCAACAGCATTTGCCATATGAGGAAGGCAAGATCAAGCATGTGACTTGATAGTGATGAAATCTGGACTGTCAGTCAAACAATCAATAGGCATTCATGTGCCAAGTCCTTTGTGAAGTGATGAAAAACGAAAAGTCAAAAACCAGAGTGCTTGCTTTTTACGGAGCTTGTATTCTTTGAAGGAAATAATATACTACACAGAATGAATCTAAAGTAATTTTCCCTTGGGTTTGGAAAGGGGGGGAGCATAAACAGCTGTGGGGATGAGGAAAGGCTTCAGGCGGGATGTGATAGGTAAGCTGAGTTTAGAAGGTCAGTTGAGATTCAGATAGGCAGAGTGGAGAGTGAGTTCACTCCAGGAAGGGGGGACTGGTGTAGAGGCATAAGATGGGAGGCTGCGTGCTGAATATGAGGAACATCGAGCAGTCTGGTCTGGCTGGAATGTAGTTTGTGAAAAGGAGCAATGTGTAATAGAAGCCAAGAAAGAGGAGCTGGGGCCAGACTGTGAAGGGCTTTGAATGTCCGACAGAGGACCTATGTCTAAGTGACTCCCAGATCAGTGCCCTTTTAATAGGTATGGGCAGAGTTTCTTTCTAAAATTTAATTCAGTGGTTCATGTGACTAAACCACAACTAAACCACAGTAGAAGCAGATGGGAGTATAACCATAAGAATGAATGAGCTCACAGCAAGTGATTAACTCTTTGTTTTCCCTCAAATATATTTGGAATCCCTTCCTCCCAGTATTGGGATGCTCATGGCATGTTTTTCTTGGCTTGAGCCGGAGTTTTAACTAATTATTTATCTAATCAAGAGTTGCAGTTCTAGTTTAGGAGAATTTTCTGCACTATCATTCTTGGTTTTCTTGGCCACCATTTAATATTGCAGAAATTATCTTTTCCAGCATTTTTTTCCTTTCCAGCATCTTTTTGATGATATAGCCCTATGTAGACAGGATTTCTCTAGACTCTTAGAGCCAGAGATCTCAGACAACAAACACTATTTTCTTTATATTCCAGTTTGGCCTTAAGGGCTTGCCCTCTTACACCCCCCCCCACCCCGCCCCAGCTTTTCTTATTCACCATCCTTCCTGTGGAAGGGATATGTACATGCAGTATCCCACTCAGCAGAATGCAAGCTCCTTGGGGACAGAAATGGTTTTGTTTTTGTCTTTGTGCCCCCAGCAATCTAGCAAACTGCCTTGCAAATAGGAAGTGCTCAGTTGTTTGCTGTGTAATGGAACTGAATGAAGATTATTCCACATTTGGCTACTACCGAGGTACCATGAAACAGGAGTCTCAACTGTTGTACCATTGGAATTCTGGAACATATGACACATGACTTTAGCTATTTTCTTGGTAAGGAGACTACTTGGAGAATTCTCTCTTTTCATAATAAATGAAACAGAGTGAGGGTAATTCTGTGATCACCTGAGCACTGTGTAAATTTAGAGTTTTTTTCTCTCTAGCTGACATGACTCCCCAGTTATTCCTGTACTGATTGCCACACTACCCAAAATGTTACCTGCGTTGATGACTGGACTTGGCTGAAACTTGTAAGGATGAAAATACCATTAACTTATGTAATGCATTTATTATGAAAACAAAGTACTATGTTAACTTTTATTCTATTTCTGTTTTCCCTAGATTCTAATCGCATTGTGAACTTAATCTTTGCTCCCTGATTGCTGGCCTGTTAGCTTTATATATCTTTACAACATCCTGTTCTAAATTCCACACACAAGGCAGAACACTGGATACTGGGTCTAAAGACAGAAACAGAAATGAACTGATCTCAAGAATAAATGAATAAATAAAATACTCATTAAGTGCATACTATGTATTAAATGCAGCGGCTATAAACAGAAAAATAAGCCCCGGTTCTTAAGGAGTTCACATTCTAATAGAGGAAACAATACATATGGGAAGTTCCAGCGCAAGTCTCATGGCTCTTGGGATGCAGAGGTGAAGCACAGGGTAAAGCCTTTTCTTTACCCAGGGCTTTGGGGTTCAGGGGACTGAGCTGTGCCTATCAGGTTTACCTTTTATGGGTGGGGCAGTGCAGGGGAGACGTATGACTCTTCTTGACCCCATTTGGGGTTTTTGTGGCAGACACTGGAGTGGTTTGCCATTTCCTTGTCTCTCTTGGACAAGCGTACGTGTATAAGGTACGCTAAAAATCTAAGACAACGTAGGGATGAGGACAGAAATCAGGGTTTAAAGAGCATTGGAGCAGGAAGAGAACACTCAAAGCTGGGGCCGGGGGGCCGCGGGGTGTCATGGAAAGTAAGATAAGAAGGCGGCATCTGGACTGAACCTAGAGGGAGATAAGGAATCTGAAAAGCCGAGACGGCGGGGTGCATTCCAGAGTACGGGATGACGGCCTTCCTGAAGGCAGGGAGGCGGGAGATGGAGTGTGCTTTGACTGTGATAGGCACAGGGGATTCAAAAGCCTGGCGCTTGGAACGTCTGGATCAAAGGTCGATTAAGGCGGCCAACCAGAGCCAGGCGTAATTTCGTTCGTGCAGAAGGAGGGGGAGGGGAAATGGCTGAGAGAGAAAGCCTGGGGGTGGTGTTAAGCTTTAGATAGGAGTGTCTAAGGACCTGAGCAGGAAACGTTTTTTCAGTTTCCTCATCTGTAAAAAATGAAGATCAAAAATATTTGCACTACCTGCTTCACAGGTTGTGAAGAAAACGTTTTTATTATCAGATAATGGGGGCTGAGGTTGCTCCCCTTGTCTCGCCCCGTCCATACCCTCCTCCTCGCTCCAAGGCAGCCCCATTTTGAACCAGGTACACTGCAGGAGACATCTTCAACCCCTTTTCCTCGCGCATCTGGGGGGGGGGGTGGCGGCTTTATTCCTTGCACATGGCAGAGGGGACCGGTGGGGTAGGAGTGATTCCGCAAGGGAAACCCCAGGTCCGTAGCCGCGGCGAAAACACCCCTCCTCCCGCCGCTTGGCGGACAGACGTGCTCCCGCGCCTGGGCGGCCGCGCTGCCTCCCGCTGCAGCGCCCCTCTGGGATGCGGCCACTTCTCCGCCCAGATGCAGGTCGGATCCACGTCAGCTCCTCCTCGCCCCACACCTCTTACTCCCCTCCCCCCGCCTCGCCCAGCTTCTTCCGGCCTATTGGTTGCCTGGACCCGAGCGAAGTCTGCGCGAACCCAGTGGATGGACCACGATGGGCAGATCTCTAGCGCTGCGCGTCACTCAAGGTATCCATATCGCCCCCAGTTGCACTGAGAAGGACCTTTATTTCCCAGCATGCAAAGCGGTAAGGGCATCTACTGGGATTTGTAGTTCTTTGCCTCTTTCTTCCTTAGCAAAGGGTTGGTTGGGCAAGTTGCGGCTGAGGGGGGAAAGTGTTGAATTGTGGAGGGTTGGAATGTGATGTAGGGGATAATGGAGTGCGATGGGAGGAATTGGGTGGAAGAATGGCTGAGGATGGAAGGGAATGGATGAATGGAGAGGGATAGATTGAGAGCTGGATGAATCAGACTGGCCGAGGGAGGGGAAAATACATAAAATGGAATAGCAACAGGTGTCAGGGGAATTCAGGATGCAATAGGGGAGCTTTCACAGGATTAAGAATTGGGGCAGTTAGCATCACTCCCCTCCTCCCCCATCCCAGGGAAGAGGACTCAGTCCCAAGCACAAATCTGCCCAGGCAGGGGAAAGGGAAAATCCCATGTCCATGGTTGAGCCAAATTGAAGAAGTGGTCACCTCCCTAGCTGGCATTCCTGTATATCTGGTTGGATTCCAACCTCCCAGGCAATAGAGGTTACTGGAGGAGAATGCAGGGAGCAAGGATCCCAGCTGGGGCTTAGAGAAGCCATTGCTGCTCCAGTCCCCTGGGCATTAGTTCTGTACAGGGTGATGGAGGAACCACTGGGTTCATCCTCAATAAGCACTCTAGGAATACTCCTCTCTTCCCCTCTCCTTGCTCATTCATTTGCTGCTCAAGGCTCAGAGGGAGTATTTTCAGTACCTTTAATTTCTTCCATTTCTGAGAGGCCCTGAAAGGCAGACACAATTGTAAAGGGGTTAGGATAGAGGAGCTAGAGAGGGGAGAAGGACAGATTAAGAAGTGGGAATGAGAGACCCTTCTGCTTTCTCAGTTTCTTCTTCAGAAATCTTGACTGCTTCCACCCCTCTCCCATCCCTCCTCCCCAAGTTAGATATACCTTGGCTGGAACTAGAGAGCCAAACAGCAATAGATTAAAACTGGGAGGCCCAGATTTTTCTTTCCACAGCCTTTGCTACCTTTCATCAAGGCTCTGTCAGGGGGCCTATCATCTCCCCTTAAGTGTCACTGAATAGGAAAAGCATTCTACCACCCCATCATCTTCCCCCATTCTAGTACCTCCTGTAGCTCCTGGTAGCGTAGTCTCCGAGCACCACAACATCCTGGCTTTCTCTGGCTCAAGAGGAGGAGGGCAAAGGCAGAGGCCAAAGCTCCGCCTAGGGTGAAGGCCTCTGCACTCAATTCCAGGACCAGCAAGCCAACCCACTGCAGGCAAATGGAGCCAGGGATGGGACTTACAGTCTCCCTTTTCCACTGAATGACTCTCCCTGCCCCCTATTCCAGCCTCTATTCTAATGATTCTCCCTCATCCCTTTTCCCCTTTCATGGTACCTGGTAGGAGGTTGACTGTACCGGACCCAAGGCCAGCTTGATTCCCTGGGCCACCACAACAACAAGTCCAAGGATCATCCCAAATAAGTTGAATATCATCATGGCTCTCACCTGCCAGAGAGTGGATTTGATCCCGTCCTGCCCTAGACAAAGGGCACACCCCCCAGACTAGATTGACTGTCCCACAAGTTTCTCCCCATCTTTAACCTTAACCCTTTACCCCAGCAATCTATCCCATTCTTCCCTCTACCAAGAAGTGGAAACATTGGATCTTATCAGCTTCGTCATCAGTCCAGGGGTGTCTGGGGAATTCTGGGTTTAGGACCCCTACTCACCTTCCAGAGACGGGGTGCTCTTCGAAGTTCTAGTGTTAAGACCCCAGTAAGCAGACCCTGAAGGTTAAGAGGGGTTGTTTTTGGGTTGTTGTCTAATGGTGGGAGGGATGACTCCCTGAACTCTCCCCTCATACTCCCTGGGTCTCACCGAAGCTCCTGGCCAGAGGGGTAGTGCTATATTCATGTGGCAGTTTGATTCCAGGCAAGAAATGGTAACAGCAAAGGGTGCAGAAGCCACTGCCATCCAGAACTGGCTCACCTGATTTGGGAGGGTGAGAAGAGGTAGAACAGATAGGGTGGTAACAGGTGGCAGTTCTCACTTTTGTCTTCCTTCGTGCTCTTCCTAATAACAGCTCACATTTATATAGTAGTTAAGGTCTGCCAAGCGCTTTACTTATAATATTCCTGTGAAACATGTAGTTGAAGTATTTTTATCTCCATTTTATAGATGAGGGAGCTGAAGCACTCAGATGGGAAGTGACTTGTCCAGTGTCACACAGCTGTACTGGAGCCAGGCTCTGAACTGATATGTCTTAATTACCAATCTGGGGCTCTCTTTCCACTGTACCAAGCCCATTGTGTCTTCTCATTTCTGAGGTGCAGGTGGAAGGGGAAAGGTATGGGGGGGAAGGTAACAGGGAGAAATGGAAAGGAGGGGTGGAGTGATTCTCTGGGGAAGGGACACTATACTGGGTATAATGGAGGGGATCTAGGGATTCAGGAGTCCAATCTCACCGCTAACACCAGGAGACTCCCACTTTGTCTGTGTTGGGCCCAATGTCTCAGCTTGTCTTCCCGGATTGCCTTTCCCTCTTCTACAGGCTGGATCTCTCTCTCCTCCATGACTTTGCTGAAACCTAGAGGGACCTCACAGCTTTAGCCCTAGGGACGTGATACTCTCCCACTCTAGGAAGCTCAGGGTCACCTAGATCAGAGAAGTTACCCTTTTGCTAGGCTCACCTTTGAGAGGGACTTGCTCTGCTGTCCTCACCCTTAGCCTACTGCCTCAACCACCCATTTACTTACTCCCAAACTATACTTCCTCCTGGAGCTTAAGTTTTCTGACTCAGACATACCTAATCTCTGGTGACTTCTTCAGATGGGCAGGAAACAGTTGTCTATTCTGGTACTATGGATCCCAGGGAATGAAAAGCTTGAAGGACACTCTTGTCCCTTCAAGAGAGTTTTGTAAAGGGTAGGGTGGGGCCAGGGCAAAAGTCCTTGTGACTTGCTGGATTGAAGGGAGATAACCAGGGATCGGAAGTCACCAGTATTCCAACAGACTCCCTGGCACTGGAGGTCCCATATGTTTCCAGTTTTATTTTCTAGATATTTATTTCCCTAATCACAGTCTCTCTTTATCTCCATTTCCTCAATTCCCATTTTCCCACATCTCCAGATATATGATCACCTATGACCACCTATCTTCCCACCAAATCCCCTCTCCATGAACCAGACTAGAATTCCATCTCACAAATAATATACTTGTTCCCTCCTTCTTCCCCAAAATTTCCTGGCCTTCTATCTACCTCTGTGAAGTAAGTGGGAAAAGAAGTAGTTTTCTTCACACTCCAGATTCTTTCAGGAACATGACTTTAGTAGGTGCCCCATATTGGTGCCAGGCTAGTCTGCTCAAACCCAGATTTTGTATTTGTGTACTCACTGTTCCTGCCTTTTCTAGTACTTAATAGTTTGAAATGAAATGAGAGGAAATTATTCTCCAGCTGTTAACCTCATCTCTCTGCATAGTGGAGTGGAATGAGCAATAGATTGGGAGTCAGGAAGATTTTGGTTCAGATTATTATTCTACCACTTGTGACCTGTATGACCCTAAATAAAATTACTTGACCTCTCCAGCCCAGAGCTTGCTCATCTGCAAAATGAGAGGGTTTGACTAGAAGGATTCCCAGGCTCCTCCCAGCTCCAAAATCCTATTATAATAAAATGTTAGAGCTAGAATAGGCCTTAAAGATCATCTAACCCAACTGTTTCCCCACCCCCTCGAATTCTGAAGATAAAAAAATCTGAGGACCAGAAGGATTAATTCACTTTCCTAAGACCACATAGAAAGGAAGTAGCAGAATAAAAACTAGAAGGCAGAACTCTTGGCTCCCAGTCCAATGCTATTTATTTCCATTACAACCGGTTTCTTCTATTGTCTTTTCTCTCCATTGCCATCTTTCCTCAATCTAACCTTTCTTTGTTTCTCACCAGTGCTTTACTTCTTACTCCCACATCTTGTTTTCACATGCTGTATCTCAGCACCTCCAGGCTGAGAAAACAGAAGCCAAAGGCAGTATTCACATCATGGCCTATGCCTGTCCCTTCTCCTCAGTTCTTTTCATCAGGTCCTTTCTCTTCTCTCTCCTCCTCTTTCCTTCTTTTCCTCCTGCCATTCCCTAGTCCTGGGACAACCAGCTCGTTATACTCCACCTTATTCTCAGGCTTTCCTATGCTTTCTGTAGTTCACTGATGTTTTTCTTGTAGTCCAACATTCTGGAAAGCTTATGATTGGGAGCAGGCACCTGCTTGTGGGGCTGTATATGGGATGTTGTGGAGTGGGGAGGTGACCCTTCATAAGGGATACACAGCTGCCCGCAGGGTACTATGTAAGGTTTGATGACTGTACAACTCCTCAACGGCCTAGAATTGTGGTATAAAGGGGGAATCACGCTAGGGCCAATGCTGGGACGGCTGCCATTATTACCGCATTTAATAATAGCGTTATAAACATCACCGTAACTAGCTATTATATTCTTTAACTCCGAAGATGATACTAAGGTGTGGGTTGGAGGTGGGTGACGGGTACAAAATACAACTAAAACGCAGTTCAAGAGGGACTAGATTAGATAGACAAGCGCGCACACACACTCACACACTATGCAGATAAATGATGAGAAACTAAATGCCTGGTAAGGGGCAGTCATGCCGAGATATGGGGGTGGCTGGGGAGGGGGGGACGGGAACGGGCCGGGGGGGGGGGAGAGGCTGATGACCTTTCAAAAGAAAAGCTCATCTTCTGAGCCTTATCACCTGGTCTCTCCCCAGAAAGGCGCCCCCATCTTCCAACCTCACTCCATCTCGTTCGCTCCTGGCTCTCTTTGCCCAGCACCGAGGTGCCTAGCCCTGTCTCCCCAGTCCCTGGGACCCCGCTCTTATTCCCGCTCGGCTCCCAGCTTGGCCGCGCCGCCCCCCGCATGCTAATGGCCGGGGCCGCCTCCTGCCCCACACAATGCGGGCCAGGGGCGGGGGCGGGGGGACCGAAGGAGGGGGAGGGGGCGGGGGCCGGGCCCGGCCGGGGGCGGGGGGGCCGGGGCCCAGCGCATCTCCCCCGGCCCCACGTAACGCTGACGCCCGCGCCGCCGGCCCGCCGCCCGCCCGCCCGCTCTGCCGCCGCCCCGGGCTCGTGAGTAGCCTCTCCCCCCTTCCCGTTCTCACTCTCCCCCCCCCTCATCCGCCATCCCGGCTCCCGCCCCAGGCCCCCTCCTTACCCCCCAGCCCCGAGGGGGGGGGGCGCTCCCCGCGCCCAGCTCGGAGCAGGTGCAGGGGGCGGGGGCGGGGGAGGGGCGCCGGCTCGGCCCCGAGCAAACTTCGCCCAGAGCTCCCAGAGCGGGGGCCGGCCGGGGAGGCCCGGGAAGCTGGGGGCCCAGAGAGAGGTGGGGTCCAGGTCCGGGCGGCGCGGGGAGCGGGGACCCAGGAGGAAGGGCCAGGCGAGGGGGAGCGAGCGTCTTTGTAGGGGCCCGGAGGGGCGGGGAGGGAAGAGGAGTGGAGAAGAGCCGGGGGCGCGGGTCTGGCGAGGTTGGGGACCCGGGGGTTGGTGGGCGATCCGGGGCACAGGTAGGTAGGGCCTGGGGTTAGGGAGGGGGTGAGGATCCGACCTCTCCGCTCCGGGGTGTGAGGGTGGGAGGGAAGAGATGGGGGTGGGGGAAGGACTGTTTCTCTCTGAGTCCCAAACAAAGTGTCACAAAGAGCTCGGCCCGCCGGCAGCCGAGGCAGCGGCTGAAGCTCCGCTTTTGTTCTCCTGAGATGGGGTAGTCGAGCCCCTAGCTGCTCCCTCCAGGACTCTGTTCCCAATCATTTTGCCCACCTCTTCTCATTCGTATCGGTTTGGGGCGGGGGTGGAGAGAACCCTCTGTGAGTCCTGCCTAATTTGCCAATCCAAGTACTGGCAGGACAGCAAGGGGGCTCTTCCCCCCAAAGGCTGTTCAGACTCCCATCCAGGGGCAGGGGGCTCCCATCTAGTGGAGGGATTCCAACCTGGATATAGTCAGCTTTGGCTGTAGGAAACTGGGGGTTTCACTCGTCTCATTCCCTGCTCATTCAGGAGGCCTTGTGAAACCATCAAAAGAGGGTCAGGTTGGGGTTTGGGTGAAGGCCAAGACTCTGGGGCAATTCCACTGATTGTGACCTGAAAATGGTTGGGTGAGTAAGTATATCTTACTCCTTCCTGTACTGTTTAGGTCTCAGAATGAGGGCCCACCCCAGAGCAGTGAATCTGGAGAGAAGCTTTACTCTGTGCCTGGGGATACTGAAGCTGAGTTCCCCATCATGAGGGGTACCAAAGCCTTGGTTCATTGGGTCCCCTTAGTCATGCATGTTTAGGTGATCTTGAGGAGGAACTATGGTATCTGAGCTGCTGGTGGACTGGGGTAGCCAGTAGGGCACTAGGCTGATACTTTCTCCACCCCTCCTCCTTTGTGAGCAGTTTAGCCTCAGCACTGCCTTTCAGGCAGATTTGGGGTCTGGACTCTACAGGGAGTTCAAGTTTATGACATGAAGAGTTTGGAGTATATATGTTACTAGACCCTAAAAGTACTAACTTAGAATGCTTTTTGATCCTAGGTCACTGGTTGGCAATCCATAACCCAAATACAGCAGGATAGCATAAGGGCCAATCTTGAGTGGCATTTCAGTTAGTTATTGCCTCTCTCTACCTGCCATCTCCCTATATCTGCTCCTCTCTACCCACTTACAGTTGGAGGTCCCTGTCCTTCTAAATCTCTAATTCTTCTACCATACTAGACTTGGGGGCCAGTAGTATGGCACACAATTTAAGTTATTGATTCCTGTCTTAAGCCATATGACCTCTTTAGAATTATAAGAGTGAAAAAACATTTATGGGTTGTCAGGGACAGAAAAGGTATATGGGAAAAGGGGTGGGGAGTGGGAATGGAAAGTTGCTTTTCTAGATCAGCATTGTATCAGTCATGACCTTTGAGCCTTGAACTAGTCCAAACTTTATGAGAAATACACTGCTTTGTAATACCTAGGGAATATATATCCAGGAGCCTTCTGTGGGACTTCAGGCCCTATCTAATGCAGTTTTAGCTTGGGATAAATCCAGAGGACCAGAATATAGTGATAACTCATAGTATCAAACTGGACCTAGGCTGGCCTCTGAGGTTTGTTTCAGGTCACCATTTTCTAGAAGAATTTGATCTACTTAGAAAAATCCTCAGTGAATTCTAATTTTAGATCATTTAGGTGTCTATTTAAGGCCCTTTCACAAGTCTAAGGGCTCTTGAAATATTATTATACTTGGAGATTGTATTCCCCCCACCATCTTGAAGACCATCTTCTGTGACAGTTTCTGCTTCTCAAAAGGGATTTTCTTCCAGGCCTGTTGAGTTATGGTCCTACTTTTCTTGAACCTTGAGAAGAACTCTAGAACCTTTTCAGGGCCTAGGAGGCAAGGGAGGGAAGCTCATGAAACATCTACTAGTTAATGGGTTCTAGACATTCAGGATCCCCACCCCTTACCATCTGGTTTCTCTGAATATACAAGATTGGTTGAATACCAGGATGTTCTGGAATCCCCAAGAGAGATCCAGAATGTGACAGCTTTAAGAAATAGATTCTTCAGTTACTGATTCCAGGATGCACAAACTGTAATTGACAGGGCATTTCTCTTCATATCAAGTAAATTAATCCAGTTTCATTTATTAAAAAAAAAATGTCAGTGACATTTAGAAGTACAAGAGTCCCCCTACAATCTCCCTTTTTCTTTGATGTAGAGATGAGAACTTATCCTCTTTCTGGTTCCCAGTGCCCTCTCTTGGTGTTGAGAGGACAAACATGGCCACTCTCATGTATACCATTTTCTTTTCTGTGGTGCTGAGGTGGCCAAAAGTACCCCTCTGGTAGTCCATTGTACTCTCCATGGTACTGAATCTTGCAATCACTTGTTCTGCTTGCTCTCCCAAACCCAAGAGATACTAACCATAACTCTCTTTAGGTTCTTTCAGGTTCTTGCTCCCAAGAGAAAAAAAAAATATTTTTTTTTTTGTTGGTTCCAGAATTGGATGAGGGAAGAGATGTTAACATTAGGAGTGAGACACATTTATCTGTGGGCTCAGTGACCCACAGACTGGGACTCCTTTGTCCCACATTACACTAATAATAAAGCTCCCACAGCCTAGAAGGGTCATAGATCCCAGATAACAGATGGAGGCTCAGCATATTCCATATAGAATCTCTGGACATGCAGGGTCCTCCAGAGGTCATTATATCTCTCCCTCAAAGCAAGAATGATCTTCCCCTGGCTCAGAGAGTCTTTCCTGTTATTAAAGGTCAAAGGGAAGGACATGGCTCAGTCTTCATTATTAATACATTTCAGATTCACAACCCTCACTATAAGGACGTTTTTTTATAATGTGTCCTAGGTTTAGTATGGTTCTGTGTAAAGGCTGATCTCTGGTTATCTCTTCTACCTGTCTGGGTAGTTCTGTATTTTGGTCAGTGAACATGATATAGCAGAGAGAGATTTGGCCTAAGAATAGACCTGGGCTCTAAATATTAATTTCGTGACCTTTGACAAATCTCTTCACCTCCCCGAGACTCAGTTTCCCTATCTTTAAAATAAAGAGGTTGGACTAGATGAGCTTTAAAAGGTTCTCTTTCAGCTTGGAGATTCTGTGTTCAATCTCTAATCCCTAACACTCACCTCTTTTGTAGGCGAGAGTGCCCCCTGACTTTCCTTTCTGTGCACTCCAGCAAGGATGACCAGGCCTTGAAGTCTTATCCTGGAAAACTTTAACCCTTTCCTTTCCAGACCATGTGCTGGGCCTCTTGTCTGTGCAGATGGCTCTAGCCCCGCCTCTCTGCCCCACACTACAGGCTGTGAAGCTCAGAGCCAGTGTAATCCTCCTCTTGTGTGGGGGAACCTCTTCCCTGCAGAGATAAGGAAAGCCTGGCTTGGAGCAGCTCTGGACAAAGGGGCTGTGAGGTACCATCAGGTCTCAGTCTCCAGGGTGCTAAAAGCAAGGGAACGGTTTTTATCAGGATTTTCACTTTTGATTCCTTTTCTCAGGCCAGAAGAACCCCTTTGCTCTCATTCTTCCCCAACTGTTTTCTCATCCCTTCTCTGTTTCTGTCTTTCCCCCCCTCATGCCCCTCCCCCTCTGTCTGTCTCCAGACTTGCTGCTACTGCTGCTGGGAGGTGTTTCTCTCCCATGCATGAATGAGTCTCTGTAATGAATGGAAATGAATGGAGCAGGAATCCAGGCTGAGGGAGGGGGAATGAGGGGGAAAGGCAGAAAGACAGGGTTCAGGCAAAAGGAAGGGTAGACTTGGCCAGCATGATATGCAATGCCTAAAGTGAGGGAATGAATAACCAGGAAGCCAGGTAATTTTACTTGACAGAGGGAAATGCCCAGCCCAGCTTGGAAGATATTAGGGAATCATGAGATCCACCCCCTCCCCATCCATAATAGAAGAATTGGTACATGGGATAGACTCCAGGATAACTGGCAAAAGTCAGCAAGGGAAGGGTTATGAGTTTGGCAATTCTCACTTATTGCTTGATGGGGCTGAGGTTCAAGGGCTTCAATTTCTGAAGAATTAGAGAAAATCTCTTGCACCCCCCTTTCTTTCCTCTTCTATCTCCCTTTCCCCCCCTCCCCAAAGTTTAGGAGAAAAAAAAGGACATCTATTTTGAATTTTGGAGTGGGAAGAGCCTCTTTCATTGTGGGTGATCTGGGTTCGGCTCTTCCACTTGGAGACCTATGATCTCATATGGGGAATCTGGCTTTCTTTCTCTAGCCCCCTTGCCCCAGACGCTTCCACCAGAGGCTTTCCCTCCTCCCTCCAATCCCTGGCACCAAAGAATGTGAAGTGAGTTCATGGAGGTGAGTGATGCTGTTGCTCTCTCCCAGAGCACTCCACCATCCTTTGCCCCCACTGCCTGCCTGAGGCAGGAAGCAGAGTTGGGGTTGGGGGTGTGTGTGGAGACAGTGGTTGGTTGGTTTTGGGAGGGGAAGGTATGTTACTTTGCTTCTCTAATTCCTACCACTCTCCTCTCCCCTTGGGGCTCTGCTGTCCCTTGATCCTCCCTTTTCCCGCCCCCATAGTTCTTATCTTCCGGTTCCCCACTTCCCTCTTCCTTGTATCCTCTCTTGACCCGACTCCTCCGCTCCTGTCTTGGCAGGGCTCACGTCCTCGCTCCCCGGGCGGCCCCCTTGCCCTGCCGGCCTTCGACGGCGAGCTGGACCTGCAGCGTTACTCCAACGGGCCGGGCGTAAGCGGGGGGCCGGCGGGAATGGGAGCAGCTGGCTGGCCTGAGAGCCGAGGCAGCGGGCGGCGCTTCCCGTGCCCAGTATGCGGGAAGCGCTTTCGCTTCAATTCGATCCTGGCGCTGCATCTGCGGGCCCACCCGGGAGCCCAGCCCTTCCAGTGCCCGCACTGCGGCCACCGCACGGCTCAAAGGGCCTTGCTGCGCTTACACTTGCGCACGCACCAGCCAGAGCGTCCGCGCAGCCCCGCCGCGCGGTTGCTGTTGGAGCTGGAGGAACGTGCCCTGTTGCGGGAGGCCCGGCTGGGCAGTGCGCCTGGGGCGCTCCTGCAATCTACGCACTCCACAGAGCTCCCCGCTCCAGCTCCAGCCCCGGCCCCGGTCCCAACTCTACCTGCCTTCCGTTGTCCCTTCTGCAAAGGCAAGTTCCGCACAGCCGCGGAGCGTGAACGCCACCTGCACATCCTCCACCGGCCTTGGAAATGCAACCTGTGCAGCTTCGGATCCAGCCAGGAGGAGGAGCTGCTGCGCCACAGCCTGACCGCTCATGGCGCCCCCGAGCGCCCCCTGGCGGCCGCCTCGGCTGGGCCTCAGCCCCTACCCTTGCCCCTGCCCCTGCCCCTGGCCCTGCCCCAGCCAGAATCCGAGTCGGCCCCGGAGCTCGAGCCTGAGCCGGAGCCGGAGCCAGAGCCTGCCCCAGCTCCAGCCACCGCCCCCGAGGAGCCACCAGCGCCCCCCGAGTTCCGTTGTCAAGTCTGCGGCCAGAGTTTCACTCAGTCCTGGTTCCTCAAAGGCCACATGCGCAAGCATAAGGCCTCCTTCGACCACGCGTGCCCGGTCTGCGGCCGCTGCTTCAAGGAGCCCTGGTTCCTCAAAAACCACATGAAGGTGCACGCCAGCAAGCTGGGGGCCCTGCGTGCGCCGGGGCCCGGTTCGGGCCCTCCTCGGGCCCCTCCCCCTCCTGACCTGGGCTTGCTGGCTTACGAGCCTCTGGGCCCCGCGTTACTGTTGGCTCCAGCGCCGCCACAGGGGGATCGAGGCGAGCCCCCGGGCCTGCTGGGCTACCTGAGCTTGAGAGCTGGGAAAGCCAGACCGAACGGGGAGGGCACAGAGCCGGGGGCTGGCCGGGGCTTCGGGGGGTTCCGCCCGCTTCCGGCTCGGGAGCGTCGTCCCCGCCTGGAGGAGCAAGATGAAGACGAGGAGGAGGTGGTGGTGGAGGCAGAGGAGGACAGCTGGACTCGGAGCAGAGCCCTTGGAGCGCTGGCTTCACTTCACAGACGGCCAGGGGAGGGCTCCGGTCATCCTGCCCCTGCAGCAGGGGGCCAACCCCGGCCTGCAGCCTCCCAGGGTATGTATGTGTAAGGAGGAATCTGAGTGACACCTCCTAGTCTGCAGCCTTTCCCCCTCGGCGTTTCAGATCCTTCACTGTCCACTCCTCCGTTTATCTTCCTCCAAGGACAGCATTGATTCCCCCTGTCTGTCCTTGTTTCCCCCAGTTCCCTTTTCACTCTGGTCTGGTAGAGACTCAGTCTGCAGTTTGTAGGGAGGGTAGGGAGGATGCAGCTGGGACCTTAGCCTCTTAACTGGATTCCTTAACATGTGTTGCAGAAGAGAACGGCCTGTTAGTAGGGGGAACACGGCCTGAAGGGGGCCGGGGAGCCTCGGGCAAAGACTGCCCCTTCTGTGGGAAATCCTTCCGTTCTGCTCACCACCTCAAAGTGCACCTGCGGGTGCATACAGGTGAGATGGGGCGGGGAGGGGAAAGCAGGTGCGCTTGGGAGGATGAGGGGCATTTCTTGCCCAGATCTGAGACGTGTGTGGCAAATGTTTTATGAAGGATTCACGGGTCGTGGGAGGACCTTCACTGATGGGGGGCAGTGCAGAATCCTGAAGCCTTAGAACTCAGAGGGCGGGGCCACCCTGCACATTTTCTGGTCTGCAAGTCTGTGGAAAGGAGAGGGACGAGACACTCCAGTGGGTTCTGCTGCTCTCCCTAACCGAGTTCTCTGCTCTCTGCAGGTGAGCGCCCCTACAAGTGTCCGCACTGTGATTACGCGGGTACCCAGTCGGGCTCCCTCAAGTATCACCTGCAGCGTCACCATCGAGAGCAAAGGAGCGGAGCGGGGCCGGGGCCGCCCCCGGAGCCTCCGCCCCCACCTCAGCGGGGCTCTGCTACATCCCAAGGGGCCAAACCCAATCCTGCGCCCCCAACCTGGGCGGAGGGCGCCATGGGCTCCCGCCTCCCTTCCAGCGCCACAGCCCCCTCCCGTCGTAAACCTGTGAGCCCTGGGAGGACCCTGCGCAATGGGCGAGGTGGCGAGGCCGAGCCTCTGGACCTGTCCCTGCGGGCGGGGCCCGGAGGTGAGGCTGGGGCCGGGGGTTCCCTGCACCGCTGCCTCTTCTGCCCTTTTGCCACCGGAGCTCCAGAGCTCATGGCTTTGCATCTGCAAGTGCATCACAGCCGTCGGGCTCGGGGTCGCAGGCCACCCCAGTCCGCTCCCTCCCCGCCCTCATCCGCTTGCGTCCTATCAGGGGAGTTGACTCCCAGCCCTCCGCAGGATGGGGATGGGAGCCCTGGGCTGTCGCGCCCGGGAGAGGCGGCAGGGGCTGGGGTGGGAGGGCAGGAACGGTAGGGAGCCCATTTAGGGGCAGGTAGCATAGAGAGAGCGCTCGCCTTGAGGGAGCGGGAAATCACTAGAGGTAGTTGGGTAGGGCAGCCAGCAGGGGGCAGCTCGGAACCCACATCCAGTCCTCAGGCATATCTGGGCAGAGCCGGAGAAGTCAGCCTGGGATCTGTGGGTTGGAGGGCGGTGTCCACCCTGTCCTGGGGAGAGTCACAGTGCCTTAGAGTGGCGGAGGTGGGGGCAGAGAGCAGAGTCCTAGGGCGGGAAAGGGGGCCCGGTAGAGGGGGCCGCCCCACCAGTCCTTGCTGGTCCATAGCCGTGAGAGTTTATTTTTGTACGAGGGGGACCGTCCCACCCTCCTCCTGTCCCTAGCAGGGGTCCTGTAGACGTCGCTATTTTTGGTACGATCCCCGCAGACCTGGTTTACCCCAATAAACAGGTGTCTTAAGGCACTGGGCACTGTGTCCTTCTGTTGGCCTATGTCCTACTGTTCTTTGTCAGCCACCTACATAAGGCAGCCGAGTTTCCTCAGTCACCGTCCATTGGACCCAAAGCTCCTCGGAAGCAGCTAGCACTCCCAACAGAGGTGGGTGGGCAGAAGGGGATGTAGGAGGCAGCATCTCACTCTCTGAGGCCTCACTGCCAGTCTGTAAGAAGTTTCAGAGAGGATGTTGAATGGAAGGCCCCTGAGGACTCAGGTTTCTTGCACCAACAGTTTTTGCCTTGTGATGAAGTGTGGGTGACACCTGGCTTACTTAATTCAAAAGAGTTGTGATTTCTTCCTTGTGGGTAGTACCTTCACAAGGAGATTGTAATCATTTCCATGCTTTAGTAAGTAGGTACTTCATCAGTTGCAGTGACCCCCCCCCCCCCAAAAGAAAAAAATCATTACTCTGTAGCCAGTCTTCTTGTGATGGGCCTCATTTAGACATGCAGTTAGTTATAGGAACAAAACTTTGGTCATAGATTTAGACTGTAGAGGCCGTGTAGTTGAAACCCTTAATTTTCCAGATTAGAAGAATGAAGTCTGAGATCACATGAAAGGATTTCTTAAAATTCTAAAAATAATTACTTAAAAAGGCCTTTAAAAGGCTTTACTTAAAATTACGTTTTTTATCCATTCTGTCCATGGGACTAGTTCTGGGGAAGCATTCAAACTAAAGTGTGTCTCAGTCACTCCAAGGGACTAAGGAGACTTCCTGTTTCCAGGAGATGACTTCAGTAAATATATTTAATATGGCAATAGTAATTATAATAACTGTAATTACATAGAAGACACCTTCAGTTCCCCCCTCAATAATTTGCATAGTTCCATCTCCTGTGATGGTCCAGTTTCCAGAATACTCCAGTTTGCCTGGCAGAGATGACCTCCTTTAGGGAGGAGTAAGGGGTGGAAGAGAAATAAGAGTTGTGGGTAGGACAACATGTGCAGTGATGTATTTCCTAGGGGATGATGAATTAGGACTGGGGAAGAAAGGGAAGCCGGAGAATTTCTCCTATTGCAGGGTTTCAGTGGTGAGCAGATATGGTCACCTTGGGTCCTGCAGCAAAGGCACAAAGCTAGGAAGAAGAGCAGGGGATGGGGAGGCAGTATTATAATGCACTGGTCCCTTGACCTCTCTTTCCCAGAAAATAAAATGAAAGGAAGAAGCATGACATTCTCTCATGCCTCTGTTATGCCTCCACCCCAACCCATCATGTGCTTCAAAGGTGGTGCTCCTGTTGAGTTCTGCACCTACTCTGTAAGAGAGAAGAGTAAGAGGAGTTGAGTCAAGCAAGAATTGACTCCTGGGAGCTGGGGGAGGGAGTTGGGAACATTGAAGTGGAGGGAAATGTTGGGTGGGAAAGAGGATATTGGGACTCACCCCAGAGCTCCAGGGTCACAGAGGGGTGGTGGGGTCACTTGGGGCTCGAGTATGGCTCTGAGGAAAGGCAAACTACAGTGAGCTATAAAGATAATAACTACCTCTTTTTACTTGTTCCCCCATCAAGCCTGTACCTCTTAAGTTATAATAACATCAGCTGACATTTAAGATAGTTCTTTATAACTACAGAATCCTTCCTGTATATGATCTCAATTGATCATCACAATATTTCTATTAAGTAGCTAGATGTTACTACCCCCTGTTTTATAAATTAAAAACCTGAGACTGAAGGAGGATTAAGTGTTGCCCAAGGTTACACAGCTTGTAAATGGCAGTCCAAACCACCCCTGAGAGCTAGCCTGGACTTCAACATAGTTCTAACTAGAAGTCTGTTACAGTGCTATGCCAAAGATGTCTCCCTAATATTTCTGCATTTTATCAGTTTAGTTTAAGCCCTAAATAACCCCATCTGTCATCCCCTCTTTTCTTCCATCCTAATATTACACTACTTGTTAAATGCCCTCCCCTACTCTAGGGATATTTTGATCCCTGGCTTAAATTGGGAAGGACAACATTCCTGATTAATGGACTCTATGAATGGAAGAAGTCACGTATAAAATAGAGATCATTCCCAGACCTGGCCCCATTACAGGAACTTACCGGACGGGCATATCCCAAGATCCCTCCACTAGGCAGGATAGGGGTGCTGCTCCCAAGGTTGGGGGGCTGTAGGCTGGGGCTGCTCCTTGCTCCTGGGGACACTTCTCCAGAAGAGTCAGGTGATTCAGGTGCTGGAGGGGAAGCTGGGATGAGAGCAGTGTATAGAACCCCTCCAGATTACCTTAAGCAACCAGGCTGCAGGAGCATAGAGGAAAAACTCCCTAGCAACAGGAAGCTGTGAGACACCATAGCAACCCAGTTGCAGGGGTACCCCACCCCCCAGTAAGAGGCAGGAAATTGTCAGTAGCATCATTAGAACAACCAGGGAGGAAGCAACAGGAAGCTGTAAGTATTGCCATGGTGAACCAGGAGGGCACAACAGGAAGCTGAGGCAGTTTCCATAGCGACCAAGGGAGAACTAGAGAGAGGGGCATAGAAGAAATGCTCCTTAAAAGCAGTCTGCTATAAGCATCACCCTAGCAATGGAGTAGAAGGTGCTTCAGGATTGGAAAGGTCTATAAAATCATCACGGCAACAAGGCTACTTGGCTAAGGCAGGAAGAATTTCTCAGTTACAGGCAGCCCTAAGCATTGCCATGGTGAACTAGTTGTTATGAACATCCAGTTAGGGGCATCACCAGGATGCAGGGCCACTGCCACTCATGGTGCCTCACCCAGGGAGATCTGCTTGATGTCCAGGTCCCAGGCCTCCTCCTCGACGCGGGCAGGCAGGGAGCAGGCTCCCGGGGAAAGACAGGGTAGGGAGGGGCCGACATGCTCAAAAGAAGAGACAGCCACGGAGGCCCGGGTTCGGGCAGCTGTAGAAAGTGGGGTGTGTGGGAGGGAGGGGCGGATATTGTAATGGGAAAGCTCTACTTCCCCATGATGTTTCTCGGTCCCATGGAATGGCCCCTAGTCCTCAATTCCTAGAAAGAGTTTACCATTCTTTATCTCTACTTACCCACCAACCCCCATCCTTGAACTGTGCCCTCCTCTTTAAGGTTCTGAGGACTTCTTGGGGAAGGGGGTGG
The DNA here is from genome assembly GCA_011680675.1 of Gymnobelideus leadbeateri. NCBI lineage: Eukaryota > Metazoa > Chordata > Mammalia > Diprotodontia > Petauridae > Gymnobelideus > Gymnobelideus leadbeateri. The sequence goes on from WOXC01000492.1 coordinate 244,132, forward strand.
GGAGGAAAACTTTCCACACCATAACCCTCACCTCTCCCTGTGAGCAGGGCACTTAGGGTCCTCTCCCCAAGGGCTTTGATGTCCAAAAAGGGTTTGTTTCCAATGCCCATAGATACCATCTGTTGCACACGGAGCTCTGGGGAAACAGAGACATTGTCACTTCCCCCTCTCCCTTCTTACCTATGTTCCTGCTGGAACTCCAGCTTGTTGTCCACCCCTCTTTGTGTTCCTTCTCCACTACCACCCCTTCTTCAGTCTGCTCAAACTCCTAAGCTCTTTTCCTGTACCCTTGTTGTGAGCTGCCTGTCTCCAAAGCAGCTGGGCAATGGAGCTTGTCCACTTGTGTTTAATCTCAGATGAGGGGGCCTGAAGTGTGTATGCTTCCCGGGAACGCCGTCTTCGGAACCACAGCTCAAAGCAGAGCCCGCTATCCCCAATGTTTTCTGTCAGCCCCATGTCAGCAGTCTGAGAGGAAAAATAGAAAGAAAAGGGTGGAGAGTGAATAAATAAGCAGGGGGTATATCCCCAAGATCCAGAATATAGCCTAAGAATAAATACTGGAGTCATAGAAAATGATTCTTTATCTACTGATTCAGGTCTTGGAGCAAAACTATTGGCTGTGGAAAATGGGAATCCTGCAGCACCTGGTACCAAGATATCTGCACATGGGCAAGTCTTTTTTTTTTTTTTAAAGCAATTGGGGTTAAATAACTTGCTCAAGGTTACACGGCTAGTCATTATTTATGTGTGGGGGCTCATTTTCTGAGGCCGGTTTCAATCTCGGGTCATCCCAACTCTGAGGCCAGTGCTCTTACTCACTGCGCCACCTAGCCGCCCCTTACATGGGTAAGTCTTTTGAGTCATTCCCTTTGGTTGTTCATTCTGGTCTAGAAGTATTTGCAGTGCCTGTGTATCCTAGATCAGAGTTGTCAGACTCACCACTGGCAAAACTCCAGAGTGCAGCTAAACCAGGTTAAAATGTAATTGGGAAATGTTTAACAAAATAAATAAAAATACAATACAACATAGAAAATGTTAATTTGTGGTTTTCTAAGTCAAGATGTAGTTTACAGAGATATCTATTTGAGTTTGATCCCCTAGTTCTAGATCACATACTACCATTTCCATTTTATCCCTGGATCGTCTGGTTGTGGCTACTGCGTTAGAGAAAAGGAAATCTCCTGAGCTGATTTCATGTTAAGCACTTGAGATCTTGACCCATTGGTTGACTCTAGGCCAAGGCCTGTTTCTAGATTATCCAACTGTCTGGACTAAGGTGAGGTTCCAGAGCACTCTGAATGTCCAAGGAAGGAAGGATGCCCTTGTGGGGATGTACCTTAAAGGCCTGCTTGTAAACAAAAACCTCAGGTCCCCCCTCTGGGCTCTTGAGTTTGCTGAAGAGAAGAAGATGTTCAAAGAGGAAGACATGACGCAGGCATTTCCTCCTCCCACAGAAGACAGTGAAAGGATCTCGGTGTAGTAGCTGCCCTTGCTCCTTGAGATCCACCTGATGAAAGACAAAGGGGAAAGTTTGGCCTGTCCTTGGTTCTGGCTCAAAATCTTATGCCCCCATGACTCCTTTTCTATTCCTTCTACTTGACTTTTCAGTTCTGTGCCTTTTTTTCCATCTGCCTTACTGACCCTCGATTACTTATTTTCATCCCAAATGACCATTCTATTTGTCTCTTCCTTTTTCTTTTTTCTCTAGCAGGGAAACAGCAGCAGGATGAATTGGAAGCTCAGGGAGACTTTTTTTTTGGGGGGGTGGGGAGCACTGTGTTGGGTTCTTTAGGTGGATCCCAGGAAGCAGTGAAACTTTTGGCTTAGAATCCCCAAACCTGGGTTCAAGGCTGCTTTGAAAAATCATAGATAATATATTTTTACAGGCAGTCCTCCATCCCAACCTTGGGAGGAGAAAGGCATGGCACACTGCATCAGTTTGTAGCCTCTGAGGGATGCCATTGCATTCTGAGAACTCTGGCACTCTAAATGGCTATTCTTGTAAGAAAGGGGACAAAGAATTAGAAGGAGCTATTTCCCAAAGATAAGGGCAAGGTTGTGGTGGGACTTGACCTCGGGGTGGAGAAAAGAAAAAAAGGAAGAGAAAAATTGGATGGGCATTTGGGATGGATCTAAGTAAGTAAAGCTGGTAAGGTAGATGGGGAAAAGGCATGGAATTGTCATGGAATTGGAAAGTCAAGTAGAAGGAAGAGGAAAGGGGTCATAGGGTCATAGGACTTTGAGCTAGAAGAGGTCTAAGAAATTATTTAAATCTAATTATTTCATCTTACAGCTGAAGAAACTGAGAATTAAGGAGGTGACTTGGCTACAGTCAGATAGCTAACTAGCAGCAGAACTGAGACTAGAACCCATCATCTGTCTTGGAGGTAGTGGTGCAAAGTGGATGGCATTGGTTCCTTTTACCTCACAGCCACGTACAGCCTCCACAGCCAGCAGATCCCGACCTCTGTCCTCTTGGTCCCTTAGCAGCTGCAGGGCAGCTGCTAGAGCCTGGCGTTCAGAACTCAGCTCAGTCCCCGTCTCTTTCAGCAACTCTTCTAAGAGTTTCCCATATCGAGCTAACTGTTCCAGGGGTTGCTGTAGGAATCGGGGCAAGTAGGGGCCACCTTCGGTGGAACCCTTGGGTGGGGGAAGAGACAAAAAGGGTTCATGATGAGGATTTGAGGCATTCATTCACTGAGCATGTGGCAGTTATATTCTTAAGAGCTGAGGGGTGCCACCCAAGGACATGTATATATGAGACCAGAGGATTCCCTCTACACTCCCCCCGCCTCTCCCCGCCCCCCCCCCCCCCCAGTGGGCTTGTCCATGGGAGAGGACATTTAGAAGATGATTTCGCCTTCCTTAATCTGGGAGAAAAGGATGAGGAATGGAATAAATTATGATGATTGCCTACTATATTTTGATAGCATTTGTACTTTTTAAAGGTGATTTCATGTCTGTGATCTTATTTGATCCTGGCTATAGCCATATGAAATAGGTGATATAGGAATTCTCCCTATTTACTGAGATGAGGAAACAGAATAAGAGAAGCAGCTTATTTGCATTATTCAGTAGAAGACCTGGCCGTAGAACACAGATTTCCCTACTTCTGTCTGCCCAGTGCCAGCACTGGCTTTTTGGACTTGTTTCACCCCCCAGAAACTCTAGAGAGGGCTCTTTCTAACTCCAGGCATTGGGCATAGCAGTGGCAATGCTCTTGGAATGCTGCTGGGCTGCCCAGTTCCAGTGCCCTTTCTACTCTGCCATGTGATTCAAACAAGTTACAGACACTCTACACATCTATATGTCACTAGAAAGACTCCATTCCAACCCCCTTCCCCACTATGGGACATAGGGATAGAGGGTAGAAGTGGTAGGTGTGTTCTGCTGCTTTCTATCCCATTCCCTGTTGTCTGTTTAAAAAAGGGACCTCTTACTTTGTTAGGGGGGTTGAGTGCAGCCAGACCAGCTTCTAGTTTGTGCCGGTGTTTCAAATACTGAGCATACAGATTGAATTGGTCCCCCTGTATCAGGAAGAAAGCGGGTAATGATTGAACTGCACTCCCTGCATGAGGAGGAAGGTGGTTAACAGTAGCCCATGAAGAACCAGGTGATGCAGAATGAGATGCCCTCTACTCCTGACTGCCCCAAAAGGAGAGCAGGGAAGATCAGGAGATACTTGGTTAAAAGAAAGGGACCAGGTTTATGAAGAGACTTCACACAAAATACAAATACAGTGTCACATTGGAGATGTTCTTTACAGAGCACTCCAGAAAAGAATGAAGAAATAGCTTGAGGGAGATGTGAGACTTATCTTTAGAAGCACTTGGGGGACTGAGAGTTTTAGAGGATTGGGCACTGTGCAAAATGGTTTAGGAAGATAGGGCTTGGGAGAAAATAAAGTTAGGGGAAATGAGGCTTATAGCAGCAGAGGCCAGTGGGGAAGGGGTTCAGGGAAGGAAAAGGACTGCTTGGTTACTTACATGCCTCAGGAAACAAGCTCCCACTCGGAGAGGGTGTGTAGCACAGCCTTGCAGCTCCCGAAGGAAATGCACTCGATGGAAACTTCGGAGTCGCTCACGAGCAGCCAGGACTGCAGCCCAGTCTGCCCGAAGCTCTGCTGTCAGCTCGGGTCCTGCTGTGGGCACTGGTTCACCCAACACTGTTACATATTCTTGCTCACAAGAGATCAGCTCTGACACCAACCTCTGCTGAGCACTGTAAACACAGGACAGGAGGTAGGGGATGTCACTCTGGCATATGGGAAGAACAGGGTCCCAAGAGGGTGTGATGGGGAACCCCTTCCTCCCTTCTCCTCTCCTTAACCTGATATTCACTAACTTCACTGGGACTAGAAGGGTGAGGAAGAGAGCATGGATGGATAGGGTTGAGTTCCTTAGTATCTAAGGATGATTTCAGCACTCACCTGATGCTTCTCTTGCGTTCCATCCGAGGGGTGCCTACCCCCCAGGGCCCATCAGGGACTCCAGCTCGGCCTAGCAGTACATGTTCCCTGGGGCTGCAGGTCCTGTCTACCACCTCAGTGCTGCTGACCTCTAGGCCACGGATCAATACAGCTCGTGTAGTCCCAGGCCGTGGCTTGCCCTGGGCCTCAGGAGAAAGCTCTTGTGTTTCTTCCTCACTATCTTCCCCGCAGGGTGCCAGGGAACAGTGGGAAGGTGCTGGTCGGGGCCCTGGGCTATTGGGCAGCAGCAACAAACTGAGGCTTCGAGAGGGGCTGAGTGGGTCCTGTTTGCCTCTTCCACTGCTGGCACTGTCTGCCCGACGCCGGCACCGGCTTTGTGGACTTGTTTCATCTCCCAGAAACTCTTGAACCCTTCTTTCTAGCTCCAGGCATCGAGCATGGCAGCGGCCCCACTCTCGGAGTGCTGCTGGGCTGCCTAGTTCCAGGGCCAGTGCCCGCATTTCTTGGAAGGTGCCTGCACTAGGCACTGGGGCCAGGGCTGCTAGTACAGCTTCCTGACCTGGTCCTGCTACTAATTTTGCTGTTCCTTCATCCACCCACTCGTGTGCCTGTACGGGCAATGAAAAAGACATGGGAGAAGAGGAACCAATGAAAGACAGAGAAAAAGGGATGTGAGGTTAGTGCCTTGTCCTTATAACAGTTTATTTCTTCTTTGCTTAATGCCCCTCCAAGAGCCCCAGGGCTCTTGCAAGAATATTGCCCAAGGAAAAGCATCCCCTGGGAATGCTCTACTCCAGAGTCAGCACCAAGGCTCTTCTTTCACAAGGGTCCCCAGAGATGTAAAAAAAAAAAATTAATAGTTTACATTTACATAGAATGTTGGGGTTTACAAATTGTTTTACATACATTGTCTGATTTGGATACATTATCTCAAGACACAGTAGGGCATTGTGGAAAGAACACTGGTATTGGCATTAGGAGACCTGTGTTCAAATCTTTGCTTTGCCACTTTCTAACTGGGTGATCTGTGAAAAGTCTCTTAATTTCTCTATATCTGTTATCTGGAAAAAGGGGCAGACGCTAATTGCCTCATAAAGTTGCTTTGAGAACACCATTTTGCAAACCTTAAAACTTCATAAAAGTTGGAGTTAAAATTTTCCTATTTGATCCAGCCAACAATATTATAAGGTAGAGATGCAAGGATTATTATTTCCATCTCTCCTCAAATGAGGTGACATAACTCCTCTGTAGTCAGAAGACTTGTAAGTGTTAGAGGCAGGATATCAGAATATGAGCAATTGCTCCCTATGTACGGGATCCTTCTCTGCCTATAAACATACCCAGGTCTACCTCTTTGCCTAAAACTGACCCTACCATCCCCTCAAGTTACCATCCTACAGTTTTCCTTTATAACCAAACTCATAGAAATACCTCCCTTTTCCTCTTACTTCTCAGCCTCTCTCTCTCTCTCTCTCTCTCTCTCTCTCTCTCTCTCTCTTTCTCTCTCAGCAATCAGAGTTAAGTGACTTGCCCATGGTCACTTAGCTAGTAAGTGTCTGAAGCTGGATTTTAACTCAGACCTTCCTGACTTGAGGGCTCTAACCACCGCATCATCTAGTTGCCCCTCTCAGCCTCTTTTAATCTGCCTTTTGACCTCATTATTCAACTGAAACTACTCTCTTCAAAATTGATAAAGATCTCTTAATTAATAAATCCCAATGACCTTTTCTTAGGTGTCATTTCTTCTTGATATTGTTTGGTGTGGTTGACCGTCATCTCTTGAATTTGAGTGAAACTGCTCTGTCTCATTCTCCTTCTACCGTTCTGACCTGGCCTCAAGCTCCTTTTATAGATAATGACCCCTCTAACTGTGGGTGTGTCCCAATACTTTGTCCTGGACCTTCTTTTCTTTCTCTATATCCTCTCTCTTGGTGACTTCATCAGCTCCCATGACTTCAATTACAATCTCTGTGCAGATGATTCCCATATCTATATATCCAGACCCCATCTCTCTGCTCATCTTCAGTGCATCATCACGCAATGTGGATGTCCATAGATATTTTAAACTCAATGTGCTCAAAATAGAACACATCTTTTTGCCCAAAGCTACCCACCTTCCAAACTTCCCTCTTTTCTGCTGAGAGCACCACTACCCTTCCAGTCATCCAAGCTCATAACCTTGGAGTCATGCTAGCTTTTTCACTCATCCTCATCCCTCATAAACCAATCAATTGTCAAGTCTTGATGATTATATATCTCCAAAACATCTCTCTCCCATCTGCCTTCTTCTCTCCATTCAAATGAGCATTACCCTAGTTCTGGCTGTTATTACATCTTTCCTTAACTATTGTAGTAACCTTCTAATTGGTCTTCTAGCCTCTGGTCTCTCCCTTCTCCAATTCAGAGTGCCTGGCACTTGCTAACTGACTGACCTTATATTCCAGTCAAGTTGGCTCATTTTTCATTTTGGTGTGATCTTTTATCTCTTGTCTCTGTGACTTTGTATAGCCTATGTTCTAGCCTATAATACACATCCTCCTTATACTGGGTTTTTGGGTTCTGTTTTTTTTCAAGACTCAGCTTGTACTACCCCCTATAAGTGGCCTTTTGTGATACCTTAGTTGGTAGCGCCCTCCTGAAATTAATTTTGTATTTCCTTTGTATATATTTTGTATTGACTTCTCTGTGTACATGACATTGTTTTCCCTCAATAGAACATCAGCTCCCTGAGGGCAGGGACTGTTGTATATTTATCTTTACATCTCCATTTCCTTGCAGAGTATAGCCTGGCACATAGTAGATACCTAATATGAACCTAGGTTTCCTGACCCTCCCCAATCCAGCCTGCTTTCCTCCAGAGAAGGATGTAGGAAGAGAAAGAAGACAATGAGGAGAGGGGAGACGGGAAAGGAAGTAAAAGAAGGGGAAGGAGCAAAGGTACCTGCTGAAAGAAACGGTGTAGCCGGAGGGCCCGATGGAGGCTGCTCTCCACTTGTTCCAGTCGCTGTTCAAAGTCATCCAGGGGCTGCTGGGTGGTGGGATCCTCCTCCAGGGTCAGGGCCTCCCGAGCCTGGGCCAGCTGCTCCTGGACAAGGTTGAGGGGGAGCGATCCATTGTCTCTGCCCTGGTCTTTCAAGAGCTTTTCCTCTTTCCTCCTCTACCAGATCTTCCCTTCTTCTCTGTTGTCCCTTATTTTTATTTGCTTCAACTGGTCCCCTTTGCCTTACCTGGGCTTCAGTACTGAAGGCTTGGAAACGCATCTCTGTCTCCTGCAGGGCAGGGAGGGAGTCTCCAAGCTCAGTAAAGCTCATCAGCTTCTCTTCTCCTGGGCCAGAAAGCCACTGCAGCACCTAGAGGTAAACAGATTGGAGAGAGGAGTCACCAGTCAGAGAAGGAAGCAGTGTGGTATTACAGAAAGGACACTGAACCCAGAAGTAAGGAGGGCTGGGTTCTACTTGATTCTAGCTATGCCACTAGCTGACTGGGAGATCTTGGATATCTCCCTAATGCTCAGTTTTCTCATCTGTAAAATGGGGAAAATAATAATCATAATTAAAGGGCTGTAAGAATCAGATAAGCTAATGGACATGAAAACAATTTCAAAAGTATTATGCAAAATCCCAGGGTAATTAAAAAGACCTGGGGTGGGATCCTTACAGGCAGGATATATAGCTGGGACTGAGGAGAGCTTAGCATTCATCAAGAAGAGATAACAGGAGAGTGGAGAAAGGAAGCCTGACCGGGACCTGGAGGCAGGCTAAGGGTTGTTGGGGTAGAGGGGGATAAGGGGAAACCAGGAGGAAGCTCTTTACAGGAGAAAGCAATGCAAAGGGTGGTATTGAGGGCTTGACTGGAAGTAGCTGACTCCTTGATAACTGAAAAGAACATGAGGGGAGGTGGAAGAAGGGTGGGAGGTAGCTCTGTGGTTATAGCACACATATGTGGGCATGTGTGGTTTGAGTATTGTTTTTCTAAAACTATAGAAAAGTTGAGTTTGACCAAAAAGGTATATAATAGCTTACAGGCATATAACTCATGCATAGGAAGCACTGAGCAAAGTACTTTACAATTGTTATCTTATTTAATCCTCAAAGCAACTCATGAAGGTAGGTGCTTTTATCATCATTTCATGGATAAGGAAATGAACAACAAATAGGACTTGTCCAGGGTCACACAGCTAGCATGTATGTAAGGAGGACAATAAACAGATACCCTAATAACAATAAAAATTAAAATAATACCAGCACAGTGTAATGGAATAAGTTTTGGACAGAGACAGGGAACTGAGATTTAAGATTCTACTCTATCACTTAATAACAATGAGACCCTGGGTGAGTTACTTAATCTCATCTGTAAAATAGGTTTCTTATCTCACAGGGTTGTCAAAGGAAAGCACTTTGTAAACATTAAAATGCTATGGAAATGTGGTATTATTGTTATTATTATGTATGACATTCATATAACGCTTCATGGTTACAAAATGTTTTACATAAATTATCTCATTTGATCCAGACAACTCTAGGAAATAGGTAGTACGAGGATTATTCTTATATTCAAGTAAAGAAATGGGAAATGACTTGCTCAATGTCACCAAGTTAGTGAGTAGTACTTAGATTTCAACTTTGGCACATACTTAGTCCAGGGTCACTTTCTTGGTATTAGTCATGAAAAGTTCATTGGCATCCTGACCTTATGTGGGCTGCAGAGGGTTACTTCCATGCTCCAGGGACTATGGAACAAAAACCAAGTCTAAGGGTCCAAGCTCATTGTAGCCTCCCTTTAGTAGTATAGCTAGAGTTCTCTGCAGGGTTCTTGATGCCAGAAGGTTAATGTGCAGAGAAGAAAGGAAGCATTTCTGAAGAGTCCTCTTAAAAAGATGAATATTTTTCAAGACCCTTTGTCCCCTTGGATCTTCATGCCTTCTTCCTTTGGGGTTTGAGGTATTACTATTTTTTTATGGCTTCTAGGGTTTGAGTTGACATTGGGTAGAAGAAGGTAGTAGCAGGAAGTTTTCAGGCATCAGCAGGGCTTCCTTTGGGTACATAGGATCTCTCAGATCTACCAGAAACTACTAGGATATCTGACTCTTAGACTACATGAGACATTTTGGTAGATTGGAAAGTTCATTGGACCTAGATTTGAGTCACAACTCATATTGCATTCCTGGCTCTTCTATTTCTTCTAGTTGTGGAACTATGAACAAATCCTCTAATCTCCACATATCTATTTCTTGAATAATATATTGATAATACAAATTTCACTGCCTACCTTACAGAGTTGTGAGAAAGGCATTTTGTAAAATATAAAGAGCTATGTAAATATGTGCTGGTAATAGCATTATTATGATCAGGATCTTCCAAGATCTCAGATCCAGCCTAGGTGGAAGGAAGGTGGAAGGGGAGAGTGTTGGAGCTTATGTTCCTACCCAAAATCAGGGAGGGGAAGACGATTCCTCAAAGAAAGCTTGATGTCAAGAAACCTAGAGAGGGAGGAGGAAGTTTTGAAATGGCCCCTTGGGATTGGAAGAGAATCTGCCAATATCAGAGGGGAAGAAACTTTCTCCCTAGACTTTCTCCCAACTCAACTAGACTTGTGAGTTGGCTTCTGGAATACAGAAATGAAAGGCTATCCTTGGGGAGCAGTTTAGGGACGATTTGGGTAGGGTGTGAGAAGGGAACACCATGGGAACTCCAGGAGAGATGCCTCAGGTTTACTTATAAGGAAAATCATAACATAGATTTCAAGTTGGAAAGGATCTCAGAAGTCATTGAGTCCAACTCCCTTATTTTAAAGAGGAAGAAACTAATGCCTAGAGAGAATTAGTGATTAGCCAAGGGTCACGTAACTAGTAAATGTCTGAGGCTGAATTTGAATCTATGTCTTCCCATTGCTTCTGTCTTTTGTAATTTCTGGGAATGTTTTGTGTATTAGGATAATTCCAGTGGTGTGCTGGTAAGTTTTTAACAACTGGATCTAAAAAAAAAGTGTTCACACGACACATTTTAAAATTTAATCTGTGTTGTTAACATTTTCTCCATTACTCTCTTAAGTCTAAACAATTAACAAAACAAATCAGACTCTGTAGCATTTACTGATGTCTGAGACATAGATGCTCACACTGAAAAAAATTTTTTTTCTTTTTGGAGGGCAATTGGTTAAGTGACTTGCCCAAAGTCATGAAGCTAGTTTTTGTGTTAAGTGTCTGAGGCCGGATCCGAACCCAGGTCCTCCTGACTCCAGGGCCGGTGCTCTATTCACTGTACCACATAGCCGCCCCCACACTGAAAATTTAACAATCAATTCTCCCAGATTGATTTGCAGGGCCCTGGCGGAATCATTCTGATTTGTGATGTGGTCAGAAAAATGTGTAGTAGCTCTGTTTCCCTCCTCACTTTGGGCAAAGGCAAGGGAAACATACTGACTAAGTGATTACAACTTGTGTAGCCTGAGACAAATCACTTAACCTTTCTGGGCCTCAGTTTCTTCATTTGAGGTCATCTGAAATGACCTCTAAGGTCTTTTCTAGCCTGAAATCTAGGATTCTGTGATTACAAAGCAGTAAGGGCAGAACATCAAAATAGCTAAATTTATGGAATGCTGCTATGTACCAGGCTTTGTTACTATGTACCAGTTACTTGCTCAGGGTCACACATCTAGTATCTGAGGCCAGATTTGAATTTAACTTTTCCTGACTCCAAGCCAAGTACTCAACCCACTATACTATTGCAGCTGCCCCATGAAAAACCTCACTTTTAATCAGGTTCAATCAGGTTTACTCAGAAGTTGCTAAGTAAACTTGATTCATGGGGTCCAGGTAGCAAATCCCAAAGTCAGAATGGAGGTATTCTAGGATAGAAGGTGACATTCTCACTTAGAATCATGAAGGATCTGGCAGCCATGCCATAAGTCTCCCAAACAAAGAGGCACATGGCTTATTTTCATTCTGGAAATTTTTTCTCCATCCAAGTTCACAATCACCCTATAATCTCTCCATTAGATCCCTTTGCGGATGGGGGGGGGGTCAGTTACCTGAGGTTAAAAACCCTCTAGGTTCAACTATAAACTCTTCCATTCAGCATTTAAAGCCTTTTGCAATCTGATGTTAACCTACCTTTCAAGACTTGTTACTAATGACTCCTCTTTGTGTTCTCTGTAGTTCAGTCAAATTGGCCTATTTGCTGATCGTCACAACAAAATACCATATTTCCTGTCTGCTTGCCCTTTCATAGGTGATCCCCTTTGCCCTTCATGTGCTCCCTCCTCCTCTGCACCGCTGAGCAAACCTAACTTGCTCAAAGCTCAGTTTAAGGGCCATCTTATATAATTTGGCTTTCGATGATTCTCTCTGTTGTTAGTGCCTACTTTTTGAAAGTTCTTTGTGTTTACCTTATCTTTATTTCATGTATGTTTTATATTGACTTAGGATTATAGAGCTAGAACTGGGAGAGACCTTCAGCTGCCATCTAGTCTAGCTCACTTTTATACATGTTGCTTCCTATAGAATGTAAACTTCTTGAGGGCAGGGATGATTTCATTTTTGTTTTTATAACCCCAGAAGGGAGCCTGGTGCCTGGCCCACAAGGTTCTTAATGATCCTTGTTAATTGATTGATAGAATTAGGAATCTCCAGACAGGGTTAGTAGCAGAAGAAGGGGAGCAAGTAGAGCTTTGGCAAGGCAGATTTCAGAATTTAGGAAACCAAGTCCACTCAAGGTCCAGGAGGCTCAGTGCCTTGAGCTAAGTTTCAGTTATCAAGGAGATTTAGAAAATGAGGAAAAGGGAAAGCCCTGGGGGTCAAAGGCAAAGTCTCTAATTAGCAGATGTTTCAGATCAGTGTCCAGAGCTAGGGGTGGTGGGAGATGTGAGGATGCTGGCTTACCTGGAGAAACCTGTGCTGACGGCGCTGATTCTCCTGCTGTTGTAGATAGAGGTTGGACAGGCGTACTAGCTGGTGAATGGCTTCATCCACTTCCTGGTACAGGATTGCAGGGCCAGGGCCCTCCAACCTGAGAGTAAAAGTGGGAATGTGAGGAGTAGACTGCCCTTGGCCAGACTCCTTGACCTATACATACCTCCTTAGCCCCATTCATTCAGGACCCCATGGAGTCCATTTCCTATGGATATAACTGCCACCTCTGGCAGCCCACTTGCCAACCTCACCTTTTGTAATCCTCAATCAATTCCATTCCTTTCCTCTGTTCCCTAGCATCCTCCCCTGCCCTACTTTGTTCATTTCTCTCACCTGCTGCTGTGGGCTATACGAAGCCTCATGAGAATGGCTCCGCCATCCCTCTGCAGTTCTGCCAGCCGGGGATCTGCTAGCACCTTCCGCAGGGGCTCTGGAGTCCCCACTTCCACCTGTGGAGAGTGGGACCCCTGAAAGAACACCAGCCCAACCCCCTTTCTTTTCCACCCCAGTCCCACAAGCTTCCCTTCTCCCCTATGCTAAGGTCCCACTCATTCTTCTACCCTGGGATTCTTGCCTGTTTCCCCTTCTCTTTTCACTCAATCTGTACCTCTCCTTCAAGCTCTGCAGCCCTTTCAAGTTCCTCAATGGCCTCCCGTACAGAGCATAGAACATCATGGCACAAGTGGCCCAGTCTGGCTACTTCCTGGAAAACACACACACACACACACACAGAGAACACAGAACAGACAAAGACATTGCAGACAGGTGATATTTGTGATGAAGAACCCAAATGCTAAGATAGGGTAGTCCAATCCCAAGAGATGCCCTCTTCTAACTCCCACAGGGGGATCTGAACATCAGAATATCAGAACTAGAGGAAAGCTTATAGATTCTTAGCTAGACTTGTTTTTATATATGAGAAAACAGACCCAAAGAGATGAAAGAATGTGCCCAAGATTATACAGCCAGTTAGCAGTAGGGCAAGGTCTCAAACCCAACCTTCCTCAGTCTTAGGCTTTGCTCACATAGTCCCTTCACCAAGAATACTCTTCCTTTCCTCCAAACTCAAATCCCACCCATCTTTCAAGGCCCAGATCAAATCTTACAACTGCCAAGGAGGGGTTCTCCCCAATAATTGTAGGGCACACTCCACTTTTTAACTGTTAGTGTAGACCACTGCTTAACCATTTGTATCCCTAAGAGTCAGAAATATTTGATCATGGGAGGGATCTTAGAGACAGTAGAAGTTAACCCTGCTCTCCCCTGCTCCCCAGGAAACTGACACGTTAAGTGAAATGACTCATTTGAGGTCACCTACCTAGGCAGTGATGGAGCCTAGATTAGAAAACATTCAGTCTCCTTTCACCCTCCCATATTATCTCCTTTTCTTCATACTTTTTGGAACTTGGTATTCAACACAGGAATTTTTTTGTACTATTCTGCATTATTCTCTAATTGTTTTTAGGTACATATATCTCATCCTCCCCAGTATCATAACCTTTTTTTTTTTTTAAAAGCAATTGGGGTTAAGTAACTTGCTCAAGGTTACACGGCTAGTCATTTGATTTATGCGTGGGTGCTCATTTTCTGAGGCCGGATCTGATCTCGGGTCATCCAAACTCCGAGGCCGGCGCTCTTACTCACTGCGCCACCTAGCCGCCCCTTTAGGGCAATTGGGGTTAAGTAACTTGCCCAAGGTTACACTGCTAGGTTTTTTTGTTTGTGCGGATTAGGTGTCGGAGGCCGGCTCCGAACTCAGGTCCTTCTGATTCCAGGGCCGGCGCTCTATTCACTGCGCCACCTAGCCGCCCCTATCATAACCTTTTTAAATGATAACAGCTCACATTGATACTGTTGTTAAGGGTTTACTAAGCACTTTCATCATAACAACTTTGTAAAGTAGGTCATGCAAATATTATCCTCATTTAACAGTTGAAAAAAAAACCCTGATATTAAGAGAGATCAAATAACTTGCTTAGGATTCTATGACTTGGTAATGTCAGAGCCAGGACCTGAATCTGGATCATCTGACTCCAAGCCCAATTCTCCTTCTGCTATACCATACTCGATCATATCGTTAGATTCCCTTGAAACACCTTAGTTAAGTGGTCAAAAAATTCTGTTGAATTGGATTGAATTGGAAGCACCATATCACAGTCTTGTGGTCATGGCTTGGATCTGGCCTTCTACCCCAGGCTGCACCCAATGTGGATTTCCTGGTCATGGGCCCATGCCTATAATACCTTCCATTGGCTGAGGTAGGGGAAAAGTGACTTTACCTGATGTGTTTCTGTCCATCGCCGAGGAGAAAGGACCCTGTGACCTCCTAGGTCTTTCTGTAGCTCTTCAGGCTTGACTGCAGTTGGTAGGTCACTCTCTGATAGCAACTCAGCACCCTGTAGAGATTCTGGGGTCAGGTGGAGTTCTGGCCAGGTTCATAGCCAGCCAAGTAAGACAGTGTGGAACTTAGCTATCTCTCTTCTCTTTCACCCATAGGTAGGGCTTTAAAAGACCATACCTGAAGATCACCAAGCTCAGGGTTGGGCTCATTCTCAGTTAGAATCATCAGTCGCTGTATCACAGGGTGTTCTTTGGAATCCTAAGGGGAGAGGTGGATCAGGTCAGACCCTGGGAGTCAGGGAGGATAGGTAGGGCACAATGGAATTATAGGTCTAGAATGGGTACCTGAAGGTCATTTAGAACAGGAATTAGTCCTGGGGGAAGCAAGGGAGCACACCGGAGATCAAGAAGGACAGACAACCCCAAAATCTTCAGGTCAGACCTGTGTGGGGAGGGAAGGTTAATAAGGTCTCATCTTGAGGTTAGGGCACAGCGATGTCTGAGGCTCTGGTTTTAGTCTATGGGGAAGTCAATTTCTTGTAGCTCAGGGAGACAGAATGTAAATAACCAGTATCTGGGGTGGAAAATTTGCCTTTAGGAGAAAGAGCCTTGAAGATCATGAAATCAAATTTCTTGAGGCTCTGGGGAGGTCAGTGTTCAAGGTCTCTATGGTGAAGGAGCCAAAGCATGGAAAATGTAATCAGTATCCTATATATAATGCCAGGGTTCCTCAGAATTCAGAAGGGCCATTGAGCTACAAGTCAGTGGGCTGAGCATGGGGGGTGGTGTCATTGTCTCAGAAGTCATGAGGTCATCATCTTAAGGACTCAGAGAGGTCAGCACTTGGCCTACATTTACCTGAGCAGTGAATGGAGGTAACAAAGAACAGTGCTCATCTCTGCTTGTGTGGGTGGAGCCTCGATAGCAGGGCATGGTGGAGTGATGGTCAGCAAGGCCCGGCCACTCTGGTCCACCCCACCTGTGGACATGAGGTGGCTATGAAAAGGGCTCAGGGATGATTGCCTCATTTAGGTGAAGACACAATTGAGCTTTACACCCCAGCAACAGGACCTCCTTTTCCCTCACTTTTTACCTCCTCCCATTTTCTATTATTCTCTCCTATTCCTCCACTCCAAGCACTCACCAGTCAGCATGAAGAACCCAGATGCCATCAAATCCCAAGTCATATTGGAATCATCATCCACCAAAGTTGGGGCACACCCTTCAGGGCTATTGCCTTCCTTGCCCTTCTTCCCAGCTTTAGATGGTGGTATTAGGGGGCTAGAGACAAGTTCCTCTGGGTCTGTGGATACTAAAGAGGAAAGGAAGAGTGGTTGGCCTGAGATCTGGAATAGAGACTGCTCCCAGACTGAGACTACTACCATAGTCCTTTCCCTACTGCTGAGACCACTCCCGCCTGTGTTCCTCACTGGCCTCCATGTACTCCTACCTTCTGTAGCAGGCACACTCTGCACTGCTGGCTCTGCTTCTCCTGTTCTCTCCTCTGTCGACTCATAGGCAGAAGAGGGTATGGCTTCTCTTTCCTTTATTTGCTCTGGCTCTGGCTGCAGCTCCAACTCAGGCTTTCCTGTACACTCGGGTTCTTCTTCTTGTACCAGGTTGACTCCTGAGAGCTCATTCTCATTTGGGGGGGCCAGACTAGTGAGGGCCTCAGGATGACTGGTCTCTTCTTTGCTCCTGGGGCTTGATGGTACACTTTCGACTCCCTGTCCAGTGGTTCCTCTGCCTCCCCCACGCTTTTTCCTTCTGTTTCCTTTGCCTAATTTCCGGGGTGTCCCAGTCAGTCCCTCATTCCCTTGGCCTGGCCCATCCCCACCCTCATTTGGTTTTAGAGGGAAAGGACCAGCCTCCCCTCCCAGTGCCTCCACTGGGAGCTCAGGAGCATCGAGTATTGCTTCTTCTTGAGGGGATTCGGCTCGTGGGGAAGAACCAGTATTAATTCCAGTGCTGCTCCCTTCTCCAGGGGGCCGAGTCCCATCTTGACCCCGGGGCACCGTTCCTTTCTGGTGCAGCCATGCCCGGTGTCGTCTGTGTCTTCCCTTCCCTCCTGCACCTTTCCTGGCTGGTACAGTTTGAGTCCTAGAGAGGCCAGGGGAGCTTGTCGCATCCCCTGGACACCCTCGGGCCGGTAGAGTCACCTCTAACAGTTCCACATATTCGCCCTCGGGGGCTTCTGCTGGGGCATTGTGCCCATCCCCAGGGCTTCGAGTGCCCAGGGCCTCCTCAGGCAGTGGGGGGCTAGAAAGCCCAGGGGGTCCTGGGGGAAGCTCTGGGGGCAGAGAAACTGGGCGCTGTCCTACCATGAGACTGTCTTTGTGCACAAAGCGTGGACAGATGAGTTCAGCCCAAGGCAACCGCTGGACACCTGTGGGTGATGCCAGGAGGCATGTGGTGAGGCGCCCTGCTGGACGATCTTTGTTGATTCCCTGCAGCCACTCAGGAGTGAAGAGGTAGGCACAGGCTTCTGTGGATACTGGAAGTTCCTGCACCCGTCCACCCCCTGGGGCTAGGCACTTGAGTGCCAGGTGAGGGGCTCGGGCCACTGAGGGCACTACTTGTAGGTAGAAGTCTCCAGGGCGAAGTAGCTGCCAGGGCAGTGCAGCCAGCTGTACGACTACCTGCTCATGCAGACAGAGTGGCCAGCCTTCATGAAGAAAGAGGAAGCCGCTGTACTGGGCCTGGAGAGAGAGGGGGAGCTGAAGGTCAAGGGGCCCCAAGCCTGGTCAGCAGACTGTGGAGGCAGAGTGTGTGAGAACAGGGACAGATAGGGTAAGGACAGCTGGGATAAGGGCAATCCATAGCTCTTGCTTGGTCATTATCACAAAATGTATACTGAACCTTAGGGAATTCATTATGGCAACGTAACAGGAGTGAGTACCATTCAGTATTCAGGAAAGTCATGTTAAGGAGTTAGTTTATTTATGGGGGCAAGGTCAGTATTGAAGGTTCATGGAGATGGCTAGTATAATAACCACAGAATGTTAGCCCTGGAGGGAAACTCTGAGACCATATAGCCCAACCTCCTTGTTATATAGATGAAGAAAGGCAGCTAGTTGCTCTCTTTGGGAAGTCAGTCATCAGTGTCTCTGAAAGGGAGGTCAGTTTTTTTTCTAGAGGGTATCTGTTTCTGGGATGTAGGGGCTGGTCCCTGGGATGAGGCCATCAGGCAGTCAGTTTAGGGCCAAGTGAGCAGACACACATGCATGCAGGGAGGCTAGTAACTCACACAGGCCTCCTGTTGGACCCTGGCAAGAAGGTGTTTAGCAGGCACCAAGAAATCCAGGGCATAGCGCAGTGCATCTTCTCTGTAGGTCCGCTCTACCACTTGGAACACTTGGCCCAGCAGAGTGGGTGCAGTTGCCTCAAAAGGTGGATATAGTGCAGCCAGAGTGCTCTGCACACAATCTTCTACTGGCTCTGGCTCCTGGCAGAAGAAAGGGGCAATCAGAAGAGACATCAAGGGGACAGGTCTAGAGATCAGAGGACACTGGGTAGAGTTAGGGGAAGGGGTAAAGGTATCTGGGGCAGGGGGATGATCTGTCCACAGGCCTCCCTGTTGGCTCTTTGAATTGAAGGAGCAGATTTGTGTAGTCAGACTTATTGCTAGAGTACAAGGAAATCAGATCAATTGCTCTAAGGGGCTACACAGTGTCTGGTCAGGGGAGAGAAGGATGTAGCAGAGATGGCTTAAATAAGTCCTTCAGTACCTACACATATAATCAGTGAAGGGCTATAAACTAGGGCAGATCATGCTTAGTACCAGTCCCCTACATCCTCCATAAACAAGACACATTTTTAGGTAGGTGAAATTAGGTTAAAATGAACTTTGGGGGGGCATTTTGCATGGGGAAAGAGGTCACAAAAGGGGTATGAGGGAAAGGAAATCAGGAAGGGGTCTTACCTTGCATGAGTGTGTGTAGGATGCTCATGAGTTGAGCCTGGTGACTTTTTAGCACCAGCTGGCTGAGTCCCTTTCTCCTCCTAGCCATAGACCCTTTTTTGAACTGTCCCCACTTTTTGACCTCCTCTGCCCCTCAATCTTCCCCACACATCAATGACATCCATGGCTAACTCTGATTCCAACTAGAAGTAGGTCTTCTTAAATCTCCATCATCAAGACCCTTCCTATATGCAAGTTCCAAGTAGTTGGAAGTTCCAAGTAACCTGATTTAATGTTTTTAAAAGTGTGTGTGTGTGTGTGTGTGTGTGTGTGTGTGTGTGTGTGTGTGTGATGGAACAAGAGTTTATAATTCAATTGAAATAATCCTCCAACCCCCAAATAACTCTAGTCCAGAGGAAGGAGGCACATATAGCCATAGAGTACCACAGATTTTTGGCATTTACATACTGACAGATGAATTAGGAACAGACAGAGGATAGTTAGACCTGACAAAGAGGGGCACCTAGACAGACCTGGGCCTGCAAGCATGTGGAAGAACTAACTCCAGAGACTAGCAGAATGAATAGGTGTGTGTAGGGGAAGGGGTGATGGTAGTGGAGAATGGAGTGGGGGTGGGGCTGAGTGGGCGATAGGCTCAGAGGCCAGGAGTAAGGAGGGGGGAGCAGAAGCCCAGGCTGGGAGGCAGCTGCAATCCATTAGGGGCGGTGAGCTCATGGCTGTGTTGAGAGTCCCAGCCACAGGAAGCAGCAGCAGAGGGAGGGGGGAGGAGCAGTCTGAAGAGAGGGGACTGGGAGTGCAGAGTTTGGGAGGGTTTGGGAGGGAAGCGACAGGCCTGGGACAAGAGAGAAGACTAGAGGGACTGAGTCAATAACCCCTGGCACAGCTTCCCTCTTCCTTCCTTGACAGTTTATGCCCTTCTTCTGTGAAGTGGGAGCTTCCCCAATGGCAGTACCCCCCTTCTTCCCTGAAGTTCACTCTCCTTCTGGCAGTACCCCTCCCCCATTCCTGCAGTAGGAGCTCCCCCTGGCAGTGCCTTCTTTCTCTTAGCAGTAAAGTCTCCTGAAAGTATTCCTGCAATGAGTTCTCCAGAGGGCAATGCCCATTAGGCACCTCTCTCCTCCCCTGCAGTGTTCCTGCCTTACTTCTCCAAATGCCCTCATTCTCCCTGCAGCGTGAACTCGGGTAGTGAGTTTCCCTTAAGGCAGTACCACCCTCCCCACTGCAGTGTGAGCTCCCCTGGCAGTGCCCCTTTCTCCCTATGCCATTCACCTCACCAAACATATCAATCCCCTACTGTGTGCACAGCCCTATACAACATATTAGGAGAAATACAAAGTTTAAGTCAGATATAATCCCTCTTCTTGCAGCTTTCAGTTTTGGAGAGAGAACTGACATATGCACAGAGAACTATAACATACAGTATTAAATGATAAGAGCAGTTAGAGGGGTGGAACAAAGGGCTGTGTGAGCTTCCCCAGGTGATGCTTCCTTGCTCCCTCAGGTATGCCACCTGGCTTAGTACTCCCTGCAGTCTGTTCCTTTGCATCTCTTCTACCCTGTTTACTCTTCCATGCCCCCGCCCCAGCTACAGCTGTGACTGGTCCTCTTGGGACCGGATGGGTGGGCCTCCCCTCACAGGACCGGGGACTGAGATGGAAAATGGAGATTGCAGGCAGGTCCGTTCTCATGGCCTGGCCGACCCTTCCAGGGCCACTGCCAGGACCTGCTCCCAGGGGCCCTGGGTGGGATAAGCGGGGTAATTGGGAAGGGAAGGGGCGCTGCACAAGTAGGCTAAGTCAGAGGAAAGGAGAACAGAGAGTAAGAAAGGGAAGGAAGAGAAGGCAAGGGATGTGAAAAGCAAAATTTGAGCATAGAAGAAAGGAGGATGGGGGTGGGGTGGCAAAGTCCAGATAGAGGGATAAAAAATAAGAGGAGTAGTGAGGGGGCTAAAGGGAGGGAAGGGAACCAACAGGGAGGGCCAGGCAGCTCCAGACAGAGAGACAGAAAGTAGAGGAGACGAAAGAGCGGTCCGTTCTTTTTCGAGGTGGGGAACTAGAGTCAAAGTAAAAGCTGGATCAAGGACAGACAGAGGAGGCGGCGGGGCTGGGGCTGGAGCTGGGGATCCAAAGGCCCAGACAAGAGGGTGGGGGACAGAGGCAAATAGCTGTGAGAGGCGAAGGGTTGGGCTGAGGAGTAGGACTCACCATGGCTCAGGGGCGCCAGGGCCCCAGTCCGCGGCTGCGTCCAGGCGGGGCCGGGGCGCACCGCTTCCCTCCCTCCGGCGGCTCTCACTTCGACTGGCTGGGGGACAGCTCCGGCCCGGCGGCAGTAGCAGAAGCTAAGCCCGGGCTCTGGCTCCCAGGCCGCGGGGCTCCACCAAGGGGGACCGAGACGGCCGCCCCGCCCCTAAGCGCACACCCCCACCTCCCCCCAGTTCTCCGGACTGCCTTCTCTGCGCCTTGGTCTAACGGGAGATGCACAACTCCTTGGGACACTCCACCCTCACCCCGCCCATTCACCCAGAACATTCACTCACGTACCCTAGATTCTCATCCATCCCAGACCCCAATTAATTTAGTCAGGACCTTGACCCATCGGACAGCCAGACTCTCCCAGGGATTCCCCTCTTGCCTGCTGACTGGTCTCCTTCCCTCGGGATCTGTCTGGGATCTGACTCTCAACTGAATCTTTCTGGGACTTGGGGTGAATCTTTCCCGATCCCTTTTCTCCGGCCGCACTCGGAGCTAGAGACCGTCTATCTGGAAACTCTGTCCTGAGCCATGTTTTCTCTTCATTTGGACCTCGATTTCTGACGTCCAGACTTAGACTAAGGGCCTCCTTCTCATCAACTGAATATCTCGTGGTGATGGACAGAAGGGAATTAGGGGACTCGACAGCCGCTGTCCGGACAATTCCAGCTCCCCCATCCCCCTTCTCTCCCGCCCACCAAGCTCAGACCTCTGGCAGCACAGCTCGGACAATGAGGTTCCTGTGTCCGAGAATGACGAGGTGCGTGGGTGTGGATCAGGGGAGAAGGGAGGGCTAAGGGGGTGGGATAGGGGACTGTGGTTAAGGGGGGCTGGAGACTCTAGTTCAAGGTTTCTTCTGCAGTCACTTCTAATTCTTCTAAGGCTGCCTCTATCCATTATGCACTTTACATTCCTCCATCCCACTTTGGTCCTTTGCCCAGAGGGGCCACAAGTCAGAGCTGAATGAAGCTCAGGGAGGAAGGAGCTGGTAGAGAATTCTTAGGGTTTTACACACTCCTTGCTTACTTCAAGAGGAGGCAGGAAGTAGGAAACACTCGATCTTGAAATTCTGTCCTGGGCCAAATTTTCTCCTAGTTTGGACGTCTTTCTGATTTCCAGTCTTGGGCTGAAGGGCCTCCTCCAGACTAAATATTTTATGGTGGTAGAGGGGAGGGAAATGGGGGATTCAGCAGATATGTGATATCTACAAGGGCAGTCTAGATTTGTTTTGGGGATGGGGGGGGTAGAGGAGGGAGAAAGCTAAAGCATGTTTTGTCACCAACCCATCTGTCCCACATCATCCTTTGGTCTTTTCAGCCAGCTGCTTTCTTTATAAGGTGAGGAACTTGGGGGGTGGGGGGAAGGGGTGGAATGAGAAAGCCACAGAATATTTTACCTGATGGAGACATTTAGAAAAGCATTGACTATCCTCTCATCTCTTCAGGAAGAGGGCAGATCTCTGGGAATGGTTTTTCTGCTGGGTTCTAAGTTTTAGGGAGGAAGAGCATGGGAAAAGGAGGGAAGCATAGAGGCTTCTGTGGGGGAAGAAAACTGTCTACCTCCACTGAGGCCCAAGGATGGAAGTTATGCCAGATCCTGATTTCTGTAGTTACTGCAGGTAGGGGAATTCCCTCATCCCCTCCCTTGGTTTACTCCCCATATCTCTCCCTCCAGCTGTGGATAAAGGGGAATATGTTCAAGTAGTTATCCTTTTCCTTTTCATATGTATAGAACGCAGGCACCCCAAGTGCTAGGTTTCAGAGATCCTGGTCCATTATGTCCCATAGGAGAAATGGGGACATCTATTTTAGAGAAAAAAATCTTTTTCCTTTGTACTCTATAGGATGAATGTAGAGGCAGAACCCTTAGGTTTCCCCTTACAATGACTGACTCCTGATAGGATTTAGATTCCTTTCCAATAATCAGTGGTCTTTGGATCTTCTGATTGTCAGCTATCCTCTAATGCTAGGAGCCTCTAACTCACCCCAGAGATTGCCAAGGGTTCCCAGGAAAGAAATATCTTGCTGCCCCCTGGTGGTTATTCTGTTAATGTCACTGTCTTGCCACTCAATGCTTTGAGAAATCTTAATTCTAATCTAAATCTAGATTTATGTCCTATTAGTTTCTTTCATGTATCAGTCAAGTAGACTACCCGTGTTCACCACTTGTTCTCAGCTTGCTTGCTCATAACAAAGTGTCTGTATTCTGAGATAGACTCTTCTCTCACCTAGTTCCTTCAAGTTTCCTGCAATGCCCAACTCAATAAATTATATTAAGTACCTTCTCTGTGCCAGACAAAGTAGAGAGTACAAAATCTAAAATGAAACACATCCTGCTCTCAAGGATTTCTCTTTAATGTTCTATCATGGGAAAAATCAAATACAGAAATTATATACCAAGAAGAGTTTGAAATAAATACGTGAGGGGTGGCTAGGTGGTATAGTGAATAGAGCACTGGCCCTGGAGTCAGGAGGACCCGAGTTCAAATCTGGCCTCGGACACTTAATACAAAAACTAGCTGTGTGACCTTGAGAAAGTCACTTAACCCTAACTGCCCTCCAAAAAGCAAAAAAAAGAAATACGTGACTGAGATATAAAAGTCATATCATAAACAAATTAGAAGAGCAACAAAGAGAATACCTTTTACAATTATGGATAAGGTATGATTTAATTAACAAACAAGGAATAGGAAAGATAAAAGAAGATAAAATAGACAATTTCAACTACATAAAATAAAAATATTTTGAACATATAAAACAAATGCAGTTAAAATTAATAAGGAAAAATGGGGAGGAAAAAAATCTTTGCTGCAAGATTTTCTGATAAATGTTTCATTTTCAAGATGCATAAAAACTGACTAAAATACCTAAGAACAACAACTGTTCCCTAATACGGAAATGATCAAAGGATATGAACAGGAATTTTTCAAAGGAAGAAATTCAAGCTATCAAGAACCATATGAAAAAGTCCTCCAAGTTATTAATAATTAGGAAAATGTAAATCAAAGTAGCTCAAAATTTCTCCTCCACACTCAACAGATTGTAGAAGATGAACAAAAAGAAAAATGACAATTGCTAGAAAGGTTGACAAGCAACAAGATACACTAATATATTGTTGTTGGAGGTATGGACAGGCCCAGCCATTCTGGAAAGCAATTTGGAACCGTGTTCCAAAGTTATTAAACTGTAAATGTAACCATTGGTTCAGTGATATCATTATCAGACCTTTACCTCCAAAGAAATCAAAGAATGAAGAAAAGGACCCATATTTGCAAAAATATTTATAGCATCTTTTTTTTTGTTATTGCAAAGACTTAGAAATAAAGGGTTACCCATGAACTGAGGAAAAGTTGAACAAATTGTAGTATATGATGAAAAGGGATGTTTAGAGAAAAGATCTGGGAAAACTGTATGAAGTGATGCAGAGTGAAGTGGACAGAACCAGGAGAATGACTTATGCAATAACAACACTCTGAAGAAAAATGATTTTGAAAGACTTATGAACTCTGATCAAACTGTTGGTGGTCCAGCAATTCTGGAAAACAGTTTGTAATTGTGCTAAAAATGTGTCTAAAATATCCATGCCCTTTGACCCAGTATCTCACTGCTAGGCATGTACCCCAAACAAGTCAAAGACAGAAAGAAGTCCCATTATATACCAAAATATTCCATATTTGCACTTTGAGCAAAGAACCAGATATAAAATAGGTGCCTATTGACTGGAAAATATACAGACTGTGGTACATAAATAAATGAAATGGAATGTTACTAAAGCCTAAGAAATTACAAATATTGAGAATTTAGTAAAACTCAGGAAGCATACTAACTGATATAAAGTGAGATAAACAGAATCAAAAAAGCTATGCACAATGATTTTAACAGGGGAAATGGAAAGAAAAATTAGACAAAATGGGAAACTATGTAATTATAATGGCTAAGCTTGGCTCCAAAGAAGATAAAGGAAATATGCCTTCCTTCTTTCATTGGAGAATGGAAAATGATGCATATGTTGTTAGACATTGCTAATATGCTGTTTTGTTTTTGCCAAACTTAAAAAATCACATTATTGCAAGGCAGGCTCAATGGGTAAGGGCATTATGGAAATGAAACAAAAGGCATCAACATAAATCATGTGATAGTATGAATTAGTGCAGGCTTTGTGTGCTCTTGGTGGTTATCCTAGGTGACACTTGGGGTGTGGCAATAATGAATGCACTCCACACCCTTCTTCATCCCACATTGTTCAGAAAGGTAAGGTGTCCCTTTACGGTTAACTAGCAGGAGAGTGTCATTCATAATTTTTCTCACCAGGTGGCGTGCTAGTCCATCAATTGGCTCAGTTTTGCTCACAGCCTTGACATATTCACAAGATATTTCCTTGTTAATTTTTACAATTAGCCCTGAATTTATTTAAAAAAACAAAACAAAGCAAAACTAACCCCATCCCTTACTAATGCTCAAGTTCAGGCAATGACTGTTTCTATGTCAACAAGGATCATTAAATATCATAAAATAAAATTAACTTTTAAATGATTTTAATTTAAAATTTTTTCTAAATTTATATTAAAAAATTTTTTTAATGTTAACATCTTAAATTTTTCAAAATTTAAAAAAAGATTTCTTTATCCTTAACTCCTCCCCTAAAAACATCCTAAAGTGTCAAACAAAGCAGTTGTGAGTGCTTTAAGGCTCAATCTCCTCTAAAGCTTTTCCTTAAATACTGTCCTATGTCTTTGGCACACCTGGAGTAACAGTTCTGTCCCACTCTGCTTCCACAGGTTATGGAAGGGTTGAGGAAGGGACCCCTTTCTCAGGGTCAGTGAATATAAATGCCACAGAGCTGTGAGGATTCCTGGCACTGCTCTGGCTACTAACCATTGTAGACTCCACTGCTTCCTGCTTGGCCTCTCTGGCTGCTCCTAGGATCCAGCTCCCCTGTTTCTGTGGTCTGGGAAATCCCACCTTGATGGCTGCAGTTTTCTCTGGTCCTATGCCTGAATAGCCCCTCTTTCAGGGCTACTACCAACAGATCTGATTCCTCAGAGTTAGTCAGTACTAATCTTCCTGGCAGTAAGTTGCCTTTGCCCTTCAGTGCTCAGCTGCCAAGTGTTTCTATTTCTTTGTATGGGGGGAGGGGGGGGGATGAATTCTTGTCTCAAAGGTCAATTGGGAGTAAAGAGAAAACATGTAAGGCAACATTCCCAAGGACCACTTTGCCGCTGCTCTGTTTACATCTCTAACCCTTGCTGGACCCATGGCTACACCTTGTAACAACAAAAGAGTCCCTTATGTGACTAAGAAGACCCCATTGACTCATTTTTCTCAGCTAGAACTATTGGCTCTTCCTCTTAGCTGAATTAGAATGACTTGCTTTGTGTTGACCTCTTCACCATCAGGCGTTGTGCTCCTATATTGTCAATATTTCCCATCGAATCGAGAAAAATACTCACCTTTTTCCATTAGTCTTTCCAACTCCTTTCATTCTCCTGATACTCCCATCTTGCAAATTACCTGAGAGGCTCAGAAATGCTTCCAGAGAGAACTAGGAAGAGTGGAAGGGGAAGGGGAGTAATCCTGTAGTTAGCAATCAAGCTGCAAAAGTTGCATGTCAAAGACTCTCAAGTCTTGAAGACCCAGGTACATTTTGGAGAAGTTTTTCATTCTCTGGGCTTGTAGATCCCACACAGGAAGGTGCTGAGGCTACCTTCCCACTGGTAAGTAAACAGTTCATAATATGTAGTAATAAAGGGATGATTTATTAAAAGGAGGAAAAAAGAAGTCCTAGAATGAGTAATTATTAGTTCCCCAAATATGTCAATCTTTAATCATTTACTTAGTGCTGAGTTCATACTTTTCAGGTGAATATTCTTCCCTTCAGGTCCTCTCATGACTCATTTTTCTATGCAGTTGAATAAGAACAAATGTATTGTAACTCACGTCCCAAAACTCATGGGTACGGGACTCCTTCCTCATTTGTGGAGATCTATGCCGCATGCCAGCGTGAGGGGCAGGGCAGAGTTGGCCAGAGCAGGAGAGAAGAGAACACTAGACTCTTCAGCTCTACAGTCACGTCAGGTTCTTCTGGCTTTCAGCTTCGAGAAGGAAGATACGTGATGCCAACCGCACTTGAGATTGCTGAAGGAAAAGATTCTGGGGAGAAGACAACACGAGAAGAGCTGGCAGTCTCTATCACATCCTTCTCTTAAGTTTGGTACACTAGGAGGGGTGGGGAACCTTCAACCTCGAGGACAGTGTGGCCTTCTAGGTCCTTGGGTGCGGCTTTTTGACTGAGTCCAAGTTTTACAGAACAAATCCTTTTATTAAGGGGATTTGCTCTGTGAAGTTTGGATTCAGTCAAAGGGCTGTACTTGAGGACCTAGAGGGCCACATGTGGCCTTGAGGCTACAGGTTCTCTACCCATGCACTAGACACTTTGGGGGAATTTCCCCTTTGGGTGAGATCTGGGACTCTTTCTTGGTTGAACTGTTACCTTGCTGCCAATGGAAGATCTCCTTCACTCTGCATTGTCTTGTATATATTCTAATATGTATACTTTTTTCTGATTTCTGTTTTGCCATTAACCTAGATAGGTGGGTTTCTTTGCTATCAGCTATGTGTGTTCTTTGTGGAACTAGTATTTGGTGGGAAGGGAATTGAGCCTTGGACATAAAGCTAGGGTCTTGTCTCTATTAATAAACAGTCATCAGAAGTTTATCCTGAACTTGAGAAACCACGTTGTCTAGACTAATAATATGTAAGTGAGCAAATAGCTATAATTCTAGCCTGATATCCCCTCTCTCTGAGGAGAGCAGACTCCAGCCTCCTGCTTCTCCACCTGGCAGGAATTAAGGTCTCTTTTGGAGAAAGGTGGAGGGAGAAGAGGCTAGAGATGACTATGCTGGCTCCCTTCAAACCAAGCAATGATGCCCCTCTGTTACTTGTGGGGAGGACACACTGTTCTTAAATGGCAGGAATGGGATGGTCTGGTATATCTCTTCTACCCCACCTTTTTTCATTTCTCATGCCTCAGTAGCATAGTCACCCTATCATCATTATATAAGCCAATGGCTCTTCATCGATTCCTCCAATCTTTCTCTAACAATAAGAACCCTTGTTGGGTCCCAGGGCCTTTAGCACCATGCTCCCTTCCTTCTCCAATAAAAGGCTCCTCTGCATTCTTGACCCTTGTAGGTGATATGGATTGGGTTCAGTCTTGAGGAAAGGTGGTCTAATGAGAATCATATACTGTTTGGCTTATTATATTCCCTCATCCTATTGATCTGGGCAATTTGGAATTGTGTGTAGGCTTCCCAAAAAGGGTAAGTAAAAAGAAGGTTCTCAATGTACAATATATGTATGAATCAGGTGTGGAACAGATATTTACTCTTAACACACAAAAGAAATACTGTGATTTATAAATCCCCGTGGTGAGACACAAAAGGACACATGAGCATTGACAAAAAGACTTAAAACATGATTTAATAACTCTTGAAATCATAGTTATACTCTCCTGAGAAGTTGATATATAAACCTCATCAGTACATAAAACAATTTTGGGAATTGCTGAATAGTCATTTATTACATTTTACTTTAGTTCTGCACTGTTCAAACAACTCTTGGTCCATGATTTTTGATTAAATGGGCAAGTCTGTCTGGTGGCAGTCATCTTCTTCAAGAGGACTAGAGTAATTGCTGAGACCTCCTGTCCTGTCCTTTACTGTAATTAGTTCTAATGGAAAGGCCTCAGTGTCTCCAGACCTCTCCAACTTACAAGGTTTACTCCAAGCTTGGATATGTCTATTTCAGGAAAAAATCTTTCTTTCACTTAAGATTGGGAAAGAACAAATACAAGAGAAACAGTGCAAAATTTAGGCTTAGACTTGCTAGCAAGGACATGTACTTTATCAGCCATGGTTCATGGCCACATGGTGTTTAGGGTGGGTCATAAGACAAATTGCTTCCTGAAAGGAGTATGGGATAGGAAACCTTGCCTTATTCCCCAATTCTCATAGGATATCACTTAAGACAATCCCAATATGATTTGTAGAAAGAAGAGAAAAGTGCACTCTGGGTCTGATCACTCTTTTTGGAATATCCACTGAGTCATCCGCTCTTCCTGTTCTATACTGATGAGTATACTCACTTGATCTCATCTCAGTGTGTCATGTCCCCTCAGTTAGGCATCTGTAGTCAGAAGCAGAAAGGTCAGCTCTGTGAATGCCCTGTTCAACCCCACCATCTCTCTGATGCAGCAAGAGGACAGATAACCTCCTGATCCCTTGTTTGTAAATTATTCTAGATTCCCTGCTACATTCATACAAAATATATTTGCATCTAGGACATTATATATAATATGTGATGTTCATGAATAATGCATTCAGATAAAGTATACTCCGCAAACACTCCATTTGCTTGCTATCTTCCCAAGAGTTCAGGGTTTTGCCAGAGGTATCTGTAGACTATATGGATGAGCTCCTTGCTAATTTTCCTTGGTGTATCATACATTACCTTACCTCACTTCTCACTCAGTCTGGGAGGTTATGTTGTAACTGACGGCCTCTTTTGGATGTTTTGTCTTTTTATTATTTTGGGGGCAAGTTACACACTAACCAGTAGCCCAAGACCTCGGTCCAAGGAGAAAAGAAGGCTCTCAGAGCTGTCTGATGCCCTTAGATGGGTAAGTGCTATGTAGCTTCTGTTTCCTTGAGCATGTCAAGTGTAGTAGACTACCTTCTACTACCACAACAATTGTTTCCTGTAGGTCAAGCCTTGGTGGCAGGAAGTTGACATCCCCTAATGTTGTACCTAGATTCAGACTCACCTTCATCAGAATCATAACTCTAGCTATTTTCCAAGATCATTTTATGGTTGGGTAGGCTTTTGTTATCTCAATTACTTCATAAGGTGTGACTCTTCATTGATTAGCTTTCTTGTGTTTCCAGTGACATCAAGAGTATAACAGGACTCTTATTGCTAGGTTAGAATTCCTGACTACAAACTCAAACATTGTAATACTGTTTGTTCCTCTCAGCCTTTTCCCCTTTTGAACTCATAGCTAGGTGGTAGATCTGTCTCTACCATTGTTTTTAATTATGTGAAAAATTAATTCTACATCTCTAAATCTCCTCCATCTTCTGGCCCTACAGAGAATAGGCCAAAAGGTAGCTGGATTCTCACCTGTGCATTAACATATGGTTGTCCTGTGACATTATTCTTGGCATGTAATAGAAACGTCAAGTGTGAGATCTCCTTGGCAATAGTAAGGTGTGGTTTTAGATTTTGTAATTCCTATCAGATTGAGGACATCACTAAATCATTTTCTTTCAAAGTCTCAACATTGATCATAGTGGATCCTGGTAGAGGAGCCAGATATTGAGAAATATTTCACCTGCAAGACTTTAGGTACCATAAAAGTTTTCTGATTCCAGATTGGCTAGGCCTGTGGCATACAGGGGTAAAGTGGTCAGTCACTCCTAGACTGTTACTCATATTCCTCTGATCTCCTTAAAAAAGAGAAGAGGTTTAAGCATACCAATACCCAACATCGGTGATAATAATAGCATTTCTTTCTTTTTTTTTCAAATGCTTTATTAACTTCTGGTTTACATCATTCATTTCCGACAGATTTTGAGTTACAATTTTTTCCCCATTTTTCCCTACCCCCCACCCCAGAATAGCAGTCCCACAGGATATCCCCTCATCCCATCTGCTCTCTCCCATATCTTCTCCCATACCCGCTTCGACTTTTTCAGTAGGGCAAGGTGAATCTCTGTGCCCCAATGCCTGTATGTCTTATTTCCTAATTATATGTAAAATAGTATTAATAATAGTATTTATATATTTTTAAACATTTGATTTTAAAACTTTGAATTCCAGGTTCATTCCCTTCCTCCCTTGTCACCCACCCTTACTGGGAAGATAAGCAATTCAGTATATGTTGTACATGTGTAGCTATGTAAAACATTACCATAGTAGATATATTATAAAAGACTGACTATATTTGCCTCCCTCCTATCCCACCTCCCACTTACCCAACATTTCTTAACACAGAAGCTTTTCAGACAAGTCATTCAAGTGGGCTATTCCTTTGAACACTCCTGGCACGATTCTGGGCCAGCAGAATGTTTCTTACTAGATCTAGAATCTTCTCTTGACTTAGGTACCCTAGATCTTTACATTCCACATGTATGACATATGTGCAAGTGGTATGCTATCTTCAGGGGAGTTCTAGTAAACGTTTAACAATGAGCTCTTCGGAAAAAAGGACACTCAACACACTTCTAAATTTCATTTGAACTCTTAACATTTTCTCCATTACTTTCTTTCTTTCTTTCTTTTTTTTTTTTTTGCTTTTTGAAGGGGGGAGGGGAGGGCAATTGGGGTTAAGTGATTGGCCCAAGGTCACACAGCTAGTAAGTGTAAGTTTCTGAGGCCGGATTTGAACTCAGGTCCTCCTGACTCCAGGGCTGGTGCTCTATTCACTGCGCCACCTAGCTGCCTCTTCTTTCACTTTCTTTTTTTTTTTGGAGGGCATTTGGGGTTAAGTAACTTGCTGTAGCAGCAAGCACCCCAATATCCCCAGGGTAGCTGCCAATATAGGTTCTTAGATCTGCTTTTCAAAAGGAAAGCAATTCAGAATGGGTTAACAAGCTTACTTTAATCAAACAAACATACATTACCTAGTTCAGGGGAAAAAGGTCAGCACCCAGAACTTCAGAGTTACAGAACTTACAGATCAAACAGACAGGCTTCCAAACTGTCCTACCATTGTATCAATACCAAATCACAGTTACCAGAGAGGGAAGCATCAACATATGGGTTTTCAAAGCCGGGGGGCTCTCAACAACGGCTTCCCAGAGTCTCATCTGGTCAAATCACACAACGCTTCTCAAAGTGAGCCCCAAAGCAAAGCCTCTCCTCAGGGTTTATATAGCCTTCTCCTGGCTCAGAGAATGTAACAACCTTCTGGACCCACTGCCCAATCACAAAGTATCAAGGTGTGGGCTTTCCTGAAAAACAAGCCTCCCACCCCAAGCTCCAGGTGCACTTAAGCTAGGGGCAGGGAAGATCTTTAAATCTGCATTTCCATTACATTCAGCCCCAAGATCTTTCATGCCTATAGCATACACAATTTACATTTGAATTAGCACTAAACATCTCTTAGGTCACATTTTCCAGGTACATAAGAAAATCACAATATAATCTCAAAATACAATAGTCCAAGTCTTCCACTCATGGGGCAAATGTTAACTCAGTCCACTTATCAGTAAAATCAAAAAATAGTCACTCTTAAGTTAACTCAATCAGTTACATCAGTTTTCAAAGTACAAGTCTTCCACTCATGGGGGCAAAGTCTTGATTAGCTCAATTAGTCTCTTATCTGTAACAATATCTCAAAGTACAATTAGTCACTTATTCAGTAAAGTCTTACTAAGTATGCCCATAGCATAGACAATTTACATTTCAATTAGCACTAACCATCCCTTAAGTCATATTTTCAAGGTACATCTAAAGTTACCAAAGTGGCCACTGGGTATTAAACAAAGTACATTGCATTATCACATCAATTCACAAAATACAAAGCATTATCACATAAAGTTCTCTTGGGAGGAGGGGGGTGTCCTTCCCACAACACTGCTCCAGCCCCTGCTTCCAAGTCCAGAGAGGGAGCTGGGCAACAAAACCAAAGTGGGGTCCTTGGGGTCCATGGCACTTCACCCCACCCACCAGTCACAAGTCCATCCTCCCCCTAGGTCCCAAACTGTGGGATGCAGCAAGGAAACACATTCAGTGCCCCTGCTTTGCCACACAGTCCTTATCTTGTCCTGTGGCTGAACTCCAAACTCCTGGGTTCCTTCTCCTCCAGCAGAAGGCAGCAGCTCCAGGCTTCTCCACAGGTCTCCATGCAGGCAGCTCACCATTCCTGCTCTCAGCTCAGTGAAGTCAGCATGCAGGCTGTTCCTCTCTCCTGCTCCATGGCTCCACAGAATCACAGCTACCACAACTGGGAAACAAACAATTATCCCAGCCCCCATACTTTCCTTTTACTCAGCAGATCCCATCCTCGTCGCCATTTTGTAGCAGCAAGCACCCCAATATCCCCAGGGTGACTGCCAACACAGGTTCTTAGATCTGCTTTTCAAAAGGAAAGCAACTTAAAATGGGTTAACAAACTTACTTTAATCAAACAAACACACATTACCTAGTTCAGGGGAAAAAGGTCAGCACCCCAAACTTCAGAGTTATAGAACTTATAGATCAAACAGACAGGCTTCCAAACTGTCCTACCATTATATCAATACCAAATCACAGTTACCAGAAAGGGAAGCATCAACATCTGGGTTTTCAAAGCCGGGGGGCTCTCAACAACGGCTTCCCAGAGTCTCATCTGGTCAAATCACACAACACTTCTCAAAGCGAGCCCCAAAGCAAAGCCTCTCCTCAGGGCTTATATAGCCTTCTCTTGGCTCAGAGACTGTAACAACCTCCTTGACCCACTGCCCAATCACAAAGTATCAAGGTGTGGGCTTTCCTGAAAAACAAGCCTCCCACCACAAGCTCCAGGAGCACTTAAGCTAGGGGCAGGGAAGATCTTTAAATTTGCATTTCCATTACACTTGCCCAAGGTCACACGGCTAGGTTTTTGTTTGTGTGTGCATTGAGTGTCTGAGGCTGGATCCGAACTCAGGTCCTTCTGACTCCAGGGCCAACGCTCTACTCACCACGCCACCTAGCCGCCCCTCTATCACTTTCTTAAGATAATAAACAAGACCTATAAGTCTTGTTAAATGTTGCTATAACAAATGTAGTATATGCCAACTTCAAAAGTGTTGAATGATCATCCTGAAAATTTAATACCACCTGTCTTTAGCATACCTCTGCTCTCCCTCTTTGGCTCTGCATTACAGAATCCCTGGCTCCCTTCAAAGCACAACTCATGTGCCACCACCTAAATATGGCATTTCCTGATTTCCCTAGCTATTTACACTCTCTTTCTTTTGAAATTACGTTTATTGGGGCGGCTAGGTGTCTCAGTGATTAGAATACCGGCTCTGAAGTCAGGAGGACCTGATTTTGAATCTGACTTCAGGTACTTGAGCTCAAATCCAGCCTCAGATACTTAACACTTACTAGCTGTGTGACCTTGGGCAAGTCACTTAACCCCAATTGCCCTGCCTTCCCCCCTCCAAAAAAACAAAAAAAAGAAATTGCTTTTATTGCTTTGCATTTACTTACTTGGACAAATGTTCCATTAAACAGACTCTGCTAGACTGTGAGCTCTCTGAGCATAGTGCCTTGTATACCACAAGTGCTTAATAAATGCTTGTTGAATTGGAATGAGGGCTTTCATTGGTAGACTTTGGGTGCAACCTTGAATGGGGTCTCTCACCATTAAATACAGTATTCTTTTTTTTTCTTTTTGGAGGGCAATTGGGCTTAAGTAACTTGCCCAAGGTCACACGGCTAGGTTTTTTTTTTTGTTTTGTTTTGTGTGTGTGTTAAGTGTCTGATAAATATAGTATTCTTGCCAATTGCCTTGGTAAAGGCACCATCTCCTCTTCTTTCTCCTGAGGCTGCCTTTTTTCAGTAGAAAAAAGTTAAAATAAAGTGGGCTTCTGGCCTGGTCAATTATATTATGGTGGTTAAATTGAGGCTTTATGCCAGGGTCAGTTTCTACCCTCTGCCACACTTTTGGGTGGGTTTGTCACCATAGCTTGATTGTATTCTAGTGTTAACTGGGTTCTTGTGCTGCCCTCTACCTTCCATGGTTAGGCCTCTCTGGATCTTTTCAGTTCCAAGTGTTAGATCCTCAGGAACCTCTCTGGAATCTCAGGACAGAGTGTTGGGACCTCAGACTCCATGCATCTAGGCTATCCTGATTTGAGCACTTTAACACTACACTGGTCAGCCCTTATGGTGTTTGCTGTCATTCCTCAGGTCTTCTAAGGTTTCCACCCTCAGACTTTTTGATTACTCTGGAGCTTTCTGACCACCCTAAGGCTTTCTCAGGGGAACGCTTCAGATTTTTTGTCTCTAGACACACCTTGTAAGCCATATGTGTCCTGTTACTGGTCATGCTGACACACTTTGCTGGAAGGTTCCCATTTACTATAGTCTGTAGACTTTTGGAAGACTTTTTTTTTTTGGAGGGGAGAGGGCAAGGCAATTGGGGTTAAGTGATTTGCTCAAGGTCACACAGCTAGTAAGTGTGTCAAGTATCTGAGGCTGGATTTGAGCTCAGGTCCTCCTGACTCCAGGGCCGGTGTTCTAATCACTGGGCTTTTTTTTTTTAATAGTTTAATCAATTCACAGCTCTGACAACAGGATATTAATGTCTCATTTTCTCACATCCCCTCCAATATTTATTTGCTTTTTCTGTCTATTATCTAATCTAATAGGTATGAAGCAGTACCTCAGAATTGTTTTAACTTGCATTTTTCCAATTAATAGTGAGTTAGAATATTTTTTTCATATGGCTATAGAGGGGTTTGATTACTTCATCTGAAAACTGATTATATATTTTGATCATTTATCAGTTGGAGAGTGGCTCTTATTTTTATAAATTTGACTCAATTCTCTCTATATTTGAGAAATGAGATCTTTATCAGAGAAAATTGCTTCAAAAAATTTTTTACAGTTACTATTTCTGACTGCATTTCCCTCCATCCTATCCCCCCACCGTTTATTCTGTTCTCTCTTACTCCTTTCACTTCATCCCTCCTCAAAAATGTTTTGTTTCTGAGTATCCCCTCCCCCAATTTTCTCTCCCTTCTATCTTCCACCCTTCTCTTATCCCCTTCCTGTCCTGTTTCCTGTAGGATAAGATAGATTTCTATGCCCAGTCACATGTTATTCTGTGTTTGAGCCAATTCTAGTGAGAACAAGGTTCATTCACTCTCCCTTACCACCCCCTCCACTATAAAAGATTTTTCTTGTCTCTTTTATGTGAGATAATTTGCCACATTCTACCTCTCCCTTTTTCTTTCTTCCAGTACATTCTTCTCTCACACCTTAATTTTATTTTTTAGATATCATCCCTTCATATTCAACCCATATCTCTGCTCTCTGTCAGTATATACTCCTAACTACCCTAATAATGAGAAAGGTCTAATGACTCACAAATATCATCTTCCCATGTAGGAATGTAAACTGTTTGAACTTAAGTCCTTTATGATTTCCCTTTCCTGTTTACTTTTTTATGCTTCTCTTGAGTCTTGTATTTATTTGAAAGTAAAATTTTCTATTCAGTTCTGGTCTTTTCATCAAGAATGCTTGAAAATTCTCTATTTCATTGAATGTCTATTTTTTCTGTTGAAGGATTATACTCAGTTTTGCTGAGGAGGTGATTCTTGGTTGGAATCCTAGGTCCTTTGCCCTCTGGAATATCATATTTCAAGACCTCTGGTCCTTTAATGTAGAAGCTGCTAAATCTTGTGTTATCTTGACTGTAACTCCATGATACTTGAATTGTTTCTTTCTGACTGCTTGCAATATTATTTCTTTCAACTTGGGAACTCTGAAATTTGGCTATAATATTCCTGGCAGTTTTCATTTTTGGATTTCTTTCTGGAGGTGATTGATAGATTCTTTCAATTTCTATATAACCCTCTGATTCTAGAATATCAGGGTAGTTTTCCTTGATAATTTCTTGAAAGATAATGTCTAGGCTCTTTTTTTGATCATGACTTTCAGGTAGTCCAATAATTTTAAAATTATCTCTCCTGGATCTGTTTTCTAGTTCAGTTGTTTTTCCAATGAGATATTTCACATTGGTTTCTATTTTTTTTTTCATTTGTTTGGACCTGTTTTATAGTATCTTGATTTCTTATAAAGTCATTAGCTTCCATTTGCTCCAATCTAATTTTGAAGGAATTATCTCTTCAGTGAGTTTTTGAAATTCCTTTTCCATCTGGGCAATTCAACTTTTTAAGGCATTCTCCTCATTGGCTTTTTGGGCCTCTTTTGCCATTTGGGTTAGTCTATTTTTCATACTTTTCCTGCATCCTTCTCATTTCTCTTTCCAATTTTTCCTCCACTTCTCTTATTTGATTTTTAAAGTCCTCTTAAGGTCCTCTATGACCTGCAACCTGCTCATGTTTTCCCCTGGGGCTTTTGGAGCAGGACTTCTGACCTCACAGTCCTCTTCCTGCTCTATGCTTCGACCATCTTTGCCCCCAAAGTAGGAGTCTAGGGTTGCATTTTTCTGTTTAATTTGTTTCCTTTGCCTTGGCATGTTGCCACTTAATTACTTGACTTTTGGGCTTGTTGCCACACTATGGCTTTGCCGCCAGATAGGGGAATTTTTGTCCCGAATGTGTGGGGGGGCAACTTCCGTTTCTGGCAAGGTGGAAACCCACCCACGACCTCCACCCCAGATCACAATCCAGATCCAGGGAGGTTAAAGCAAGAGCAATTACCCCCCAAGACTGATCGCTGGATCTCCCTACAGTTCGCAGGCCAGGAGCTGGAGCTGCCTCTGAAAACTACAAAATGGCGTGTCTCCTCAGAGGCTTCTAGCCCCCAGGGGAGGAAGCTGACGTGTTCCCCAAATACTGGTCCCAAAGTCCATAGGGCACTAATCTCTCACTTTGTCCTAGGCATGTCTATGTTGATAATTCTGGAATTGCCACAGCTGCTGGTGTTCTGGGGTCCCTCCAGCCGGCTGCTGGCCCTGCTGCCCTGGGGCTAAAACCCCGACTCAGGCAGAACTGTGCTTGGCTCCCTGCGCTCTGCGCACTGCACTGCTGGCTCCCAGACTTCTGTGCTGGTCCTTCCTGCAGGGCTGCTGGGCTGTCCTCAGTGGGATGTTAGCTTCTCTGTGTCGTTCTGTGGGTGCTGGGGCTCCAGAAGTTGTTCAGAGTCCCCTTTTACATAGTTTGGAGGTAATCTGGGGGCAGAGTGGCTTGGACGCGCTGTTTCTACTCCGCCATCTTGGCTCTGCCCCCGGGTTAGTCTATTTTTAAGGTGTTATTTTGTTCTGAAATTTTGGGGTTTCCATTTAGCTGGCTATTGACTCACTTTTCATGATTTTCTTGCATCATTCTCATTTCTCTTCCCATTTTTTCCTCCACTTCTCTTACTTCTCCGGCAGCTGCTGGAGCTATTAGGAGGGCACCCTCTCTACAACCCCCACAAGCTCTGGCACACTGGCCATACACTCCAGGACCTCCACCCTAGACCATAATCCAGATCCAAGCAGGTTAAAGCAATAGTGATTACCCTCAGAATGGTCTCTTGGTCCCCCTACAATCTGCAGGCCAGGAGCTCTGGAGGCAACCACATAGCAGCAGCTGCAGCCACAGCACCTTAGCTACTTCTCCCCCAAGGGGTAAGGGCTGGACCACACTCTTCTGTCACCCTGTTCCAACAGAGTTCCCCACTGACCTTTTATTTTCCCTTTGGTGTTTATGGGTTAAGAAATCTGAGAACCATCACAGCTGCTTGTAATTTAATCTTCTCAAGTCTGTTCCAGCTGGTTGGGGTTGCCCTGGGGCTGGAACTGTGTGGCTCATGTGGGCCTGTGCTCTGTGATAAACCCTTCATGCCAGGCTGCTTTCAGCAGGAGATTTGTTTCTTTCTTTCACTTTGTGGGTTTTGTAGCTCTAAAATTTGTTTAGAGTCATTTTTTTACATGTATTGGAGGTGGTTGGATCCAGAGCTGCTCAGAGGTCCTGTTTTTTCTCTGCCATCTTGGCTCCCCCACCCAATTCACATTTTTCTTGGAGGCTTTGGATGTAGGAGCTTTGATTTTGTTGTATTCTTTGGAATGTGTGTTTTGATCTTCCTTGCCACCGTAATAACTTTCTATAGTCAGAGTCCCCCCCCCCCCCATTATTTGTTCATTTTTCTAGCTTCTTACTTGACTTTTTAACTCTTTGGTAAAGTAATTCTCTACTTCCTGTGTGGAGGGCATACTGTCCCATGTTTCATGGGTTTTGTGTAACTGTGTTCAGAAATACTTCTAGGTATCTGTAAGTTTTCAGTTCTTCCAAGGTGGTATGATCTAAGGAGAGGTGGTTATTACTCTCTTAGCCTATGCCCTGATCTGTGAATGTCCTCATGTACTCTCTTCTGTCCTTGAACTCTAAGAAGACTCACCCCCACCACTGTGGCTGCAAGCTCTGCTATGCTAGTGGTCCTTTATTGCCCTTTGATTGCCACCCAGGACTCAGATTCGATTATGAGCAAAACAACAGAGTCTTCCCTCAGTAAAGACCATTGTAATCTCCTTCTGACCAGCTGTCCAACCGTCTGTGGGCTGAAAGCTCCAGAAGCACCTCCTTGTACTGCTATTGCTGATTCATTCACTCCCAAGGCTTGCTCCTGGTTTTCCGGGGCTGGGACCGTGCCAGTGTGATCTGTGGACTGTGCTCCTCTCTCACTCTAGTGCAATAGACCTTTCCTGCTCACTTTCTAAGTTGACTGGAAATTTGTTTCACTCTATCTTTTTGTGGGTTCTGCTGCTCTAGAATTTGTTTAGTCATTTACAAAGGTATTTGGAGGGGTTTAGGGGAGACTTCAAAGAGTCCTTGACTTTACTCTGCCATCTTGGCTCCACCCTCTCTATTACTTTTTAAAGAAATATCTGGAAGGTGATATAGACATTACTCAAGGTGTGGAACACTTATGGATAAAGCATAAAATTATATCTTACTACATACTTACTTTGAAAAGCATTGATGAAGACAAGAGTGAATTGTAGAAATGAAGTATAATTCAGGTTAATATGTTCTTCATTTTAGGGAATGGGTGGTGGTGATGGTGAAGAATGTGTATTCCCCTTAGATAATCTTAGAGAGGATCTTTCCTTAGGTTCTCTTTTCTTAGTCCCCTATGTTTTTACCCATTTACTAGAACAATTAGCAACGCCCAAGACTTTCTACTTTGGACCACTCTGCTCTATCAATTTCAGCATATGATTGCTCTTTGCCCAGGTTTCCTACTGCCTCGAAGTCTTTCTTTCCTAACCATAGAGAAAA
Source organism: Gymnobelideus leadbeateri (assembly GCA_011680675.1). NCBI lineage: Eukaryota > Metazoa > Chordata > Mammalia > Diprotodontia > Petauridae > Gymnobelideus > Gymnobelideus leadbeateri. The sequence continues at coordinate 283,960 of WOXC01000492.1, forward strand.
AGTTGAGTTAAGTGAGACTCATCATTTCCCTTGGATTTCTGGGTGAGGGAGCTGCCTCACCTAACTCAGATCTGCTAGTCTAGATGTAGATTCACTAGATTTCCCAGAATAACTCTGTCATTTATCACTCAGTTCTAAGAATAGATGTAGAGAAATGCCAACATGGCAAATAAAATGTTAGGGGGCTGATAAAGAAAATGAAAGAGAAATCTGATCAACAGACTTACTGGAAGTGGTTTGGACACATGTCAATGTAAATATATATCTGAATCTCTGAGAGACTTGAGAACTATGTACAGGCAATTTAAAAAAATGATCTAGCAGCATTATCTTTTTTAAGGGCATAAAAATAACTGAGGCTCCAAATCTATTTTTATTTATCCTCTGAAGATGACAACTTGAAGTTTGCTATCACTATGTTTACAGTTCATTATTCCTCCTCATCATTTCCTGAAATTTTACTCCCTTGCCTCACGATTATGTGGAGATGACTTAAAGTCTGCAAGTTGAGCATAAATTCTGGCAGATCCTACTACCCTGGAAAGCCTCTGAAATAGGTATTGATGATGGAGAGTATGTCCATCTTCCAAACACTCACCTTACTAAATATGGAGAACTTTTATCATTAGGAGCTAATGAACTTTTTTTTTTTTTAAGCAATGGCAACTCATGAGGATCTAAGATTATCTACCAAAAGGTGAAGAGTTGCAATCTGCTTTGGTAAAGGGAATATCTTCACTGATGAAATCCCAGATACCTGAAGAATTAACATCTCATTTTTTTTATTGCTTGTACCTTCATCATTTAGCACTTTATTCTTTGTATTTTAAAATTGAGGGCAAATTGTGACTAGAAATTGCATTCCAAAATAAGAGTTTAAAAGATATTTTCTTTTTCTATACTTTCTCTACCTCACTCATCTTCCTGAAATTTTATTAATTGGGGAAATTGGGAAATGGAGAATAGAGGGTAGTTGGTGAACAGAATTTTAAAAATCAACACCCTATTTTGATTTTCTTTCAGAATATAATACTAGAATAATTTATAATTACTTTCCTTCCTTCCTTTCCATCTTTATTGCTAAAGCTACCATCTATGTATGCTATGCTTCAACCAAACAGACTTACATACTATCACTTACACACAACACTCCTTTTCCCATCTCTAGGCTTTTGTGCTATCTATCCCCCCATGCTTGGAACACTCTCACTCTGACCACCATTGCTTCTTGGAAATTTTCAGTTTCCTTTATGACTCAGTTCAAGGGCTACCTTCTGCATGAGGGTTATCCTGATTCTCCCAGCAGCTATCTTCCTCCTCAAGGTTACCATGTATCTGTTTTGACCAACCTCTAATCTGTGGGTAGTCGGAGCAGTGGAACAAAGCAGGCTAGAGAAAGGAGAGTCAGTAATAAAACAAAAGTTTAATTTCAGAGTGAAGAAAACAGTCTTACAAGCTGAAGTTCTCCTGAGAAGGAGGGCTTACTTCTTGTGGAAGGGGTAGGGTTTTTAAATATAAAACCCACAAAGGTCTGGACCACAATACAGTCATTCTTAGGTCTTGAGTAGACAGTTCCCATGGCAGGCTTATACATGCAGGCATCTTTGGGACAATATAGGCATTCTTGGGCACTGTGGGAACAGTCTCCAAATTATTAGAATTGTTGAGCCTTGTGATTGTTCAGTGGGGTACAGAATGAGAGTTAGCATAGCAGAAACAGGAGTGCAGCATCTGGCTTGGGTCACTTACAGTTACAAGTGCAGGGATTATTAGCATGTCAGAAGATGGGATTGATCACTTTCTGCTGTAGTAGGTTGACTGCAATTCCAGCCCTCAGGTCAGGATCTCCTGGAAAAGAGAAGCTACAACAAATCTAAACACTTATTGATTAATATGAAAATCATAAATCCCTTGGAGAACACCTGGTGCTGGTCAAAGCAATACATTTTGCTAGAGGGTGAGCATAAAGGATTGTTGTTATGTCAAACTCAAGGCACAGCTTCTTGCTGGGTCTTAGCTCTGGAAAACAGGGTGTCTCCTAATATCTTGACAACATAAACACTTTCTGTATACAAATTTATACATATACGTGTAACAACACATCTGAAACACATGTCTGTTTTGAATGTGCTTTGTACATATATACATAGCGATGGTGTGAATGCACACATGTATGTATTGAGAGATGATTATTTTTCTCATAATAGTAGCCAAATATTAAAATTGGGGAGACCTCAACTTTTTCCCCTCTCATATTTTCTTGTCCAATCTTTCAGGGACAGGGCTGATGGAAAAGAAGATTAATATTCTCCTCATTTGGGGTATTGCTACTCTGCCCAACTAGATCAGACTTCTAAACTAAGGTGAAACTTTCTTCTCAGTGTTAGGTAGGGGGATAAATTCTTTGAAGATTGACTAAGGCTAGGGGGTAACTTAGAAGTAAATGACATAATCAAAGTTCATTTGAATAGGTCAAGTCCCTCATTGTAATAGTTATTCTCATCAGAGTTGATTGCCACCCATGAGAACACTGCTCTTCTAAAGGGCATATAAACTGTGAGCCCATCATCTATAAACTATGAGCCCATCTTTGGTCTAAGAGAGAGAGATGGTCAAATGACCATCTTTTTATTAAAATGCTGGCATTATCAACAAAATGATTCAAAATGCTCAGAAATTATGTTTCTCAAGCTTTTTAAAGGCCACAGTTTATATATATGTATATATATGCACTGTGTATATACACTTATATATGTATACACTATACATACCTATTTATACAAATACAGATGGTCTTTTTTTGTTAGACTATAAACTATATGAAGGCAGCGATTATTTAGCAAAAGCTAATAGGTAATAGCTAGTAGGTGCCCCCAGCACCTAGCACAGTGCCCAGCATATAATAAGAGCTTAATACTTATAGACTGATTTATTGATTAATATAGCACTTTAAGGTTTACAAAATGCTTTTCATATGTTATTTCGCTTGATCTTCACCGTAGCTCTGTAAGGTAGGTAAATGTATGAGCATTGAATAGGTTAGAAAACTGAGGCTCAGCTCTTCCGAGACTTATCTGAGGTCACACAACTAGTAAGTACTTGGTGTTTTAATGTCTAGAATGGGATAACTCACAGGAAAATGCTGCACTAATGTAAATTAGATTTATCTTCAGGCATCATAACTTTATTAATTAGTCATGTTTGATTTTTCATGACCTTATTTGAGGTTTTCTTGGCAAAGATGCTGGAATAATTTTCCATTTCTAGCTCATTTTGCAAGATGAGGAATTGAAGCAAACAGGGTTAAGTGACTTGCCTAGGGTCACACAGCTAGAAAGTGTCTGAGGTCAGATTTGAACTCAGGAAATGGAATCTTCCTGATTTAAGGCATGGCACCCTATACACCATGCCACCTAGCTGCATAGCTAGGGAAATAAAAAAATTCCCGTCCTCCAGGAGTCTTTTGTTCTATTGGAGAAAAGCAATAATCACACAGATAAATAGAAATAAAATACATGGAAAATATTCAGGGAAAAACACTGATAACTGATTCAGGAAAGACCACTTGTGGCATTTTAGCTGGGACATAAAAAGGGGGGTTCCAAAATACAGAGGCCAATCTTTGGGACAGCTTGTACAGAGGTATAGAGATAGGAGATGGAATGACAGGTATGGAGAGTAGTAAGTAAGTTAGTTTAGGTGGAAGGTAGTAGTAGATGAAGGGAAATTATATATTAATCACATAATATGTAGAAAGGTAGATTGCAGTTGTATTGTTAAAGACTTTAAATGCCAAACAGAGGGGTTTGTATTTATACTCAAGGCAATAGGGAGTCATTGAAGTTTCTTGAGTAGTGGAGTGACATGGATATATCTAGATTTTTGGAAAATCACTTTGGCACCTCTTTGTAGGATGGATTGGGAAGGGTAAAGGCTGAAGGAAAAGAGACAAATTGTGAGACTTTTGCAATAGTTCAGGTGAGAAGTGATGAGTGTGTGGACTATGGTTGTTCTGTTTTCATTTTTGTTCTTTTGTTTGTACTTGGAGAGAAGAGGACACATACAAATGATACTGTGGAGGTAGAATTGACAGAATTTGGCAACAGAGTCAATAAAGTTCCTGTGTCAAGAATCTGGAAAGGACAAATAAAGACAACTAGCATAATTATGTATATGATTCCATGCCCATTCCCCTAGCCCTAGCCAAAAAAAGAGAGAGAGGAATAGTTTTCTTTCACCTTTCTTCATTACTAAGTCAGAGTGAAGGTCCTATCAGTGTACTTCCTTCCTTCCTCTGCCACCTAGTTCTAAATATGACCCTGGGGCTCCTGTTCCTGTTACCCATGGGGTATCACATGCATCTGAAATCCAATTCCTTGTTTTGATTGAGAAATTACTTTGCTCCTGTCCAACCCTGACCATGCCAACACCCCTTCCCCCCTGCCCCCCTCTTCCAGGTTTAGTTGGACTATAAAACAGACATTCACAGGGTCAGAAAGACCCAAGCATCTTCTAAACCTTAGGGATCATTTGGAGCTGTTGTCTATCAGAGCCGCAGTACAAGGATTGGGTAGAATACACACTGAGAAATCAAGGCTGGGGACTGAGGGTTGAGCATAAGGTAAAGGGACACTAGGAAGAGGGAGTCAAGGCCATGATGGAAAAAGGGAGGGAGCAGGGAGCCTGCCAGGCTAGTAAGGGAAATATTTCTGAATGGTCCCCATGTGCATAGAGAGTGCTGGTTACAGATTAAGAGGGGAACAAGGCATGGTGGGATCATGTGATGGAATCCTCCTAAAAACTCACTTGCAGGAGACTTTTCCTTGATTACTTCCCAACATTGATTACTCTTCTGCAGTACACTCTCTGATCACTTAGGTATTTGGTTTGGATCATAATTCCGTATGGACATACTTTGTAAGTCTTCTGAGCTCTGCCCCTGTTGTGGAATCTGTCTGGTCAGCTAGAGAAACAAGATTCTTTAGAGTAAGAATGGAATGCCACTTCCTTTAGTCTTAATGGAAAATATCTGTTTTTACTTCAGTATGTATTTCTACTGTATTTATGTGATGCCATAAAACTCTAAGGCAGGTTTGAGTAGAGAGTTTTAAGGAAGGAATAAGGAATCCAGGAGGGCAAAGAAAAGCACATAATTCTGTCACTTTTGATCAGAGAAGGATGCAGAGAACTAGCGGTTCCCAGGAACACACTGATACAAAAACTTGGCAAAAAGGATGAAAAAGGGCACTGTTTTTGGAGGTAGAAGGAAGCAGGACTTGGGTGTCCTGCTGACAGTCATGCCTTGGCCATCTCTCTGTGTAAGAAGCATGGCAGCCAGCACCATGGCATGGTTAGTTAGGAAGCGGGATTGTTTAGTCTGGAAGCTGTTGGCTCCTAGGACTAGAATAGAACTGCTTTTGGCTACAGTTTCTTGGCTCTGGGATGCCTCGGTTTTGTAATATGTGAATTTATTTTATTTTATACTTTTTTACTTAGTTGGTAGCAAAGTCCCCTTTTTTGAAAAACCAGGCAAAGCAATACAGAACAAAATAATCTGCTTCAGATGAACTATAGGGAAGAAGAGGAGTGGACATGCTGAGGCAAGGGGAATCTGGAAGGGATGTGGATTCAGACTCCCTTAGGAGGCCAAAGGCTGCTATGACAAAAGAGCAGAAAGAAGTTGTTACCCTAGAAGCAATGGGATGTAAGTTTGCATAGCAGTGGAGAAAAGTAGAGAAGTCCTTAGGTGGAATTGGGTCTGAGTTCTGGTTTCAAGTATTGGCTTCCTTCTTTGGAATTATTTCTTTACAACACTGGAGGGATAGAGGAAAGTGAATTTGGAGTCAGATGACACAGGTTTGAATTCTGGCTCTGTTACTTATTACCTGTGTGACCAAGGGCAAGACACTGCAAGCTAAACAAGTAAATGAATGAATGAATGAACGAATAAAAATTAATTAATAAACAAGCAGATGAATGAATGAATAAATGAATGAATGAATGAATAGATTGGGTGAGCTCTCAGGCTCTAAATCTAGGGCCTTATATGATCACACACAAGTCACTTAATCTCTTTGAACCTTAGTTTCTTCAGCTATCAAATAGAGATGATAATACTTGTTGAGTGGAGATGATAATAGAAGTTATACTACTTGACTGAGTTTTGGGGATTATCAAAATGATGAAGCACTAGGTCTGGAATCAGGAAGACCTGAGTTCAAATCTGACCTCAGACTCTTATTAGTGTTTGGGCGAGTCACTTAATCTGTCTGCCTCAGTTTCTTCAACTATAAAATGAGGGTCATAATAGCACCTGCCTTGCAAGATTGTTGGGAGGATTAAATGAGATATCTATACAGTGCTTAGCATAGTAGTAGGTGCTTAAGACACTTGTTCCCTTCTCCTTCCTTTCTTCTGTAGAATGAGAACCTTGGACTAGATGACTCCTAAGATCCTTTTCAGCTCCAAATCTATGATCGATCTATTTCTTTTCTGTTTTTCCCCCGCACCACACTTGTGGTGCCTAGTATGGTTCTCCGTATAGTGACTGCTCAATGAATATTACTCACTAATTGGAGATGCTGAGGTAAGTGGAAATAATGGCATGACTTGGGAGTCACAGAAGGGGATCAGGTTGTTCGAGGAATGGCTACATTTCTCCTCTCTACATTTCTGCTATCTGCTCTCTTCCCATTCTCTCCATCTCTTTTCCTTTTCCAGCTAATCAGATGGCTCCAGCTCTGAACAGACCCTTCCCACTCCTGTTCCTGGTGTGTTCCTAGGCAGCAGCCATGGTCCTGGCCGTGGAAATGATTTCCCCCTGGTTTCACTAGGTTTCAGTGGTTCAGAAAGCAGCACTGGCACTCCCCAAGACCAATTCCTCCAGCCCTAGCATTTATTGTGATAAAGAGATGGCACGACATGTCAACAAATACCTTCTCTCTTGCAAACAGAATACTTTTCTGCATGACCAGATCAAGAATGTCATCAATGTTTGCCAGCTCCCTAATATTACCTGTAAGAATTGAAGCGATCACAACTGTTATAACAGCTCAACAATGACTGATCACCAAATGTAGCCTCATCCTCAGTACTCCCAACTGCAGCTACCAAGGCACTGTTATCAATGTACATTTTATGGTGGCCTGTAATCCCTCCCAACCTAATGATACACAAAAGGATCCAGTGCTTCCTGTAAATCTGGATGAGGCCCCCACTGCATATCACTCCCACTCTCCAGCTTCATTCTGCTCCTTTGCCTGTCTGCTTCAGGTCTCACTCTGCTTGCTTCTTCTGTAGCATTTGCTCATTTCCCAAATTCCTGGAATCTTCCTCTTCCCATGAACCCAGTAGTCACTCTCCTGGTTGAGGTCCTTTTGGGTCTGGAGGTCATATTTCTGACCACAATAGCACAGGAGGAAGCTTTGTCATTAATACTTTACTCGATGCTCATTGATAAGACTTACTTTCCCTATTCCCTGCTCTTGGGATTGTAGATATAGAGCTGGAAGGGACCTGAGAGGTCATTGAAGTCAAGTAGACTAATTTTCCAGGTGAGGGACTTGAAGACTTGAGAAGTTACATTTTTTGCTCAAGGTCACAGAGATGTGGGAAACATCAAAGGTGGAATCTGAATGTAGGTTCTATGACTTTAGGGCAGGAGTCCTTAACCTTTTTTGGCATTGTGGGTCACTTTAACAATCTAGTAAAACCTACAGACCCTTTCTCAGAATATTTTTAAATACTTGAAGAAAAGGCTAACTTTCAGTTAGAGGTTAGTCAAAATAAAAATATAACTTTTCCCCAAAAGTTCATAAATCACCTATAATTTTTCCTTGAACCTCTCCATGGATCCCAGATTAAGAGCCACAACTTGTTCCAGGACACTATCCCTCTCCATGAATGATGTGGAATGGGATGGTTTTTCTCCATCATTCTTTTTTTTTTTTTTTGCACTTAATAGTATTCCTCCCTTCCCCATTACATGTAAAGATAGTTTTCAACATTCATTTTTGTAAGATTTTGAGTTCTAAATTTTTCTTTCTCTTCCCCCTCCCCAAAACATTAAGCAATCTGATACAGGTTTTACATGTGCAATCATGTAAAATATATTTCCACATTAGTCATGCTGTGAAAGAAGAATCAGAGTAAAAGGGAAAAACCACAAGAAAAAAAAGAACATAAAGAGTAAAAATAGTGTATTTTGATCTGTGTTCAGACTCCATAGTTCTTTCTCTGAAGGTGGATAGTATTTTCCATCATGAGTCTTTTGGAATTGTCTTGAATTATTATATTGCTGAGGAGAGCTAAATCTATCATAGTTGGTCATTGCACAATGTTGCTGTTACTGTGTACAGTGTTCTCTTGGCTCTGCTCACTTCACTCAGTATCAGTTCAGGTAAGTCCAGGTTTTTCTGAAATCCGCCTTCTCATCATGTCTTATAGAATGATAGTTTTTCATTACATTCATATACCTCAATTTGTTCAGTTATTCCCCAGTTGATGGGCATCCCCACAATTTCCGATTCTTCGCTACCATGAAAAAAACTGCCCTAAATATTTTTGTATATATGGGTCATTTCCCCTTTTTTATGATCTCTTTGGGATAAAGACCTATCATAGTATTGCTGAATCAAAGGATATGCATAGTTTTATAGCCCTTTGGGCATAGTTCCAAATTGCTCTCCAGAGTGACTGGATCAGTTCACAGCTCCACCAACAATGCATTACTGTTCCAACTTTCCCACATCCTCTCCAGCATTTGTCATTTTCCTTTTTTGTCATCTTAGCCAATCTGACTGGCGAGATGTGGTACCTCAGAGTTGTTTTAATTTGCATTTCTCTAATCAAAAGTGATATAAAGGGGCGGCTAGGTGGTACAGTTAGTAAGAGCGCTGGCCCCGGAGTCCGGATGACCCGGGATCAGTCCTGGCCTCAGAAAATGAGCACCCACACAAAAATAATGACTGGCCGTGTAACCTTGAGCAAGTTACTTAACCCCAATTGCTTAAAAAAAAGTGATTTAGAGCATTTTTTCACATGACTATAGATAGCTTTAATTTCCTTATGTGAAAACTACCTGTTCATATCCTTTGACCAATTTATCAATTGGAGAATTATTTGTATTCTTATAAATTTGATTCAGTTCTCTATATTTTTGAGAAATGAGGCTTTTATTAGAGACACTTGCTGTAAAGATTGTTTTCCACTTTCTGCTTTCCTTCTAATCTTTGTTGCATTGATTTTGTTTGTGCAAAACCTTTTAAGTTAAATGTAATCAAAATTATCCATTTTGCATTTCATAATGTTCTCTATCTCTTGTTTTGTCTTAAATTCTTCCCTTCTCCATAGATCTGGCAAATAAAATATGCCTTACTTCCCTAATTTGTTTATGGTATCACCCTTTATGTATAAATAATGTATCCATTTTTACTTTATCTTAGTATAGGGTGTGAGATACTGGTCTATGCCTAGTTTCTGCCATACTATTTTCCAGTTTTCCCAGCAATTTTGTCAAATACTGAGTTCTTATCTCAGAAGCTGGAGTTTCTGGGTTTATCAAACTGTAATTACTATAGTCATTTACTACTGTTCCGTCATTCTTTAATGGACAATTAGTAATACAATATACCTCATTAGAACTCCTGGCTAATGTTAAACTACTCCAATAAAAACCCCAAATTTCTTTTTATTACTGGCTGCATCTGCTCCTTCTTAATCCAGTTTTAGGTGAGGAAATAGGCATGCCTAGAGGCTGCTTATAGAACTATCAAGAATCTGCCTTAATCAAAGTCACAAGGAGGGGGAAAAGAAACAATCCTATCATATCATGGATGATAACCCCCAAACCTGATTTCTGTGATGTCAGCTGCTTCCTAGTTACAAGCTAGGTGAACCTGGAGCTTGTTGCCTACCAGAGTGTTTCTTTAATGTTTCTAACATCACCCTGTGCTTCTGACGAGTTCACTGGATCAATTTCAGTGTGGTGAAATTTCACCATCTTGGGTGCATTCTCTTCATGTGCACTTCTGAGCATAGCCCGACAGAGTGTTTTGAAAGTTCAGAGCCCCAACTAAGGGACTCCTCAGAGGAAGAAGGGGAGGTCACCTATTTATTTTGTTTGTTTGTTTGTTTGTTTGCTTTTAGGAGGGCAATTGGGTTTAAGTAACTTGCCCAAGGTCACACGGCTAGGTTTTTGTTTGTGTGTGCATTAAGTGTCTGAGGCCGGATCCGAACTCAGGTCCTTCTGACTCCAGGGCCGACACTCTACTCACTGCGCCACATAGCCGCCCCGAGGTCACCTATTTAACAAGCAGAGTGACACCCATCTTGTACCACAAGGCAAGGTCACTCTCCATGTACTTCTCTGCAAGCGTCTTCCAGAAAGCAGATGACTGTTTTAAAATATCTATGCTTAGCAGGACATGGGACACTTTTTGATCTCCAACTTTACATGGCTACCATAAGGCTACACAAGTCACTTACTTTTTATTATTTGGACACCTCAGGATAGGAATGTTGCAAGAAAATGCAAATGCAAATGAAACTTGGAAAAAGCCTGTTTCAAATATGGGTTTTACAAATAAAAGAAAATTATCTAATTCCACACTTAATGGTCATTATGCATCCTAACTCAAGCTTTATTTTTTTGTTTAATTTGTTTATTTTTAGTTTTCAACATTCATTTCCACAAGATTTTGAATTACAAATTTTCTTTCTATCTTTCCCCTACCCCCACACCAAAATAGCAATTCTACTAAATACCCTTTCCCCCAATCTGCCCTCTCTTATATCCTCCCCCATCTCCCCTCTGACTTTCAAGTAGGGCAAGATGGATTTCTCTATCCTAGTGCCTGTATATCTTATTTCCTAGTTGCATGTAAATATATATATATATTTAACATTTGATTTTAAAACTTTGATTTCTAGATTCTTTCCCTTATCACCCACCCCTACTAAGAGGAAAGGTGATTCAATATAGGTTATACATGTGTAGTTACACAAAACATTTCCATAGTAGATATATTGCGAAAGAATGACTATATTTCCCTTCATCCTATCCTGCTCCCCATTTATTCTATTTTCTACTTTGACCCTGTCCCTTTTCAAAACTATGTACTTCTAACTACCCTCCCCCCCAATCTGCCCTCCCATCTATCATCCTCCCTCTTATCCCCTTCCCCCCTACTTTCCTGTAGGATAAGATACCCAATTTGGAATATTCCTTCCTTAAGCCAAATTCAATGAGAGTAAGGTTGACCCATTCCCTTTTGCCTCCCTGTTCTTCCCCTCCATTGTAACAGTTTTCTCTTGCCTCTTTTATATGAGGTAATTTACCCTATTTTATCTCTCCCTATCTCCTCTCATTATATTCCTCTCTCACCTCTTAATTTTATTTTTTTAGATATCATGCCTTCTTATTCAACTGATCCTGTGCCCTCTTTCTGTGTATACATGTACACATATATACACACACTCACATATGTATTTATGCACACATATACCCTCCTATGTAAACATATATATGTATGTATACATACATACATATATACATATATATATATATATACACACAGATATATTCCCATCAACTATCCTCATACTGAAAAAAGTCTCATGAGTCACAATTATCGTTTTTTCCATGTAGGAATGTAAATAGTTCAACTTTAATAAGTTCCTTATGATTTCTTTTCCCTATTTACTTCTCATGCTTCTCTTGATTCTTGTATTTGAAAGTCAAATTTTCTATTCAACTCTGGTTTTTTCATCAAGAATGCTTGAAAGTCTTCTATTTCATTGAATGACCATATTTTCCCCTGAAACATTATTCTCAGTTTTGCTGGGTAGGTGATTCTTGGTTTTAATCCTAGCTCCTTTGACCTCTGGAATATCATATGCCAAGCCTTTCTATTCCTCAATGTAGAAGCTGCTACATCTTGTGTTATCCTGATTGTGTTTCCACAATACTCAAATTATTTGTTCCTGGCTGCTTGTAATATTTTCTCCTTGACCTGGAAACTCTGGAATTTGGCTATACTATTCCTAGAAGTTTTCTTTTTTGGGATATTTTTCAAGACGCGATCAGTGAATTCTTTTAATTTCTATTTTGCCCTCTGGTTCTAGACTATCAGGGCAATTTTCCTTGAGAATTTCTTGAAGGATGATTTCTAGGTTCTTTTTTTGATCATGGCTTTCAGGTAGCCCAATAATTTTAAAATTATCTCTCCTGGATCTATTTTCCAGGTCAGTGGTTTTCCCAATGAGATATTTCACATTACCTTCTATTTTTTCATTTGTTTGGATCTGTTTTATAGTATCTTGATTTCTCATAAAGTCATTAGCTTCCATTTGCTTTAATCTAATTTTGAAGGAAGTATTCTCTTCAGTGAGTTTTTGAAATTCCTTTTGCATCTGGCAAACTCAGCTTTTTAAGGCATTCTTCTCCTCATTGGCTTTTTGGGCCTCTTTTGCTATTGGAGTTAGTCTATTTTTTAAGGTATTATTTTCTTCAGTCAGGTTATTGACTCTCTTTTCATGCTTTTTTTGCATCATTCTCTTTTCTCTCCCCAGTTTTTCCTCTACTTCTCTTACTTGATTTTCAAAATCCTTCTTGAGCTCCTCCATGGCCTGTAACCAATTCATATTTTTCTTGGAAGCTTTTGCTGCAGGAGTTCTGACTTCATTGTCTTCCTCCTGTTCCATGGTTTGATCCTTTTTGTCCCCCCAAAAGGATTCTATGGTCTGTTTGTGCTTCCTCTGCTTGATCATATTGCCAGTCAATTGCTTGACTTTTGAGCTCTTTGCCACATTAGAACTCTGCTTCCAGAGAGGAGAGCTTTGTCCCAAATTGCTGGGGTTTTTGCAAATGTTGTCAGAGGTCTGAGGAAGGTGCCCTCTCTACAGACACCACACTGGCAAACTGGCTTTTCTTATCCTAGGACCACCACCCAAGAAAACCACCCAGATCTAAGCAGGTCAAAGCAAGAGTGATTACCCTCAGAATGGTCTCTTGGTCCCCCTTGGTCCTGTAGGCCAAGAGCTCCTGAGGAAGCCACATGGCAGCTGCTGCAGCCACAGTGCTTCTGCTACCTCTGGCCCCAGGAGCAGGGGTTGGACTGGTCCCTTCCTTTCCCACAGAGTTCCAACACTCCTTTTACTTTCTTTTTGGCATTTATGGGTTGAAAAGTCTGGAAACTGCCATAGCTGCTGTTGATTCACTCTCCTGAAGTCTGCTCTGGCTACCACTGCCTTCCTGGGGCCAAAACCATGCAGCTCACGTGTGACTGCACTCAGCTCCCAGCATGCTGCAATGAACCATTCTTGTCAGCCTACCAAGCTGCCTTCAGTGGGAGATCTGTTTCTCTCTGTCATTTTGTGGGTTCTGTACCTCTAAAATTTGTTTAGGATCATTTTTTATAGGTATTTGAGGTAGTTGTTGGGGGAGGTCACAGAATTTCCTGCCTCTACTCTGCCATCTTGGTTCTGCCCCTAACTCAACCTTTAACTAAGGTCCCCCAGGCCCTACTGACCCATGTACTCCTCTAGTATAGGGACCACACACAATACCAGGTCCAGAGATCTTCTATACTCAAACCCTAATTAGTTCATTCCCTTCCTGCTCCAATCTATTACATACATACATACACACACACACATATGTATATATATAATGTATTCCTTTTGAAAGCATATGAAGATTCATCCTTAAAGCACAGTCCCTAACTCAATTCACAGTTTCAAAACAAGGGGTAATGGAAGGAATATTGGCATAAAGCCAAAAGACCTTGGTTTGAATCTCAGATCTATTATTGACTACATTTGTATATCATGCCACCCCTTTCCCTGTTAGGTTTCCATTGAAGGATAGCCTAGGGGAAAAAAAGCAAAATTGAGGGACAGAGAGGGAAATGGGGTGAGGAGAGAGAAGGAATGGACCTTGCATGGGAGCCCTCCATAGGCAGAAGCATGTTGGAAAGAGTGAGAACTCCAATGTGTCCCTTAATTCCCAACACCTGCAATCTTAGAGATTATTAAGGATTGACCACTTGGGTGACACTTTCTCTCTTGTGTCCCAGAACCTCTTTACTCATATATTCTATTACCTAATCTAATCTGTATGGATTTTGCAATGCCTATTTTACTGCCTGCTTTGATAAATATGTTTGCTGTTGTTTGTGATAGTCTTGTGTAATGTTGATGGGAAGGGAGATAAACTGCCTGAAATTCAGCTGTTACCTTCCAAATCTGGAACAGAATTGTGTTTTCTGTTCATTTCCACCTTCCAGACAAACCAGGGAATTTGGCTTTTATCCTGAACTGCCCCCAAATAATTAGATTCTTAGTCTACAAATATCTGATATGTGATAGATGTTAGTACAAGCTCAATATGTCCTATTTATAGGAGAGCGAGGAAATGATCACCTGGCAATCTTCCTAATCTCTATAAAAGTAGAACTGTAATCACCCCAGGACTTGGAATGGGGGTATTCTAGATGTACCCATAAATCCGTATTACTCATGGGCAGCCTGATACTTTATTAGACACCACATCTTTTCTCTAGTCATTGTACTTCTAGCTTCATTTATGCTTCATCTTAATTGATGTAGATTGGGCCTGATTCAGGTCAGTTTTCTGCTTTAGGGTGGGAATTGGAACAAAATGAGACATTTGGAGACTATCCAACAGTTAACAAAAGGTTTATTTAGCCATAGCACAGAAAGTATACTCAGCAAGGACACAGAATTGATTCAGTTGGGCACAGCTTCTTGGACCCTAGATTGCTAGAATGGGCTGGTACTCCAGGATAGCTTGAGGGAGGAAAGCAACTCCTGTCTCCTTCTAGCCTGACTTTTGTTCTTGCCACCAGATTTAGCCACCAGAGTTGCTAAATCAAGGGCTAATTAAATTTTGGGGATGACTTTAATAATTCTTTTTAAAGAAAAAGAATTAGCCTAGCCTACATGACAGATAAAGCTTCTAACACTGGAGGAATGGATCATCTTGCATAAGAGCTTTCCAGCATAATCGCAGTTCATCATGGATGATGACCTTCTGGGTGCCTTCAAGGTGGACAGGTTTCTCATTCTCACAGGCCACAGTGACTTTGACTGGTTCCACCTTGGTACAGTTGTAGTGGCATTTACCAGGCCTAGAATTGGCTGTCTCTTGACAGATGGTGACAGAGTATGGGTTTGGGCCCTCAAAACAGTTGTCTTGCCCATTCTTTCAAGGAACATTTTGCTGTTGGGGTTGGTACAGATATCCCTGATGTTGTCCTGTTGACTGTGAATGATAGTATTGATGGGTTTACATTTACTTTTGCCTAAGTTGATCTGCCTCATTTGTTTTTGGACCTCTTGATTATTGCTCCTTTCATTGTGATGCACCTGCCAAAACTTCTGATCCCTTGTTGAAGATCCAGCAAACAATGAGCTGGCATCTGTAGGGGCTAGCTATGGGAAGAATAACATGCTGGTAATTGGGGATTCACAGTCAATGAATTGCTAGCACATAATAGTACATAGTTGTTGCACAGCCTGTATGGACACACACACACATGCACACATTTACACATATATACATCTCTCTCTCACACAGCCTGGTGCAATTCGAAATACAGTCAGTTTACTATCGAACAGAGGAACCAGGGCAGTGAACTGTAGTATTTACCAACTCTGTGGAGTAGAAAGGGGCTGACAGAGGTGATTGGTCTCAGTAAGAGATGAGATGAGGAATAATAGTGTTTGACTAAAGTAGTAGGGAGGAAGGGAAAACCTATCCATCTGTAGAAAGATTCTTAATTTGAAAAAAACCAACTATGTGCCAATATAATTGGTGCCCTTTGTAACCCTGTTATTCTATTTTATTCATTTAAAAACATTATTCTTAGAGTATGTTCATAGACTTCGTCAGAAGACAGAAAAACCCCTAATTTAGAGGAAGCAAAGTGGTTATGTAGGGCAAAGTTTGCTTGTTTCACCCAAGGGTGGGGAGCCTGCAGCCTCAAGGCCACATGTGGCCCTCTAGGTCCTCAGGTGTGGCCCTATGACTGAATACAAACTTCACAGAACAAACCCCCTTAATAAGAGGATTTCTTCTGTAAAACTTGGAATCAGTCAAAAGACCGAGAACACCACATGTAACCTCAAGACCACAGGTTCCCCAGCCCTGAGCCCCTAGATTTTTCAGTTTGCCCCTGAGTTCTTTGCATGTTAGCGAGGAGCTTTATTAGGAAGGAAATTGGAAGAAATTTCCTTACAATAGTCTCACCTATCTCCTTTATAATTTTGTTAAATGGAATCTCTTAGATGATTTGAAGGGTAATCAGACTAGTTACCCAGGGATATGATAAAATTTTAAATGAATTTCAGACCAAAACTCAGATAAGAATTTAATCTGAGAGATCAGCAGCAGCTGAAGAAATGCAGTTCAAAGCACAAACTAAGTCTTGAGAACTTCTCCTGGTTCTTGCCTGCTGTCCTGCAGAGTGTGACTAAAACATCTCTGATGCAGTCACTGTAAGAATTAAATCCTCTCTCTCCAGGGCATAGACTTTATAGTATATACAATCCAATCGATAGCAGCAGAGTATCTGATGAGTTTCAATGGTAACTAAAGATCAGCAGATGGGAGTAGAGAATGGCAGGGGTGACATTTGCTAGAGAACAACAAAAAAAAACTTGAGCTGAGAGAATAGTCACAGAGGACCCCATCTCACTCCAGGACATCACCAAGGGGCATCTGCATCTCAGCATTGTGAGTTGTACTGGCTACACATTTCTTCTTTGTGCCTATTCTTACATGTGCCCTAGTGATATGTTCCCTAGGGGCAGAATGGTTCAGGGAAAAGGTCCAAATCCTGTCTTTGTCACTTTCTACCTGAGTGATCTTGGGGCAATCATTTAAACTCTTTAGGAGTTTGTTAAATGGTAAAGTTGGTTCAAATAGCTTCCAAAGTTCCTTTTACCTCTAAATCTATAACCCTGTAGTCTTATATTTGTGACTATTAAATAAATTAAAAATTATTTTAGTGCCTTAGTTTATTATTAAATATTTCCTATGTGCAGGCACTGTGCTAGGCTCCTGCAGTACCTATACAAAAGTGAAACAGCTACTGACCTCAAGGACCTTAACAGAGGGAGATGACAGATAAAGGAAAATGGTGCCCAGAAAAGGAAGTTTTGGGTTAGGGAGTCACAGGGATTCTGAGTAGAGCCATAGAGCAATTACTATTACATGCTTTCTAGCAGCTATGATAGTATTGATTTAATTGTTGTTCCTAGAGCAGAGATGAAAATTGGGATTCTGGAGGACATACCCGTGGAGGAAGCAGGGAAGATGACAGCTACATATTGTCTGCATGTGTTTCCTCTCTCCTTTACCAATACATGTACAGAGGAATCTTGTCATTTATTTTTATGTCTTTGATTAAATGGAGTTTGTGGCCCCTGCCCTCCAATCATAGAGACAGAGGGTAGTGATGAGGTGAAGTACCAAGGCTGGTGAGATTTTTATGAGTTGAAGATACACACATCTGTGTATATGAGAGCTATTGAAACAAAGTATAGGTTTGTGTATGAGGGTATAAGAGTGAGCAAAGATGCTCAGGGCATACTGGAAGTCAGAATGACCAGTGGCCAGGCTGAGCAATCATAGTCATAGGGGGAAATGATGGTGACAAATGCTGGAAAGCAAGTGAAATGGGACAGCTATGGCAGATGGGAAAGAATTCTGGAGTCAGAAAGTCTGGCTACCAATGGTGCCTTGCTATTTACTATCATTGTGAATTTGGGCAGGTCTCTTCACCTCTTTGGTGTTTTGCTCTGCATCATAAGATGACTGGTTTGGATAAAGTAATCTCCAAGAATGCTTCTAGCATGAAATCCTCTATTTCTATGATCAGGTTGATGGAATTCCAAGGTCAATCCATACCAGTATTTTGGAGTTACTTGGAGATACTCCCTTGCCCATAGAAGCATTTCTGAGTGGACCCTCTTCCGCCTCTCTTCCCAATTCTCTTTGATCCATAGGGAAGACCCAGCAGCTGCAAGGCTAAGGAGAAAGGCAGAACTCTAACTATAGAATGTAATCTGAAAGGAAATTTAGGGATCATGTATTATAACTCCCTTATTTTACAGATGCAGATATTGAGGCCTAGAGAGTAACAGGGAATTCCAGTGAGGAATCTTCTTTCCATCCTCCCAGCAGATTCATGGGGTCAAGTTTCAGGTTTCAGGAAGAGGAGCCAAGAACCATTGGGAAGAGCTCATTTACCCAATGGGAAGAAAAATTTCTAGACAAGTATTTCACATTTAGTGAGAGAAGAAACAAAAGTGAAAGTTAATTTTGTAGAAATGGAAGAGACACTTAACCGATTCAAGTTTTCTTCTCCAAAGCAAAGGGGTAGCCTCTCATTTCCAGAGGACGCTGTCATGAACTGCAGCACTCCCTGACCCCTTTTGACTCTATGAGTTGACTTTCTGAGGAAGGAGAAAAGGAAATGGAAGGAGACGTGCTCTGAACTGTCTCCCTCTCCTCCATCCCTTCTTACCACCTCCTCATCTCCCACCTATCAGCATCTGTTATTTTAGGCATTGCTAGATACATGCCTACCAATACTTCAACTTGGACAGATCCATTTATCAAATGATCATACTGTCACCCAGGAGACCTGGCCCTTACTTGGGAAAAAAGCTCTGGGAGAGGTAGGGAAAGAGAAAGCTGTAGAGGGTCTGTATGGCAGCAGAATAGAAGTGTCCAGGCCAGTGGGAGAGAAGAGAAACAGCACAAGGGGAAGCAATTAGAAAACATAATAAAGTCAAAGGTAATTAATTCTGAGGTGGAAGGGGGAAGAAGGGGCTGTGGCAGGTCAGTAGCCTGAAGGAGTAAAGGGGCAGTGTTTCCTTCACAGCTTTGCCTAGCTCTCTGTTTTGCCCAGGCACCAATATGCCATTCCTTCACTGTTTCTCTCTCCTCCTATTCCTTTACTGTTTCTCATTCCCCTGAGCCCTTTATTTTTCCCACCCAGTCCTTCCCTCTCTTCACCTCAGTGCTGGCCTAGCCCCAGAAGTGTCTTGCCTTACCTAGTCCTCTAGTCCTGGCTCTAGCAGAGAACAGATCTAGCTGGTCTCGAGGCTGGGATGTTCTAAAGACTTAACATCTGACTTCAGAGCAGGACTAGCCAGAAGCAGGAAGTGGTCATGAAAAGAGTGAAGTGATTTGAGGTCATCCTGTAAATGGAAAGCACGGGATTTCCTTTGGCTAGAGGCCATCCACCTTCACCCAGCACTCTGGGACTGGCTCAAAGGTCAAGTACTGGCCTTGCTATAGGAATATAGAAAAAAAAATTTAAACCAATTAAACCAATTTAAACCCCATTAGTTACTTTCCTTTGGAATTGGACATTTACTATGGGAGGAAGGAGAGGAAGAAAAGACAAGCATTTATTAAGTACTAGGCACTGTGATAGCAACTAATTTGGGGGGAGTGAAGGAGAGAGAAATAAAGCTTGATGGTATAAAGGGCCAAGGGAAGAACTTTTTAGGCTAGGAGAGACCTGAGAATGTTTATAGATAGAGACAAAAAACAATGAAGGAGAGACCAAGGATGCAAGAGAGGGGATGATTGATGGAATGATTTCCTGGAAGATGTAGTAGGAGATAGAGTCTAGATTATAAGTGGAAAGAACAGTTTTGGTAACTAGACCCAATTCTTTCTTTTAAAGGCAGAAAGGAGAGAATGTGAGGAAGGCAGGGTAAAATAGGGGATTTACCTTAGAAACAGGGGTGGGGAATCTGCAGCTTGAGTCTAAGTTTTCCAGAACAAATCCTTTCATTAAGGGGATTTGTTCTGTGAAGTTTGGATTCAGTCTAAGGGCCTCACTTGAAGACTTAGAGGGCTACATGTGGCCTTGAGGCCGAAGGTTCCCCATCTTTGCCCTAGAATGAGCAATTGTCCAGAGATGGGAAATTTGCCTCAGGGCAGGTTGACAAGTAACAAGAGATCATCTTCTTCTAAGGAAAAGGACAGGGGAAGGGTCTGTTAGTGGATCATGGGCAGAGCCTGGTATTGGAGTGGGAACATGAAATTGAGGCTCATAGAACTGGTGACAAGATGGTGAGAGTATAGGTGAGAGCAGTCCTCTGGGGGAGCTGACTGAGTTCATGGGGCTTAGACTGACTGGTGGGCCCCAAGCACTAGCAGGTAGAAAGGGAGGCTCAATTCTGACCCAGAGAATCTTGTCTCCTTAATGCCTACAATGGTGGCCTAAGGTGTATCTCCTAACACTTTTTTCTACCTGGGGACCAGAGCTTCCTCTCACTTTGCCCATGATCAGACTTTGGAAAGAAGAGCCCTTGGATGGACAAGTAGACAGGAGACAGGAGACATCATCCACATCCCTGATGGAGGGCTTTTCTGGGCATAACTTGTGCATATTTTGGGGACCTTGTCTTTCCCACAATTTTTTTGCTCTCACTAGTTTCCTCAAGGCCTAGGTCCTGGATTTTTGGTAGGAGGACTAAGTTGAAAGTACTGTGAGTAAATGGGGAGGGGGGTACTTTTGAAATCCAGGGACCCTTTCAAGGGCTAGACTTCCCCAGGCTTGGACGTTTTTCACTGCCACTCTGCTGTCCACCCCTGCTTTATGGGTGAGTTAATTCCATTCACATTCACAGTTATGATTACTACCTGTGTATTTCACTCCATCCTGTTTTTCTCCTCTTTATCCTTTTCTCTTTCCTTTCACCCTTTCCCTCCTCACCAGTGTTTTGCTTCTGGACCCCTGTCTCTCCCAATCTATATTCCTTTCTGTCAGTACCTTGCCCCCGCCTTTTCTTAACCCCCTCCTTTCCTACTTCCCTATAGAGTAAGATAGATTTCTATACCCAACTGATTGTGTATGTTATTCCCTCTTTGAGGAAATTCCCATGAGAGTAAGGTTCAAGCAGTGCCCACTTCTACCTGTCCATGTCCCCCTCCACTGTAATACATCTTTGTACTTCTCCCTTCTCCCTTCATTTTGCTTCCAGTGTAATCCTCTTTCTCATCCCCTAATTTACTTATTTATTTTTGGATACCATTCCCTCAATGGTATCAATTCCCTCATACCTGTACCCTCTGTTTATGCAGACTCCTTCAAACAGCACCAACAGTCATATAGTTCTTAAGAATTATAAGTATCATCTGACCTTATTGCATCCCTTATATTTTTTAATTTCCTTTTACCTTTTATGTTCCTCTCGTGTCTTATATTTGAAAATCAAATTTTCTGTTCAGCTCTGGTCTTTTCATCAGGAAAGCTTAAAAGCTCTCTATTTCATTGAATGACCACTTTTTCCCCTGAAGGATTATACTCAGTTGCATCATATAGGACTGATCAGCCACAGTGGAACACTGTACCTTGACCTTAACATGTGATGTCATTGGTCCTCATCCAATATGAAAGATGAACAAGAAGAGGCATCCCCAGCACTTAGCACAGTACCTAGTACATAGTAGGTATTTCATAAATGCTTTTCCTTGACTGGCAGTAAAAAAAGAGAAAAGTGCTGAGTTGGGGTGGGGTGGAAGAAGTAAACTTCTCTGTAGGAGCTAGACCTGGGGATGATATAAGGCTGAAAGAGATGAGGAGGGTCCACACCATTGGATTTCAGAGCTGGAAGGGACCTTAGAAGTCATCTCTCTACCTGCTCATTTTACAGATAAAGAAATTGAGGCCCAGAGAAGTATAGTGACTTTGTGAAAGATCACCAGGTTGCAAATCACAGAACTGGAATTTAAACTTAAATTTAAATTTAAAATTCTCTGACTCCAAAGCAGATGATCTTGCTATGACAGCAAGGATTTCGAACCTTTTTTGGTCCCTCTGCCCCTTGGTTTTCAGTTAATCTTACTACATTTCCCTGTTCAATATGAAAAGAAATAAATTCTAGAGTTTATCATGCATATGCACACAAGAAATAAAACATTATTTTTTCCTAAAGGAAACTTTATTTGGTATTTAACTTTTTTTTTTGTTTCAAAAATGCATATCAGATACAGTCAAATGAATTAGTGAGAATCTGGATTCCTTTTCTTTTCAAAGCAATAGTTTGTTCTTGGTATGTTTTTTTTTTTTTTGTTTTGTTATTTTTTTGCTTTTTGGAGGGCAATTGGGATTAAGTAACTTGCTCAAGGTCACACGGCTAGGTTTTTGTTTTGTGTGTGTTAAGTGTCTGAGGCCGGATCAGAACTCAGGTCCTTCTGACTCCAGGGCCAGCACTCCACTCACTGCGCCACCTATTCGCCCCACTTGGTATGGTTTTTGAAAAAGATACCTACTTGCTTTGGATTTGATTGAAAATGAAACACAGGGGAAGTGGCTCCAGGAAGCGGCCGCACGGTGGGGGGGGAGGAAGTGCCGGCCCGGCCCGGCCATGGAGCGGCCGCTGCCGCCGCCGCTGCTGCCCGCGCCCCGGTCCCGGCCCCACCGCCTCCTCCTCCTCCTCCTCCTCCTCCTCCTCCTCCTCCTGCTGCTGCTGCTGCTGCTGCTCCTCCCGCCCTCCGAGCTGGGCGCCTCGGCTGAAGAGACAGATTGGGTCCGACTGCCCAGCAAGTGCGAGGTGTGTAAGTATGTAGCTGTGGAACTGAAGTCAGCTTTTGAGGAGACAGGCAAGACCAAGGAAGTGATTGACACCGGCTATGGCATCCTAGACCAGAAAGCCTCCAGAGTTAAATATACCAAGTCGGATCTTCGGTTAATTGAAGTAACTGAGACCATCTGCAAGAGACTTCTGGACTATAGCTTGCATAAGGAAAGGAGTGGCAGCAACCGGTTTGCTAAGGGCATGTCTGAGACTTTTGAAACACTGCACAATCTAGTCCACAAGGGGGTGAAGGTGGTGATGGACATACCCTATGAACTGTGGAATGAGACTTCAGCTGAGGTAGCTGACCTCAAGAAGCAGTGTGATGTGCTGGTGGAGGAATTTGAGGAAGTGATCGAGGACTGGTATCGGAACCACCAGGAAGAGGACTTAACCTCATTTCTTTGCGCCAATCATGTGTTAAAGGGGAAAGATACAAGTTGCTTGACCGAACGATGGATCAGCAAGAAAGGGGACACAGCAGCCCTGGGAGGAAAAAAAGCCAAGAAAAAGGGGGGCAAAGGCAAGGTGTCCAACAAGAAGAACAGCAAGCAGAGGAAGGATCCAAGAAGCCTAGATGAGGACCCTCATCCTGAGGAAGATGAGGGTGTCCAGAAAGCCACCCCTCTCACACACAGCCCCACTGATGAACTGTAGAATCCAACCAAGCACCCCATCTGCTGTCCCGGGGGTGCAGAGGGAAGCCCTTGGCTGAGGGAGACTCTGTTTTCTCTTGTGCCTCTGGCAGACAAGGATGGACTCCCCAGCTCTGGGGGTTCACTGCACCCCCTGCTGTGCCCTTGTCTTGCTGAGGATTACAGAGCCTGTCCTTCCTTTTCCTTTCCTGGCAGCCGCTTCTCCCCTGAGCTTGGAAGAAGCGCTGTGTGGTGGCCCTAGAGCTAAAAACTACGTTGTAAACCCTCGAGGGATGGGTGTGAGCATTGCTGAGCCCTCAGGGAGGACCCCATCCCTCACTGTCCCGTGGGTGCACCCCCACTTTCTTCCAGTGGGGGGTGGTTCAGCAACACCACTCCCCTCCCATCAGAAATGCCTCTCTCCTGGAACCAGTCCTACCAGGAAGGCCTTCCTCGCCCCAGTCCTGGTCGAGGCCGTCTTCCCCAGGGCTCTAGCCCCCCCACAGCCCTGTGACGCTCAGTCTCTACCCCTCCCCAACCCATTTTACTGCACAATGTGCAGAGTAAAAAATATTTGGCCTTTTTAAAAAAAAAAAAATGAAACACAGAATCCTAATTCACAGAAATAAGTTGTTATGCATTAGAGTCTTGTGAGCACATTTAGTAATGGGGTTATGTTTCTCCAAGGGTATACCAAACAGTTTTTAATTTTCCTGATTGGGAATCAATTTGGAGCTTCCTCTTATTGGGGAACTCAATTAGCTCATCTTTTCCTGGGTCCTGGTTGCTGATTTTTTATAGTTCAATATGAATAGTGCTTCATATCTAAACTTCACTTGGTTTTGGTCAGTTGGATTTATCCTTTAAGTGTGCCCTTGATTTTTCTTAGATGCTCGGATGGCTCCTTCCCTTTCTCACTCTGACCCCACCTCCTCACTATTTCCTCTCCAATCCATTTCCCCCTGGAACACTCCCACTTTTAGAATATTTCAACAGGATAATATGGGTTTTTAGACAACCAGATAGTCCTGTACTCCTTTCCCAAGCTGCTTATACTCTGTAGGGGGTATTAGCCTGAGGATGTCCACCTTCTTCCCCTCCCCTCTCCATTCTCCCCCCCCCCCACTGTAATACAGCTTTTGTGCCTCATGTGAGGTAATTTGCCCCATTCTATTTCTCCTTTCCTTTTGCTTCCAGTGTAATTCTCTTTCTCGCTCCTACACCTAGGGCTGGGATACTTCAGGTTTGGGACAGTGGAATCAAAGGAAGAGTAAAAGCTTAACGCTCCAGTTATTTTACTGGAAACAGAGAAACTGCAGTTAAAGACCTGAGTGGGAAGGAGATTGCATTTCTTCATCCTAATCTCAGGCCTGGGCAGACTGCCAGAGAAGAGAGAGAGGGAAATGCCATGGTAAGGGAGATGGTTATCTGGGGAAAAAGGAAATTCTGGCTGTTTGGAACAAGTCAGCTCTTGGCCACAGAGGCTCCCTGAGGTCCAAGGGAGGCTGAGCTAGGACAAGCCCCTTATCCACCAATCAATCAACAAGAATTTATTAATTGCACCAGATGAAGTGCTGTAGATACAAAGAAAAAGCAAAAATAGTCCTTGCCTTTAACGGACTTACAAATCAATCAGTACTCATACAATAAAAACATAGTTAATGAAAGGTGACCTTAGAGGCGAATGTATTAGCAACTTCAGCAACTGGGAAAGGCCTTCTGAAGGAGGCGACCCTTAAACCAAATCTTCCAGAGAGCTGAGGATTCTATGAGGCCAAGGTTATGTGGGAGAAAATGCCAGGATGAAAAGCTACGGAGAGAGGAGATAGAATCTATGTGTGAAGAACAGTAAGCGAATGGCCTATAGAGCTTGTATGGGTGAGTGATGTATTAAAAGGCCATAAAGAGAGGGCCAAATGGTGAAGATTTATAAATGCCAAACAGAGGAGTTTCTATTTGATCCTAGAGGCAAGAGTCATTGGAGTTTACTGAGTAGGGGAACGACATGGTCAGGCCTAAACTTTTAGGAAAATCACTTTGACAGCTGAGTAGAGTATGGATTGGAGTAGGGACAGTCGCTACGGGACCAATTAGAAGGCTATTAAAATAGTACAGGTGAGCAGTGGTGAGGGCCTGAATTAGGATGATGGCTGTGTAAGTGAAGTGTGTGTGTGTGTGTGTGTGTGTGTGTGTGTGTGTGTGTGTGAGTGTGTGTGCGAGTGAGAGAGAGAGAGAGAGAAAGAGAGAGAGAGAAGAGAAAGAGAGAGGAGAGAGAGAGAGGAGAGAGAGGGAGAGAGGGAGGGAGAGAGGGAGAGAGAGAGATAGAAAGAAGGAGAGAGAAGCTGAGGATTTGAGAAAGGTGAATGGTGGTGAAGCTGGGTGAATGATAACGTCTTTGAAAATAATAGGGAAGTTGGGAAGAGAGATGGGCTTGGGGGCAAAGATAACGATTATCTTACCCTTTTAGACCCAGTCTGGAGAGAGCACTAGGCTTGGGTTTTTAAGAGGAGGGGTAAGGGATTTGAGGCTAGAAGCAGACTGCTGTATAAACTAAACAAGTCCAGGCTGAGAGGAGGAAACAAATGATACCTTAACCCTCGGTGACAGCAGAAGATAGGGTTGGGGGAAGGTGGGTAGAATTTTCTAACACGCAGCAACCTGGCTAGAGCTTTATAATGACCTCTCCTACAGCTGACATAGGAAATGTATTATGAGATAGAATCCTGTTGGACCCAGATGGGCTGAGGGGCTTGCCTTTTTCCTCTAAAATAGTCCCATGCCCACAGACTGGGTTCAGTTTTGGCAAGACTGGCCCTGAAAGAGAGGGGTCAGACTCTTTTTCTTAAGCTTTCTGGTTCTTTACAACCCCACCCCAGAGACCTCAGGAGAATTGCTCCAAACAGGTTTGGCTCATGTCTAGACTCTTCCCAAAAGGCAGAAGAAGGGTACTTAATGTATAGATCAGGTATAGGAAAGTTATTTCCTCTGTACTAAAAGAAACATTTAAAACATAAAAGACTCACATGCACATATTGACAAAGACTTGAACAAAAACAATTCTAATTACTAAACTTGATACTTAAAAACATCAGAACAGGAAATCTTTTTGGGGACTGCTGAATAGACATTCCACCTTCCCCTTGACTCTGTCCTATTTAACCTCCTTTTGGGTGTATGGAAAGCTGGCACAAGGGGCCTCTTCCCATCTGCGGTCATTCTCTAAGAATCCCAGTAGTTAGCCTTAGGGACTGTCATCTTTACACCAACTGAGTGACCCAAGGAGCTCACAAGGTAGCCACTCAGAAAAAATCCTTCCTTCATGATTGTAGCCTAGGCACTTATGTTCAAACCCCCGCCCCCTCCCACCCCACACTCAAAGTAGGAATAGCAGCAAGGATTTTTGTGTAACTACTTCCTTAGGCGCCTCACACAAAATCCCAAGGAGAGGGATGCTCTCGTCCCCATGTTCTTAAGAGAGGAAGAAGAAAGAACACCCATGTTGACATGGTGAGGTGGAGGGAGGGGACGTTGGGATGGGGTGACCTCTTCTGGGCTCAGTGGCCAATTATCTGTAATAAAGTTTTGATTCGGTCCTCTGCCCCCCCCCACCAAGGAATTGGTGCACCACCCCAAAATGCCAGGTCTTTCAGTACTGAACTAGTTCTGCTATCCCACCAGAAAGGGTCAGGGTCAGTGTGTAACTGGAAGGGGAGCAGCTCCAAGCATGCTCTAGTCAGAACTGCTGGAGGTTGGTGGGAGGGTTGGTTCTGCTTACATATATTATACCATCCTTGTTTATTTTCCTCAGTTGTGATGTACTGAGTACAGACACTGAAATCAGGATACCCAGATTCTGTTGCTGGCTTGGCCACTAATGAGCTCGGTAACACTGGAAACATCACCTAATTCCTCTCTGGGCCTACTTGCCTCATTTTAAGTCCTTCTCAGTGTCCGTGAAGCATGGCAGGTAATGTTCAATTTGGAGCCTACATAGAGTGCTGTATTTGAGGTCAAGAAGATGTGTATTCAAATCATACTTTGTATACTTCATTGTGTCCCTATGAGTATGTGTAAAATTGCTTAATCTCTTTAAGCCTCAATTTTCTCATCTATAAAATGGGGATAATAATACATCTAAGTAGTTACTTCATAGAGTTATTGTGGGCTCAAATGAGAAAATGTTTGTAAAGTGTTTGGCAAACCTTAAATTGCTATGTGAATAGTAGCATGCATATATATATATATATATATATATATATGTAATGTATGTGTATATATATATATTTATACACACATACCATATCACTCTATATGTAACTTTATGAAAAGGGCTTTCTATGACTATCTCAAATGATCCTTATAATACATATCCCTACTGATAGTATTATTTTCATTTCATTTAAAAAAAATTTTTGCAGGGGGAAAGGCAAGGCAATTGGGGTTATGTGACTTGCCCAAGGTCACACGGCTAGTAACTGTTAAGTGTCTGAGGCCAGATTTGAACTCAGGTCCTCCTGACTCCAGGGCTGATGCTCTATTTACTGTGCCACTTAGCCACCCCATATTATTTTCATTTCTATAGGTGAAGAAACTAGAAGGCAGATAAATTCATTATATTATTGACCACAGTGGCAGAGAGAACATGGAGAGTAATTAGTTCAGGTCTCCTATTAGACTTCAAGTCTAATATACCCATCCTGTCTATCACATAGGGATTCTATGAGAATCAAATGAGATAACATTGCTGTAATTTGAAAATTTAAGGTGTTACACATATGTACAGGCAGTTGGGTGGCCTAGTAGATAAGTCTGCTGCTTGGAATGGGGAAGACCTAAGTTAAATTTGGTCTAAGACACTTTATAGCTCTGTGACCCCTAGGCAAGGCATTTAACCTCTCTCTGCCTCAGTTTCTTTAACTGAAAAGTAGGTGTAATAATCGTAAATTAGACCTACCTTAAAGGGTTTTTGAAAGGATTAAATAATCTCAAAGGAGATAATATTTGTAAAGTGCTTAGTATAGTACTTGGTATAAAGAAGGTACCTAATAAATGTTTGTTTCCAACCTGGAAAGACTTACATGAACTGATGCTGAGTGAAGTGAGAAGAACCAGGAGAATATCATACACAGTAACTGCAACATTGTTCGATGACTAACCTTGATAACCTTAGCTCTTCTCAGCAGCACAATGATCTAAGACAATTTGAAAAGACTCATGATGGGAAATGCTATCCACATCTGGAGAAAGAACTAAGGAGTCTGAAAGCAGATTGAAACATACTATTTTCACTTTTTTCTTTCTTGTGGTTTTCCCCTTTTGTTCTTATTCTTCTTTCACAATGTGACTAATGAGGAAATATGTTTAATATGACTGTACATGTATAGCCTATATCAAATTGCTTGCTGTCTCAGGGAGGGGGGAGGGAAAGAGGGAGGGAGGAAGAAAAAAATTTGTAACTCAAAATGTTATTACAATGAATGATGAAAACTATATTTACATGTAATTGGAAAAAATAAAATACTATTAAGTGAAAAAATTTTAAAAAACCCAAAAAAGTGTGTTTCCTTCCCTTTATTTCATAGTTCATGGATTTCCAACTAGAAGAGATCTTAGCACATATTTGGTTTAGCTTCCTCATTTTACATATTAGGAAAGTGAGGTCTTGAGGACAAGGAACTTGTGCAAGGTAATCTAGCTAATGAATGCAAGAGATGAAACCTGAACACGTTCTGTGGCTCCAAATCTCTTGACCCAGTCAAGATGGCACTGAAGGACCTATAAGGCCATAGGTAGCCTTAAGGCTACAGGCTCCCCACTCCTGCCCTATACTCTCCACTGCACCATGCTCTCTCATCATCATAAGCTCCTGTCCCATGGAAGAGTGGACCCATTAACTCCCAAACTTTGATTTCAGGAAGAAACTCAGCTTAGAACAATGGATTTTTCACTTGGCTGCACTATGGGAAATCTCGGATGTCAGGTACCTCCACCTTCCAACTCCCACTTTCCAGATTCCTTTTGTATGTTATCTCCTCCCATTAAATTGTAAGATCTTTGAAGGCAGGGATTGGTTTTTTTTTTTTTTTTTGTATTCCCAGCACTAAGCATAGTGCTTTTGGGCTTAATAAATGTTTATTGACAATTGACTATTGCCTGCGAGAGGAACAAAATGGTGGAGATGGTTGAGAATGGAGTGAGAGCTCATGGTTTAGTCTCATTTAACATGGGTGAGTCTATGGAGAAGCATCCATGAAAGGATTAATAGCAGTCCCCTTCTTGACTTTATTCCAGTAATGTTATTCCCTGCCTCCTCCCCCTGACACTCCTCCAGTATTCATCCCTAGAACAGCACTTCTTAAACTGTGGGTCATGGCCTCATGTGGGGTCATGTAACTAGATGTGGGGGTCGTGAAAAATTTGGCAACAGTAAAAGGCTTCTGAACATGCAACAACCAAAAAATTAATTCAAAATCAAACACATAATGAATCTGAGGTGTTTCTGGCAGCCCTTGCCCATATTGTGTGCCTTGCTTCTGAACACACAGCATTGGCACTTTTCACCACACATGCCCTCGTGCCACACAAAGCCAACAAACTGCCAGAATAGCTTGGCTCAGATTCAACACTATTACATAGTATGAATTGTAGGTGTTTTTACTGTACAAACAAAATTTTAAAATGAATTTTGGTTTAGGATTAGGACAGAATTTCCAACAATTTCTGAAATGGCCCTACATATACTTCTTCCATTTCGTACTACATATTTATGTGAAGCTGTGTTCTCAGCACTGATGATAAAATTGAAATATTGATGAACTCTGAAAAACGTTGAAGATACTCTCCATCCTGCAGGATCAAATATTCTGCCAAGATTTCTTTATGTAAAAATAAACAAGCACTTCCATCTCATTAGTACATAAATTTGCTTTTATCTTTAATAAATAGTAAAATGATATACCAAAAAATTGCTTTAAAATAAATTTCTTTATGATTATTGGTAAGTGTTTGATTTGTGTGCCTATTTTATATACCTATATACCTAGAGTTGAGTAAAAATTTCTTGGGTGAAAAGCGGTCAGGTGTGGAAAAAGTTTATGAAGCCCTACCTTAGAATTCTAAACTGGAAGAGAAGCCCCTAGGGACCAGTGCAGAAAGTAGCAAGAGATTCAAGTCAAGCTGTCAGTCTCCCAGCCGCAGTACTGGACAGGTGTTGTTCAGGTGCTTAATGATGCCATCCAGGTGCACAGGAACCAGCTGAAATCCAGGGGGATCACCAGCTTCAGGGGGATCACAGGCCACAATGAAGGCGTTAACAAGGGGAGTGTCCTTGTAGCGGCAGTTGGGGTATTTCCCAGAGGTGAGGTCACATTGGGTCATGGAAACTGCATTAGGGCTCTGATGACAATTCTGCTGGCCATTCTTACAGGTTATGCTGGGGGATCCACAGACAGTGGCCACGTTTGGGAAAGAGTCATGGAGGAAGGTGTTAAGGGCTTTGCAGTGTTGGGTGTAAGAGTTAATCTTGCCCATGGCCTGGTTGCATTGGAGAGGGCTGGGCTGGACATGCTGAACTTCAAACCACTGGGCGGAGGTCAGGTTCTGAGGCTTTGCGCTGACTGGGACCTCCCACAGCCCCAGAAAGAGAAGCAAGAGGGGGCATGAGCCCGCCAGAGCTGGTGCCATCTCTCCTACGGGGGAGGAAAAATGAAGGGGGCAGGGGGCAAGAAGCTCTATGTTCAAGAATTCAGCAGCCCCCTGCTCTGGTTTCAGTTACCATCTCCTTAGCCAGTTGGGCCCCCATCCCCATTTACCTCAATGGATCACTAGATACACTCATAACTGCTCCACACTCATTTATTCCACAATCTCCCTCTCTTATCTCATTTTATCTAATCTCCTCTCTATCCCCTTCACCCGGCTGTGATCCCGTTTACCTTCTTTCCACTATTCTCCTACACTGTGGGTTCACTGAGAGCAGGAGCTGCTTGTTTTTCTTCCCCTCCCCAGCCCTTAGCTAGTGCTCGGTAAGTAGGTGCTTAACAAATGCTTACTGACTGTACTTCTATCCATCTTACTCTGTGCTCCCCTCTCTACAAAACACAAGTTCCCTTGCCTGTTCACATCCCTGCGCTCCCATCTCTCCATACCCTCCTGTGCCTTTATCCTCAGTCCCTACTGACATCAACCCTCTTTGCCCATTATGTGCCTAGCTCCTCTCACCCCACTATGCCCCTTCTCTATTCACATCCCTACCTTGCCTTCATCTTCATTTTCCTCCTGCCCTTTCTGCCCCCTTACTCACTCTGTTTTACCTTATTGTGCCCAACTCACTACATGCCCAACTGTGGCCCTTGCTTACTTATATCACAATATCCCATCCCCACTGAATTATATAATTACCCTATGAAAAGCCATCTTTTCTCTTTATCCATCCTTTCCTCCCCTCCCCCCCATTCCTACAAGACTTTCCTCCCTAAATCCTGTCCGACCCCAACCCCAGACAGCCGTCACCTTTCATCACCCAGTCTTACTGAGAAAAGCTTCTTGCTGCAAGTTGAATCTGGATGACTCTTGAGAAAATCCTGCAGTATCTTCCTTGTTGGTTGTAGTTCTTACAGAGCCAACCTACTACTCGGTCAGCCAGAAGGATATGGGAAAGGTTCTCAGGGCTGGTGGGGAGAAGGGCTATTTGTGGCTGTCATATGCACCACACATCCCAGAATAGTGACTGAAGCAAGCTACTTCCCGGTTTAGAGATCAAAGGCAGTAAGTCAGTCCCCGCCCCCCTCCCTTCCATGTGACCGGAACCAATGGATACCATTTATGCCAGTGTTTACCAAAGGAGTTAATATACCAGTCTAAACAAGTCCTAAAAACATACTCATATTGTCATATTAAGAAAAAAAAATTAATGGAGCACTCCCTTTCCTGATGTGTCAACCAAGTATGAAGGCCTGGAAAAGGCCCATGATTTATCTCTCCTGCTGGCCTTTCTTGCCAGTGACACCAGTAGGGCTCCTTGTGGTGGCATCAAGTGCTCTTGTCTCCCTGCCCTGAGAGAGCTATGCCATACCTGCCTCTACAAGTCACTGTATATATGATTTCCTAATTGGGGTGGCACTGTTTACTCATGAGGATATGAAAGAAGAAGAGTTGACTCATCAAGGTTTTATGTGGATTCTGTACTATTTGGCCCCTTCATCTCCATGCCCAATAGTTATTCTAATGACGATGCAGTGCTTCCTAAGACTATTATCTGGGCCACTTTTTTTTCTGTCCAGGTTCTGACCATTGCATTCCTTCAACAAAAATTTATTAAATAACTACTAATGCCATCATGTTAGGCA
Organism: Gymnobelideus leadbeateri; assembly: GCA_011680675.1. Lineage (NCBI taxonomy): Eukaryota > Metazoa > Chordata > Mammalia > Diprotodontia > Petauridae > Gymnobelideus > Gymnobelideus leadbeateri. The sequence continues at coordinate 316,568 of WOXC01000492.1, forward strand.
TTGAGGATACAAAGATAAAAGTGAAAGTCCCTGCCCTCAAGGGGCTTACATTCAGCTGGGTAGCACAATATGTACCCACAGATGTAAATACCAACTTATTTTTATAGGAGGAGAGAGGGCAGTAGCAATTGAGGGGTGGGCGGTCAGGGTAGGCCTTCTGCAGAAAATGGCCCTTGAGCTAAGCCTTGAAAGAAATTAGGAATTCTAATTAGAAGTGAGGAAAAGAGGCAACAGCTTGTGCCAGAGCATGGAGGTAGGAGATGAGGAAGAGCAAGCAGGCTACTTTAACTAAATGGTGAATGGTTTTAAATTCCAAACAGTGGAACTTGTCTTTTCTCCTAGTGTAAGAAGTAGCATCTTGGGTCGAAGAGTGACATGGTCAGACCTGTACTTTAAGAATACCAATTTGGCAGATGTGTGGGGAATGAATTGGAGATGGGAGTGACTGGTAACAGGAAGACCAATTGGGAGGTTTTTGTAATTTCTCGGGGAAGAGGTGATGAGGACCTGAAAATTATGGTGATAGCTGTGTGCGTGTGGAGAAGGGGAAAGATGTAAGACATGTTGTAGAGCAGAATGGGTCAGACTGGCCATAGATTGGATGTGAGGGTTGAAGGAGAAGGAAGAGTTGGGTGTGACTCCAGGGTTGCAAAACTGTTTTAACTAGAAATAAGGAAGTTAGGAAGAGGATAGAGTTTTAGGGAAATGAGAGTGATTTCTGTTTTGAGATGCCTATAGGACATGAAGTTGAGAATGTCCAAAAGGAAGTTGGGGATGCAGGAGTGGGCCTCAGGAGAGACTGGGGCTACATGTAGAAATCTGAAAGTCACATACTTAGAGAGGATAACTGAACTTATGGGAGCTAATAAGGTCACTGCAAAAGAAAGTTGATAGAGGGAAAATAGGTCAGAACAGAGCCCTGAAGTATGGTCATGGAAAGGGGGTGAGACATAAAGGATAGTCCAGCAAGGAAGACTGAAGAGTGGCCAGACAGGTAAAATAACCAAAAGAAGTAGGTATTACCAAAACCCAGAGAGAAGTGAGTATACAGGATGAGATGACAAAGGTCTCAAACGCTGTAGAAAGGTCAAGAAGTATGAAGATTTATGGAAGGCCATAGTATTTGCAAATTAAGAGATCACTGCTAATCTTGGAAAGAGAAGATTCAATTGCATGATGATGTCAGAAGCCAGACTGAAAGGGGCTGAGAAATGAGAGGAAAGAGGAGGCAATGAGTGGGAGACATTTTGTTTATGTTCTTGTCTGTGGAAGGCAGAAGATATCAGATGAAAGCTTAAAGTGAAGTGACTTGGCCATGGTCAAACAACCATCAGGCTTAGATCTGGGACTTGAACAGCAGATCCATTATGCCATGAATAGAGCTCTACTGATTCTTCTCAGAACTCCATGATGCCTTTGTATCAAAGCAGCAAAGTATTATGGAAAATGCTAAGTGGCAGTGAGAGGATAAGGTAATATTCACTGTTACCCTGGAATAGCAGCATTAGTAGGGATTTGGAGTCAGGGGACTTGGGCTCAGACCTACCACTTGTGTGACTTTAGGGAAGTGCTTTAACTTCTCTGGTCCTCAATTTCTTCATATAGAAAATCAAGGTGTCCTTTCTGGTTATAAATCAAAGTATGGGGTCCATTATATGATTCTCAGATTGGAGCCCACATTCTCCTTCTTCTGTTGAGACACTATTCAAGATCCTCAATACTTCCTTCATTATGGCTTAAGCTCAGCATCAGTCATTGGCTGGCCAGCAATGGTCAATGGTATAACTACTGGTGACTAGATAACCAGCTGTTGATTGAGAACTCAGCCAGCTACAGATGGGGACTGAAGGAAGCAGATGGAGTAATTTCCTCCTGTTTCATGTATTTAGGTGTCTCTGAATCACTTCTAGGACTTTATTAGTATAGAGTAACTGCACAGGTATTCAGTGGGATGGAATGTTAGCTTAGATCAAAGCTTTCAGCATCTAGGAATTTAGGGTTAGGGTTAGAATTCTGGTCAGTATGCTAGGGCAGAGGTTTGGGGCAGGATTTTTATTGGGGGCCCAACAGAGGCAGGAAAGCAACAGGGAGAGGACCACCACCGTGGATCAAGAGAAGGGCAACTGTGGTGAGGGGAAGAGAGTCAGGTGATGGGGTGTACTAGAACGAACTGGGAAAGGGAGACATGCCACTAGATGGCAGAAGAGGTTAAGGGACATTGTACCATGCCACTTCACTAATTTCCTTTTCTGGCACCTAAGCTATTGGACCACACCTTCCTTTGCTTTCTTAAGAACTCTGAGTAAGTGTGACCCTAGGTATAGCTATGAACATAATAAGGGAGATGCCAAGACATTTTATGCCTAAGAATCCTTGATTCAGAACAGTCTGTTTATCAATAGAAGTTATTGACTTCAGACAACTGAGGGGTGGAGACTGGTGGTGGGCTGGGGAGGGAGGCTAGTAAGTGAGCTAAATTGGATTCCTAGATTGAACTGCTTATTTATTCTTGAAATGCAATGTTTCCCCATCCTGATTCCCTCCAACCTCTGTCACTGAGTTTACCCATCACGGTATTGGAGAGGCTGGATGGCACAGTGGATGGAACCACAGACTTGAGTTCAGATCCTTCTTTAGACACTCACTAGCTTGTGATCATTGGCAACCTGTCTGAGCCTGTTTGCAAAATGGAGAGAAACTATCTATAGTACAAACCTCACAGGGCTGTTGGGAGGCTAAGAGGAGAGAATAAATGCAATGCACTTTCCATTAAAATCTTAGGTGAATGTTAATTATTATTTCCTCATCCCCTTCTCCATTTGAATTGCCTTTGTGGGGGATGAAATTAAGTCAACACATTTCCCTTGGAGCAAAGAAGCAGAATCAACATGTATGAAGATATTCATGGTCTATGTGTATACAGGGACAAAGTCAGGGACTGGGTCTATTAGTTTGTTAGTATAGGTAACTCCTAAATGAGGTACTCCTACCAATACAGCACCTTTTCTGAAATTTAGCCCCTCTCTCTCCTCTCTCTCTCTATACATACATACATACACACACACACACACACACACACACACACACACACACACACACATATATATATAATTTAGTTAAATATTTTCCAATAACATGTAAAATTTTTTTCAACAATAATATTTTTTATATTTTGAATTTCAAATTCTCTCCCTCCCTCCTGCTCTTTTGCCCTCTGTGAGGGGGCAAGCAATTTATTTTGCTTATATATATGAGGTCATACAAAACATATTTTCCCTATTAGCCATGTTTCTGCAGCTTAGTCTTAAAGAGTTGCCTAAAGCATGGCTTAGAGGTTAAATAACTTGGTCAGGGTCTCAGAGTCAGTATTTGTCCAAGGGAAGACTTGAACCCAAGTCTGAAGCTGGCTCTCTATCCATTATAACATACCCTTTCTCTGTATGCCTACACATTAAAATCGAAATGGAAAATGGAATCCATTACCCTCACATGTGTAATACCTTCCTCACCATCTGGATTCTACTGGTAAAAAGAGATTTTCCCTGCCTGGCTTATCTAGATCACAGGCTGAGGTCCTCTTTGGCTCATTTTGCACGAACACACAGCCATGAAGAAGAGTGTTCAGTTCGATCTGTTTTTTCCCCCTTCATTTGCCCCAGCTGCATTTTAAAGAGTATTTTCATCAAGAAGAGAAAATGTCAAGGATAGGGGAACAAGAGGAGGTAGGCAGAGGGCCAAGGTGGAAAGGTCAGAGAGGAGCTGCAGGAGGCCAGCACTGGGGGGGAGAAGCAAAGGGAAAAATGAGCCAGAAAAGAAGCTGCCTCTGTGCATGGGAATTGAGAGAGCTGGCCTAGTCTTGCTCCCATCCCATCAGCCATGTCGCTGATGGTGGCCCAGTCTCTTCCCAGGGGGCCCGAAGCTGGCGGTTAAAGTAGCTGGGGTGAGTGTTGTGCAAATCCCAACCATGCCAAGTGGACCTCTGCCTCTTTTTAGGGTAGGCCAACAGCAGCTGTTTCTTGCTGCTTTCATCTGGGGGAGCGGTAAAGATGTGGTGTCAGAGACATAAGGAACTGACTGCCATTTACTCTTCTGAAATGAATGTGAATTTTAAAATTTTCCTCTTGATATCACCTTGATTTCTGGATGTACATGTTTACTGTCCTCTACCTATCGAGTCATACTTTATAACAAAGAAAAGAAAAGATAGAGGGGAAGGGGAGAGAAGCAGCTCAACAGAATTAAGCAACATACTGGCCAGGTGTGACAGTATAGGGGCTGTTCCATACCCACAGTCCCCCACCTCTGTAAAGAAAGGAGACTGACCTCCACGTGTCTTTTTGCTTTTCCTCATCCTCTGGGTGGTGAGCATAGATATTTAGGAAAAAACCAAAGACATGGATGGTCTATTGAGGCAGGATCAGATTCAGTCTTACATATTCCATTTTTTATTTTTTGTGGAAAGGTTACCTGATGTATACAGACAGAAAGCTACCTATTTTTATTATGTATCAAGGTGGTGTCAGAGATGGGACTATTTTTTGTGGAAAGGTTAACAGATGTATGGAAATGGAAAGTGACCTACTTTTATTATATAGTGAGATGGTGTCAGAGATGGGACCAGAACCCAGGGTTCCTGGATGCCTATGGTTCCCTCCCCATTGGATACCATGTCTCCTGTTCCCTGTGACTCACAGGGCCTGGAGGAGAGATAGGCATACTGGCTTCCCATTCTGGTGGCTCCAAGGCCATTCCAATAAAAGCCCCAACGACCTCTCTTCTTTTGAGGTTTATGAAATCTCTCTATATCATCCTCTCCCTGTCTTTGCTGCTATCATCTGCTAAATCTCCAGGGCATTCTAGGTTTTCTCAGTGACTTCCATCTCCAGCTCCCCATCTTCCTTTCCATCATAGCCCCTGCCATCATCCTTGGAGGATTTAATGTTCAAGTCAAAGAACATTCTAACAACCTGACCTCCTCAACTCAAAATCTCCTTCTCCATCCCAATTCAGACACAAGCTGACAAAACCATATCCTAGACCATACCCTCTAGAGGAATTGGGCTACCTCTGTGGACCCAGCTCCACTCTGCCCTTCCTCCTTTGATTTGTCACTTTGCCCTTCCTGAATGTCAGACACAAATCCACTCACCCTTTCCTTGTTGTAAAACAGGCAGCCCAACCTTTCCTTAATTGATTTGTAAAACAGAGAACTCCACCTTGCTTAATCTGTAAACTCGAAGAACCCCCACCCCTTGCTTACCCTTGATTGATCTGTGGGTGGGAGTCCCAGCCTAGGGTTTCCCCACTAGTGGGAAATTCAAATGTATACTGACCAATCACTAATTGTAGTTTCAAGTGTACACTGACCAATCATTGGACCATCACTGTAATTTCAGCTTACGTAACCTGGCTATGGAACCTCTATAAAACCTGTACACTGTCTGCGCAGTCCCTTGGTGTTCCGCGGTAATAAAATCCACTTTTTAAATTTAATCTTGGGGATCTCCTGTCTCGCTGTTATTAAGGTACAACACCTCCAGAACTTCCACTTTGGAATTCTACTCTTAATAAATCAATCAATCAATATGTGCCAGACAGTATGCTAAACTCTGGAGACACATCTTTGTGTCTTTGTGTGGAGGAAAGGCCTGCCCTCAAAAAGCTCACACTCTCTGAGGCCACAACCTTGGATCCTTCCATCTACCTTCCCCTTTCCATTCCTAATTTGCTCCTAGCCCTTATCAGGGCTGCTGGTTGATGTGTTCATCCTCTCCTAAGCCACCTCCCACTATCACTCTCCTTAGTCCCTGTAGTTTTGCTTGTCAACTTTGACGCCTCACTAGATACCACCCCAGTGAGGAAGCATGCACAGTACGGTAAAAAGAACACTAACTTTGGCATCAGAGGACACGGGCTCATAATCCTGGCTCTACCACCTACTACCTCAGCGACAATGAACATTTCACTGAACCTCCTAGTTTTTTATCAGTAAAATGAGAAGGTTGCACTAAATAACCTCTAAGATCCCTCCCATTCCTGATCTGTATCCTGATTATCCCTAGATAACTCCTATCAGTCAATAAGCATTTATTAAGCACCTAAGATATTCCAGGCACTCTACTAAGTGGTGAGGATATAAACAGAGGTAAAAGATCACCCCTGCCTTATAGGAGCTCACAATTTAATGGGGAGACATCAAGCACACACACATACATAGTACAGACAATCTACTCAGGAAATACTCAAAAAAGGAAGGCACTGTAATTAAGAGGGGTTTCTTGTAGGAGATAGGATTTTGGTTGGCACTTGAAGGAAGTCAAGGAAACTTGTGGTGGAAATAAGGAAGGAGAGCCTTCCAGGCATGAGGGACAATTAGAGAAAATGCCCAGAGCCGAAAGATTGAATAGGTGGTTTGAGAAAAGGCAACAAGACCAGTGTTGCTGGATCAAAAGTACATGGAGGGAGTAAAAAGTATAAGACTGGAAAGCCGGGAGCTGTGGGGAGGTAAGGTTCTGAAGGGCTTTGAATGCCAAACCGAGGATTATGTACTGATTCCGGAGTTGATAGGGAGCCATTGGAGTCTACTGAGTGGGGGTAGGGATGACAGGACTAATTTACTATTTAGGAAAATCACTGTGGCTGCTGAGTGATGAATGGACTGAAGTGAGGAGGGATGAGTGGCTGGGAGGATAATGTTGCCCTCAACAGTAACAGGGAAATTTAGAAGTGGGGAGGATTTGAGGGAAAAGACAGTGAATTCTGTTTTACCCAGGTTAAGTTTAAGGTGCCTACTAGATTATTCAATTGGAGATGTCTTAATAAGTAGCTGGAGAAGTGAGACTAGAGGTCAAAGGAAAGGATAGGCCTGCCTAAGGAGGTTTGGGAATCATCAGCATAGAGATGGTATTTAAAACCATGATGAGATCACCAAGTGAAGTGAAGAGGGCCCAGGATGGAGGGACACAGAAAGTTAAAAGGTGTGACCAGGCTGAAGATCTTGAAATGTGACTGAGTTGGAACAGTCTGATATGTAGGAGACCCTCCGCATTGTTTTGTTACTCTAAGAGACCCACAGATGCCATAGATTACTAGAGAAAATCATGAAACTGAGCCAATTCTCTACCTGCCAGCAAGGCAGTCACTGGGGTTCCAAGTGTGGATGGGGTCCAGAGACTGTGTCTTCATTGTTATATGGTACTTTGAACTGGTCTGGCCATTAAGCTCAGTGGGCTGGGGGAGGGGGTAGTGTGGTCCTCCTTATTGGAGGTATTTAAGCACAGGCTGTGTGGCCACTCATCAGGTAGCTACCGTAGTGAGAATACCTTTTCAGAGGTCCCTTTTAACTCTCAAATTCTGTGATTCTGTAATGCAGCCAAGTTTGTGTTTATGATCTTTCAACAGGCTAACCTGGTAGCTTCCCAGTGATAGCCTGTATCACAACTGCCTGTGCATCCCTTTGACTAATGTTGCCACTGGCAGCAAGGGGGCTTTGGATGTCTGTAATCTGTCTCTGGAATTCCAATCACACAAATAAATAATGCTCTACCAAAAGTAGGTCACTAGTATAACCTTTAATGGATAACTGAACAATTAATGTAATAGCAGGAAAACCTTGATTAACAACAACAACAACAAAGATTTCTATGTGTCAACTCAATGGCCCACTTTTTAAGGGAAAATTCTAGCATATAGAAAAAATAGAATTTGACTTGTAGTGCAAAAAGAGACCATAAACTGCCAAAAGATGTGGAATAAGTAAGTGAGAAGAGTGGGGTGGGGTTAAGGAAGGGTTCAACAAGAAGACGGGTGTTGGGCCAAGTTTGGAAGGAAAGGCTCTATATTGGGAGATTATTCAAATTCAAGTAACATGTGGTAATAATGTATGGACTTCCACTACATGATGGGCAGTGTCCTGGGCTAAGCGCTGGGGGAAATATGAAAATAGGTGAGTTCTAGTCCCTGCCCATGCACAGCTTAAATGGGGGAGATAAATACAGTGTACACATAAATAGCTAAAGTACAAATTCATACAAGATCAGAATGGAATGGGATGGCGTAACATCTGTTAAGCATTTCCTATGTGCCAGGCAAAGAAGAGGGAACAAAAAAAAGTGCTTTGGAAGGTCAGAAAAAAGAAAGGTTATTTTCTAACTTGGGAAATCAAGGAGGAAGTGACATTTGAGGAAGGTGATAAAGAATGGCCATAATTAAATAGGTAGATGGGGGTAGGGAGTTCTAGGTTAAGGGAACAAAGATAAATTGTTGGCAAAGCAAGAATATGTATGCAGGTTTGTCTGGAATAGAACACATAACAGGAGGCTGAAAACAGGTTGGACTTGTGCTCTGGAGAGCCTTGAAAACCAGGTGAAACCATTGTTGTAGAAGCAGAGATGGTAGAATCATAGAGTTTGGTCCAATCTCTTCATTTTACAACTCACCCAGGAAATTAAGTGACTTGCTCAGGGCCATACAGGCAAGACCCAAAGGAAGGATTTGAACCCAGGACCTCTGGCTCTGAGTTAGGTCTTTATTTTATCTGAGTCAGTGCTTGCTTCCCTTTTATGTGGCAGTCAACAAGGAACCACTGCAGGGTTTTAAGCAGAGGAATGATGTGATCAAATCTGTTCATTGGATAAGGATAGGTACTAAACCTTTGATTTCATTAGCACAGGGTATCCATAGGTGAAGACACTCCCTTTACCAGTGCATATTGGCACCTTTTTATTTTCTTAGAGGATTGCCTAGAGCACAGAGTAAAGAGACTTAAATAGTCACATGGTGTATCAGAAGTGAAAGTTGAACTCAGGACTTCCCAGAAGATATTAAAAGATTAAACAGAAAGACAGTGAAGAACAGATTGGAGAGGGAGAAAGTAGAATTCAGGAGACCAGTTAGGAGGCTATTTTAGTATAGATAAGAATAATAGCAATAATTAGTATTTATATGACTCTTAAAGTTTACAAAATGCTTTACATGCAAGTCTGATCACATCAGTCCCCTACTTAATAAACTACAGGGGCTTCCTATAGTCTCAGGTGCAAATACAAAAGGTTCTTTGGTATTCAAAGCCCTTCATAACCTAGACCCCACCTACCTTTCCAATCTTCTTGTGCATTACTCCCCAATGCACTTTTCCATCCAGTGACACAGGTCTCCGTCTTTCAGCTCTGGTCATTTTCTCTGGCTGTCCCCCATGCCCAGAATGCTTTCCTGCCCTGACTCCCACTAGTGACCTCACCAACTTCCTTTAAGTCCCATCTAAAATTCTACCTCCTACTTCCCCCTTCCTTCTGTTAATTACTTCCTTTTTATCCTGATATTGGTTCCCAAACTTATTTGACCTACTGCTCCCTTCAAAAAAAAAATTACTCACTGCTCCTCTGGACAGACCTACACAACTTGGCGGTAGAGAGGGGCCAAAATTAAAATAGGTTAAACTTCTTTGACCTTCAGATAGATTTTTAGTGGCTCACTCTCCAAGTAAAGGTATAACGGTGGTTGGCTGCTTCAGGTCTTATGACAAGCCAGAGAGTGGGCTCAGTGGCAACCCACCTGTCAAGGTACAGGACAAACACAGTAGTGACTAGTGGAAGGTAAGTTAAGTGGGACCTGTGCCACTTATTACAAAGCACTTATTACATCTTTACTTTCTTTTACATCCTCTACATTTTTCCTGGGCCACCAGAAATCCTTTGGCAGGCAGTAAGGTGCCTTTAGGCCCTGTGTTGTACAGGTCTAGGTTAGGTTAACCCATATTTTTAGTCAATGCCCTCCCAGTTGCACACTAGGCTACTATTCCCTGCCCCTGCCTGTTCCAGTGCCCCCAGGGGTCAGGATCCCACACTTAGGGAACCTATGCACGTATCTAGTTTGTTTTGTATATATTTACTTGCATGTCGTCTCCCCAATTTGATTGTAAGCTCCTTGAGGGGAAGTACTGTCTTCTGACTCTTTTTGTATCCCCAGCACTTAGCACAGTGCTTGACACACAATAGGCAAGTAATAAATGTTTTTTGAATTTATATATTATATCTCATTTTATTTTTTCAACAACCCTTGGGAGGCAGGTGCTATTATTCACTTCACAAATGAGAAAACTGAGGCAGAAAATGATTAAATGACTGGCCTAAGGCCACACAGCTAGTAAGCATCTGGAGTTAGATCTGAACTGGGGTCATCCTGATTTCAGGGCCAGCACTCCAGCCACTGTACCAACTAGATATCTTGCAAGGAATCCCAACTGGGATACTGACAATGAGAGGAGGGAATGGATACAAGAGATATTTCAGAGGCATAATTCAAAGGATTTGGGAAACTGATTGTATACAAAAGGTGAGGAAGAGGGAAGAGTCAGGGAGAGAGTATAGATTTAGAGCAGGGGTAGGGGAACCTTCGACAGTCAAAAGGCCACACTTAAGGATTTAGAAGGCCACATACGGCCTTAACACTGTAGGTTCCCCAGCCCTGGTTTAGAGAGTAGATGATAGGGAAAATAGCAAGGCATGGAAGAAAATGAAGGAGTCAGGAGGAGGAGGAGAGGGTTAGGGCAAAAGATAATAAATTTGATTTTGGATACACTGGTTTGGTTAAGGTTTGGGTGGGACATTCAGATATCCCTTAAGCAGTGGGAAATGGTCATAAATTTGGGTTGTGATAGCTGAAGAATAAAGAGTGGTTATTATACTGAAGGAGAGAGGGAGATGGGGTAAACAAGGAGAATGAGGTTAAACCCTTTTAGAAACATGAATGGCTAGTTTTAGAGGGTTAGAAAAAAAAAGGGGGAACCACAGAAAACTTGTAAGTCTTGGCTGGGAAGGAGGGGGTATTTGAATGGGATTTTAGGAGGTCAGGCTTAGGATTTTTTCTAGCTATTATTTATTTTTGGAGGAGGGAGAGAAAAGGAGAAAGAACACTTTGACCACCAGCTATCACGGAGGATTAGGAGAGTAGAGATCTGGAACCTGGAAGGAGTGGACAGTCAGTAAATAAGCAGGTGATTAATTTTTTATTGCAAGGCATTGTGCTAAATCTGATATAAACAAAGGCAAAACAGTCCTGCCCTTGAGGACCTCACAATCTGATGGGGGAGACAACAGGCAAACAACTATGTATGAACAAGTTATATACAGGATAAATGAGAGGGCAGCTCTGTGGTGCAGTGGCTAGAGTTCTAGTAAGCTCAGTCACTTAGTAGCTGTGTGACTCTGGGCAAGTCACTTAACCCTGTTTGCCTCAGTTTCACCTGTAAAATGACAAACCATTCTAGCATCTTTGCCAAAACAAGAAAACAAAACCCAAACGGGGTCATGAAGAGTTGGACAAGACTGAACAGCAGTGAACATCAACACACAAAAGAGACTGGGAAAGGCTTCCTGTAGAAGATGGGATTTTAGTTGGGATTGAAGGAAGTAAGGGAAATCAGTGGTGGAGATGAGGAAAGAGAGCATTGCAGGCATGAGGGAGAGCCAGAGAAAAAGCCCAGAGCTGAGAGACTGAACAGCTTATTTGAGAACAGGCAAGGAGACTAGTATCACTGGATCAAAGAGTACATGGGGAGTATATAAAGTTTAAGAAGACTAGAAGGGGCAGAGCCAAGATGGTGGAGTAAAAGCAGGGACTTGTTTGAGTTCCCCCCCCCCCCCAAGCCCCTCCAAATACCTGTAAAAAATGACTCTAAGCAAATTCTGGAGCTACAGAACCCACAAAATGACAGAGTGAGACAAATTTCCAGCCCCAGACAACCTGGAAGGTTGATTGGAAAGGACTGTTCCACCAGTGTGAACACAGTCCATTGTGGGCTATGCTGGCACAGACGGGGTACAGACGGGTTGGAACGGGCCTCAGGGGATTGAACACTGGCAGCTGTGGTGGTTTCCAGACTTCTCAACCCACAAACTCCAGAGACAAGGTCTTTGGAAGGTAAGTAGGAAAGGACTGTGGGACCTGGGTGAGAGAAGAGTGCAGTCTAGCCCCTGCCCCAGGATGGAAAGAGAAGCTTGATCAGACCCCAACCCTCTGGCAGTGGAGGCTGCAGTGACTGCTTCCTGAGCTCTTGGCCCACAGAAGGTGGGAGGATCAAGCGGCTGAGGGGGGATTGAATGGATCTCTTCACTGGTTCTGAGGCAGGATTCTCTTGCTTTGCCTGTACTGGGTTACAAATCTGGGTGGCAGTCCTGGAGTGAGGAGGAGTGCTGGTGTGGTGGAGCTTGTGGTGGCAGTGGAAAGGAAATCCTCCTTACAGTTCCAAGGCAGAAAAGAGTACTTGTGGTCACTCACAGACCAGAGCATAGGCCAGGAGAGGAGTAAACACCTCTCCTTTGATCATACCACCTTAAAAGAACTGAAAATTTATAGGTCCCTAGAAATATCTCTGAAAACAGATGCACAAAACCCCTGAAGCTTGGGGACCCTCCCTCCACTGGAAGCAGAATCCTATCTTAATAAACAGTTAAAAAGTAAAGTAATTGGCTGGGAATGTGAGCAAAAAGCATAAAAAAAGCCTTAGACTATAGAATTTTACTTTGGTGGGGCGGCTAGGTGGCGCAGTGAATAGAGCGCCGGCCCTGGAGTCAGAAGGACCTGAGTTCGGATCTGGCCTCAGACACTTAACCCACACAAACAAAAACCTAGCCATGTGACCTTGAGCAAGTTACTTAACCCCAATTGCCCTAAAAGGGGCGGCTAGGTGGCACAGTGACTAAGAGCGCCGGCCTCAGAGTTGGGATGACTCGAGATGGAATCCAGCCTCAGAAAATGAGCACCCACACACAAATAATGACTAGCCTTGTAACCTTGAGCAAGTTACTTAACCCCAATTGCTTAAAAAAAAAAAAGAATTTTACTTTGGTGACAAAGAAGATCAAAACATACAACCAAAAGAAGAAACAAAGTCAAAGCCCCTATGTCCAAAGCCTCCAAGACAAATATGAATTGGTTGCAGGCCATGGAAGAACTCAAAAAGGATTTTGAAAATCAAGTAAGTAGAGGAAAAAGTGGTAAGAGAAATGAGAATAATGCAAGAAAATCATGAAAAACGAGTCAACAACTTGCTAAAGGAGACCCAAAAATATACCGAAGAAAATAACACCTTAAAAAATAGACTAACACAAATGGCAAAAGAGGTTCAAAAACTCAATGAGGAGAAGAATGCCTTAAAAAGCAAATTGGCCAAGTGGAAAATGGAGTCCAAAAACTCATTGAAGAAAATAATTCCTTAAAAATTAGAATGGAGCAAATAGAAGCTAATGACTCTATAAAAAAAATCAAGAAATTATAAAACAAAGCCAAAAGAATGAAAAAATAGAAGACAATGTGAAATATCTTATTGCAAAAACAACTGAACTAGAAAATAGATGCAGGAGAGAGAATTTTAAAATTGTTGGACTACCTGAATGCCATGATCAAAAAAAGAGCCTAGATATTATCTTTTAAGAGATTATCAAGGAAAACTGCCCTGATATTCTAGAATGAGAGGGGAAAATAGAAATGGAAAGAATCTACTAATTGCATCTTACAAGAGATCCCAAAAGGAAAATTCCTAGGAATATTGTAGTCAAATTCCAGAGTTCACAGGTCAAGGATAAAATATTGCAAGCAGCCAGAAAGAAACAATTCAAATATTGTGGAAACACAATCAGGATAACACAAGATTTAGCAGCTTCAACATTAAGTGATCAGAGGGCTTGGAATATGATATTCCGTAGGTCAAAAGAGCTAGGATTAAAACCAAGAATCACCTATCCAGAAAAACTGAGTATATAATCCTTCAGGGGGAAAAACAGATATTTGAATGAAATAGAAGACTTTCAAGCATTCTCGATGAAAAGAAAAAAATGAAAGTAAGGGGTGAGAGAGGAATATACTAGGAGAAGAAAGGGAGAAGTAGAATTGGGTAAATTATCTCACATAAAAGAGCGTGGGAAAAGCTTTTACAGTGGAGGGGAAGAGAGGGGAGGTTAGAGGAAATGAGTGAACCTTACTCTCATTGGATTTGGCTCGAGGAGGAAATAACATATACACTCAATTGGATATGGACATCTATCTTACCCTACAGGAAAGTAGGGGGGGAAGGGGATAAAAGAAGAGGGGATGATGGAAGGGAGGGCAAATGGGGGGAGGGGGTAATTAGAAGCAAATATTTTTTAGGAGGGACAGGGTTAAAAGAGAGAATAGAATAAATGGGGGGTGGGAAGGGAATGGAGGAAAACGTAGTTAACCTTTCACAGCATGACTACTATGGAAATATTTTACATGACTGCACATGAATGGCCTATATTGAATTGCTTGCTTTTCCAATGAAGGTGGATGGGGAGGAAGGAAAGGAGAGAATGTGGAACTCAATTTTAAAAACAAATGTTAAAAATTGTTTTCACTGGGGTGGCTAGGTGGCGCAGTGAATAGAACGCCGGCCTCGGAGTTGGGATGACCCGAGATCAGATCCCGCCTCAGAAAATGAGCACCCACGCATAAATAATGACTAGCCGTGTAACCTTGAGCAAGTTACTTAACCCCAATTGCTTTAAAAAAAAAATTGTTTTCACATGCAACTGGGAAATATATAGGCAATGACATACAGAAATCTATCTTGCCCTACAGAAAAATAGAAGGGAAGGGGATAAGAGAAGGGGGGCAGTGTTAGAAGGGAGGACAGATTGCGGAAAGAGGTAATCAGAAGGCACAACATTTTGGGGTAGGGGTAGGGGAGAGATGGGGAGAAAATCTGGAACTTGAAATCTTGTGGATGTGAATATTCAAAACTAAAAATAAATTAAAAAAAAGAAAAAAGGTCTGAAAATAAAATAGGGCAGAGAGAGGGGGAAAAAGACTATAAAGGTAGGGAATGACCAGCAAGGTTATGAAGGTCTTTGAATACCAAACAGAGGATTTTGTATTCGATCCTGGAGGTGATAGGAAGCCACTGGAATTTATTGAGTAGGAGTGTAATATGGTCAGATCTGCTTTTTAGGAAAATCACTTTGGTGGCTGAATAAAGGACGGACTGGAGTGGGGAAAGGCTTATAACAGGCAGACCAACAGCAGGCTATTGCAACAGTCTAAGAGTGAGAAGTGAGGCCTGTACCAGAGAAGGGGGAATATTTAAGAGATGCTGCAGGCCAGGGCAATACATAGGATACTGGGGGTGTGCAGTCAAAGATGACACTAGATTGTGAACTAGGGGACTAGGAGGATAGTGTTGCCTTTGACAGTGACAAGTTTGAAAGGGAGGAGGGTTTGGGGTGGGTAGGCAGAATAATGAGTTCAGTTTTGTTAACTCACGTTGAATTTAAGATGCATACAGGATATCCAGTCAGGATGTCTAAAAGGCAGTTGGAGATTCGAGACTGAAGGCTGGATAAAATAGACTGCGAGTCATGGGCATAGAGATAATTGAATCCATGTGAGCTGATGAAATGAAAAAGTATAGAAGTCCAAGTGGAATGAAGATCCAGAAACGACTATCCAAAAGGAGCATATGGGCAGTAAGAGAACCAGGAGAAAGTAAGAGGACTAGAACCTGAGAGAAAAGAGTATCAAAGAGAAAGAGGGTGATTGATAGCGTCAAAGGCTGTAGAAAGGTCAAGAAGTATGAGGACAGAAAAGGCCACTGGATTTGACAATTAAGTAATCACTGGAAGAGACCAGGTGGTGAGGGGGAAGCCTTGTGCTTTGGCTAACTTTAATCCAATTCTCAGCTACTTTTACCCTAAGAGGGAATATAATAAGTGAGCTCTGGTCCAAACTGACCAGTGGCTATCACCATCGGCATTTCTCTCAGTTATTTGCTATTGTTCTTGTTTGTCCTTCATTCTGGGAGAGAACCATGACATCTGGAAGGTGAAGTCAATGCACTTGAATTGGATTTAAGTAAGGGAGGACTGTGCAAGGCCACCAGCCTCACTTTCTCCTCTGGAGTGATCTGGATCCAGAGGCAAGATATAGATCAGGATGACTGGAGAGGGCCCTGGATGTAGTGGGAGACCACGGCCTTTTTAAACTAAGGTCTTTCTCAGATCTCAGTTTGACTGAGGCAATGTCCCTTCAGTGATTAAGGTTAGGTAAGGAATGAGGCAGAGAATGGCCTCTATTACCTAGTTTGTTTTTTTTTAATCAGTCTGGGATGTGAGGACCCTCAGAGTTTCTGGCCAAAACAGAAAAATTTTATTTACATTCACTCTGAGTCAATGGGGCCAAAACTATGACCAAGTGGAGCTTGGCCTAGGACCTACTGTTGGCCAATAAATGAGAGCCAGAGTGATTTAAGTCAAGGACCTTAAGAAAATATCTAACCCTTAAATCTCAAGATATCTCACAAGGTTTTCAACTATCAAAATGTACATTCCTTTGGGCAGAGTGCCCACAAGTAAAGATTAATGATACCCTATGTGGACAGAGGGAAAGGGAAGGAAGGGGAGAAGGAGCTGTGTTGCCCAATTGGCTAGTTCCAGTTGGGTCCTCAGTGGGGCAACTCCTATTACTACTCACAGAGGCTGTTGTTTGTCCTTTGTTCTGGAAGAGAACCATGACATCAGGGAGGGATGCCATGACATGCAAGTGAATTGGATTTAAATGAGGGAGGGCTGTGCAAAGCCATCACTTTCTCCTCTGGAATTAGGTTCAGTGGCAAGACATAGAGTGGGACAACTGAAGATAGCACTGGATGCAGTGGGAGACCTTGATCTTTTCAAGTTAAGGTCTTTCTCAAGGCTCAATTTGACTCTGTTGTTCACATCAAGCCGAAAGCCAATAACATCAGCTTACTCTCTGGGGTTTCATCTTTATTTGGCTGGGTAAATGAGCCTCTGAGCTGAATTCCCTAAGACTGTGACTGCTGGGGAGGTAGAAGCTAGAATAAGAGCAGTGCCTTAGTGACCAGAAGCTCAGAATTCTTGTGAAGTACATTGCAAGGTGTAGGTTCAGAGAGTTACATGAGGAGGAAGCCCTCCACATGGTCTTTTCTCCAAAGCACCTTGGTATGAAGGGAGCAAAAAAACATCCAGTGGTACTCATGAGAAATCTGAATTGTAGAACCTCAGGAGTTGGTCTCCTCATCTATCTCCTGGCTGGCCACTCTCCTCAACATGGGGGTGACCTCTGTTCCAGTCCCAAGGCAATATCTAGTGTTTGCATAGACCATGAGATAAGGGAGTGAAGCTGCCAGATTATTTCCTGGGGTTTGAGGAGGTGGGGGCAGGGTGGGGGAGAGAATAGTTCTGGTGGCTAAAACCTTAGTGTCTATGGAAAGAACCAGTCTGCAGACTGGTGACACTCATCCAGAATAGAAAAACTATGCCCCGTGGCTCCTCTCCCATCCACATACACTTTGAGGTAGTAGACAGAGAGGGTGGAAAAGCGGCCGGTCAGGGACCCATTAATGTTTTTCTTAGAGGTTCTGACCCAGAATCTGAATCCAGGTGAATGATGTTGGTCCAGTGGGAATAGATTGGGCACCACAATCTCAGCTGGCATATGGAAGAGAGTTCTTATAGACATGTTTCTGAGCCTAGAGGCTTAAATAGGAAACTATAAACTTGGGATTCTTTCTTTCCTTTCAGAAGGCCTCAGAGAGTAGGAGAGAAAGGGGCATCTGAGTCACTCTCTGTTCCTACTAGGGAGCATTTTGTTCTCCATAAACTAAACAGTCCTTTTCTACCCACCTTTCTTGGGGAAAAGGGCCCATAGGGCAGCTCAGAGGAAATGTGAAAGCTGGTACAGAGATTGAATCACCATGTGTTCTGACTCCCAGCCCCACATCTTATTAAGATGGATGAGTTCAGGATACTCTATTTGACCTCCTTCAATCAACCAACCACCACTTTGAACAGTTTCCTTAATCAGATTTCCAAGAATTAACCTTCCCATTCTATTGTCCACCTCCAGACTCTTTGCCTTCTTATTGCTTCATCCCACCTCCCTACTCTTCCCAGCTGACCTGAGTTACAGATGACCTCACCCAGCTCTTCCTTTCCCAGAAGGAAGGAGCTTAGAGGAAGATAGGGCCTGTCTGCCCTTCTTTCTTCTTCTCTTTTCGTAACACTCTACCTGTATTGATCAGACATTTAGACCAGGAGGTCAAAAAGACCAAGGGAGATTCCTAGACTAAGGACCAGATGATTTGTTTCTCTGCCAAAGCCTCAACATAAGAATTGGATAAGGAGAGAGACCCTAGGCTGAGCCAATCTGGGTAAGGAGAATGGCATGAATAAGGAAGGGAAGACAGGAAAGAGAAGACTTATAGTGCTGAGATTTGGGGATGAGGCTGTAGGTATTTTGGGGAAAGGAAAAGATACCAGTCCTCTGCCCTCTCCCTCCAGCTCCCTCTTGTCTTTCTTTCCCCCCACAGGAAAAATGGTTCTGTCCAGGATTCTAGTCCTACAGCTACTCCTGGTACCAGCTCTAACCTTCCTCTCCTTCACATCATCTGCAGTCAGAAATTTCCATGCTCTGCACGTTGACTATCCTAAGGTTGAATTCCATAAGGGCTTCCAAGGATACTGCAATGGTCTGATGTCCTATGTTCAAGGATGGAAAAAGGAATGGCATTGCCCATTGATCCACTATGTGCTGCATGCTCCCTGGAAAAAAATTTGTAGAAACTGCAAGTATACTGACAGCTTCTGTGAAGACTTCAATGAGTACTGCTCTCTCAGCCAAGATACCTTTCTTCTTACCACCTGTGCACGCCTCTCCACAGAGCCACCCACCACCTGTCAATACAATGGAACTACTTCCACTCACCGTGTCTTCCTACTTTGCTCCAGAAAATACAATGGTGAACCCATGGAAATCATTGGCCTCCTCTAGGTAGAACTGGGAGGAACCCAAGTATAAGGGGAAACCTAGTCTTTGACCCCTGACAAAACAAGGGTCAGGCTGTTGTTCCCTGCTTGGGGAATGTAAGGCTTCCCCCTGCCCTCTGCACCCCTCCTATGACAACAAAGCGGGCCAAGCCAGTTTCTAGGAAACAAGATAATTTGGCAGAGTTTCCAAGAGCCCTCGACCACTCTCCACTGTCTCTACGTGAAGAAAAATAGATAAATTGCTCCATAGACGATCAGGAAATTGTCCCATTACTTTTTGAGGAAATCCAACCCTGCACCCCCTTGCCAATTTCCTAACCCAGAGATATAGCCCCTCACCCTTTGTAGAATTCAGAGTCTTCCCCTCCCTTCCCCCATTGCCCTAAGAAGCTAACTCTGTCCAGTTGGCAGAGGCTGGCTGTTCACTTGGCCAGATCCTGAAAACTGGCAAAAGGCCCAGAGCCATTGCCAGCACCATGACAACAGCTGGCCCGGCCTCCCTTCTCCCCAACCCCCACCTTCTATCCCCATTCCTTCTTTCTCTGCTCAGCTTCCTCCAAAGGATATCTTTGTTTGCTAGACACTGGTCATCTAGTCTCTGAAGCACTCAGCCCCCTCACACCCATCCTGGGGTCACAGAACCCCTTCCTATCCCATCTCCCCCACCTCTTAACCATATACCCCCAATTCCAATTCTCTCCCTTTCTTTCCCATTGGGGTTCCCTTTATATATAATCTGCCCTCTCCTTTCTTTCCATCCCACCATAGAGTCTACATAACACTTGTGTGGTTGAGTGGGATGGAGTAAGATAAAGTTTTTTAAACCATGAACCATGTGCCTTATTTCATCTGGTTACATTGTGAAATCTAGAAAGGGTACAAGAGAATTGAGGAGGATGGGATTGTTGGGGTGGCTACAGATCTGAGAGACTACAGAGCTTCAAATTCAACAAACTCAAAAGCCTTTTTTCCTTCCCTAGAATCTCCTTTTTCCTCTCAACTAGGTCTCCTCTTCAACCTCTCTCCTCTTTCTTTTACCTTGGGATTCTTTCTTTCCTTTCAGAAGGCCCCTCAAACAATCTGTTTCCTATACTGACTCCAGTGACTCTGTGGGTAATGGGACAGGGGGGGCAGAGAAGGGAAAGGATGGCAATGTTAACGGTATGATCATGGCCAACTGGTTTAATTTCTCTGGACTAAGTTTTCTCATATGAAAAATTATAGTAATTCCTCCAGTATCCAATATGCAATTAGTCTGGCAGTGGTATGAAGGGTATACTGAGGTGAAAAATTGGGGTGAGGTGTATGTATATGTGTGATATATATAGATATAGATAGATAGATATAGATATTTGTGTGTATGAGACCTGTTAAGAGGCTACTATTATAGAGTCCAGAGAGGGAATATTAAGGGCTTATCCTATGATGATGAGGGGGAATGATAAACAGGGGGTTTAAGAGATATGATGGAGGTAGAAACAGCAGGACCTGACAATTTATTGGATGTGAAAGGCAAAATTAAGTCTTGGATACTATATACATGGGTGCCTTGGCATGATGATTCAATTACTTTCTATCCCATCTAGGGCTGCCTTTCCAAACTGCAACCAATGGAGGCAGGTGAGATCTAATGAATGAATCAATCAACCAGTATTTATTAAGGTTCTAATATTTGCCAGGCACACTGAAACAATAGCAGGTCACATTTATATAGTGCTTTATGGGTATAAAGCACCTTACATACATTATTTCGTTTGATTTTCATAGCAACCTTGTGAATTATTCAAGGTATATGGGCCTGGATCTGTGATTTCATTGGTATAGGGAGCCTCCAGATGAGGAATTTTCTTCTAATTTCAGCCATCACATTCTCTAACTTAAGGGTTCTAGAATTGTCTAGAACAGTGAGAAGTTGTGAGTGGGTCATAGCCAGTATATGTTGGAGGCAGAACTTGGCATCAGATCTCTGTGGCTCCTTCTATGCCAGCTATCTATCCACTTCTCCATGGTTATAGTATTATTAGTACCATTTTATGGAGAGGAAATTGAGGCCCAGAAAGGTTGCTACTTGTCCAAAGCCACAACTGCAGTGGCACAGTTTGGAAAGGCAGCTCTAGATGGGATGGGAAGTAACTGATCATCAGGCCAAGGCATGCATGTACAGCCTCTAAGACTTAATTTTGTCCTTTTCCTTTGCATCCAATAAATTGTCAAGTCCTGCTGTTTCTAGGACTAGAACCCAAGTCCTCTTGCTCCAAGTGTAATGAGGGTATCCCATGGAAACACATGGAGTTGTTTTTCTTATTCTTGCTCATCACATATACTGACCAAACCCTTGGGTGTGTTGGAGATGGCTCAACCATGGGATTGAGAGCTGAAGTACATGGGCCCTCTGACATGACAAAGTAACTCCCTTGTTGACTGAGGAGTCGAGACAGGCTACCAGCTCACTCCTTTGCTTTGACTCTCTCATGTGGCATATATTACCTCCTTTCACTAACTTCCCCTTATGACAAAGGGTCTAAAGGTCCAGAAGTCCTTGGTCAAATGAATGGAGATGACTGGGGGTAAAGGAAACTTCTAGATAGAAGACAACCCAAGTCCTTGGCCTGGTTTGCCAGAAAACATGGACTTTGAGGGAGACAGCAAAGAGCTAATTACATAAAGTGCCTACTCAGCAGTCCTGCAAACTGCTCTATACTCTGATAGGAATTAAGCAGCAGTCTCTAGAGAGACTGTAATAGTCGTTACAGGGTATTAGTGACTTAAGTGGTGTGAAAGTATGCTGCAAGATTTTTGCATCTTTTAGCAAAACTTCTGTGTGAAGAGAAAGTACCTGTCCCATGCCTGATGCATATTGTCCATAGTGCTTCCACCTTTTAGGAAGACCCTAGGCAAAAGCTAAAATCTAAGCTTGAAACAATTTGTCCCCTGTGTATTAGGGTATTTAATGGGCTGAAGGGAATAAGAAAAGGGAGCATAGCATCCTTTCATTAGAAGCCAGGTTGCCCCAGGACTGAACTTAGTATAGAGGCCACATGCATGTGTCCAGACCAAAGGGAGTAGGTGTAGGGAAAAGGGAGTAGATGTAGTACCCCAGCCCCTTGGAAACAACTGTAGTATCTTGTTAGATAAGTCCACTGATCTTTTGGTAATGGTGGAATCCTCTGACTTAAATGTACAGTGTTCCCTAACTGGGGGTAGGGCATCACAACAATTTAATCCCTCTGTGAAAAAAAATTCTGGCCTCTGGGTGAGTTTGGGAGTGAAGAATTGGTGCTGGGATGCATTAATATTTTAGTGCACGGAACAACAGTGTAGTATAATTTGCACTGGTGTCAGGACAGGTTCAAATGTCAGTTCCATTGCTTACCAGCTATGTTGCCTTATATTTAATCTCAGTATGACACACTTATTGAAGGTAATGGTACTCCATCTCCTAAACATCACCACAAGGGAAGAACCTATGAGGCAATTAATGATCATTGGGAATGTGTGGGTGAAGTTTCAAAGTTCGCTACAAATTGAAGTCTTCCTGGTTAGCTGGGAGTAAGTATAGCATGGATTTCAAAAAACCTGTTGGGGTTTGGGGGTGACTGGGAAACAGGTACTTTGGCCTGGGAAACAAATAGTTATTCTGGTTGGGGAAGGACCAGGAAGAACACACATTTGGGTCAAATTGAAGTGGGTTTCTGATTAAATCATGGCAAACAGCCATGAGTTCTGAGACAGGCCTAACCCACTGGGAATTTAGGGAGGACTACCTAATTTAGAACTAGTCATAAACAGGTATAGAAAACATTTCACATCCCATCCAGCAGCTCTGAACCTTGGACTTCCAAGAATCCCTGTCTCCTATATCTAATTTCTCCCCCTTCCCCCTACTCCCAGGATTTAAACCTAGTGAAAATTGAGTGAAAAGTAGAAATTGGAGATGGGGAAAAGTGAGGTAGCAGGCAGAAGGCAAGATAGCCTGATGGATAGCTTGATGGTTGGCTGCCCTAGGGACCAACCATCTGCCCAGTCCCTCTACCACTGGGTCCCAGACTACAGAACGTGCCATGCTTAACCTTCACATCCTATCAAACTATCAAGTCATACGTCCAGGCTATCTTGCCATCTGCCTTCTATTTGACTTGTCTCCGTCTTCAATTTCTACTTTTTGCTCAAATACTAGTGCTGTTCCTTCTGGAAAGGATGTGCCAATTGACTGTTCCATACATCAACTCATCATCTTTGTGACTCTCTAAGAATAAAATACGTGTTACCTTTACTTATTAGAATATAAGCTCCTTGAGAACAGGGCCTGGTTTTTTGAACTTGTATCTTCGGTGCCAGTCAAATAAGGACAGTCAGCCAAATAAGGACCTAGTAGTGCTGATTCATTCATTCATTCAAATAAATCCTGGAAAATACACTTAGAACTGGAGAGTGGATGTAGGAAGCAGGATGAGTGATAATATAAAAGAAGGAGGTCAAGCTCTGAGCTGTTAAATATCTAGAGGCAGAAGTTAAAACTTGGGGTATAAAGTGAGTAACCAGAGTGGAACACCGAATTTCAGTCTCTAAAGAGTTCAGTAATGAGGTAACATTTCTGGAATGGATGTTTTCCCATTGAGGTGGACTGAGAAGAGTCTTGTATCCTGGGAATGAAGAGGTCTTTGACAGGCTTGTCACCTTTTTTCACACACCTCCAATCTTAGAAGTAACTCAAAGGCAGAGCCAGGCTGACTAGGTCTAACTTTACCAGGTTTCTTCCTTAGCCAAAGGCTCAATATGCCCTTAACCCCTGGCCTTTCCTTTTATCCAGGTTGGTTTTGAGTGGAGGAGTAAGGTGATGAATTTATTTATAGTGAAGAATAAACTGGCCTGAGTGGGTTGTTGTTTGTCCTTGGTTCTCAAAGAGGGCTATGATGTCAGGGAGGTGATGTCATAACATGCAAATGAATTGGATTTAGTGAAGGCATGCTGTGCAAAGTCACAGGCCTCCTCTGGATCCAGTGGCAAGATATAGATTGATATGACTGGAGGGGGCCCTGGATACAGTGGGAGACCATGGCCTTTTTAAGCTAAGGTCTTTCTCAGGTCTCAGTTTGACTGAGGCAACACCCATTCAGTGATTAAGGCTAGGTATAAAGGGGGAAAAAGGAGAAAACCTACACCCTCCAGTTCTAAGCGTGTTCCTCAGGATTTATTTGAATGTTGCCTGAATGAGTAAGTATTTATTAGGCCTAAGTGGGAAGATCAAAGAGGTTGGAAGTAGAGAGACTAGTTGACTGTTGCAATAGTAAACTGGGAGGTAGAGAGCCTTACCAGTGGTGGTGGGACTTTAGAGTATATAACAGATGTTTGAGCCAGAACTAAAAGGAGAGGTGAGGGAGAGAGGAGGGGGTCAAAGAGAGCAAATATATGTTCAGAGCATGAGCGGCATAGAAAATAGTAGTGGCTTTGAAGGGAATAAGGGAGTTGGCTAAAGCAGGTTTCTTTGATATCTAACAGGTCATTCTAGAGCTCTTAGGATGGCAACCCCTCTGCCAAATCAATTTTTAACAAACATCTATGAATGTGCAAGGTACTATTTGACTATTTTCAGTTCTGGCCTTATTCTTTCCAAGGGGAAAAGCCATGTTGCAATGAAGGTCAGAGACTTCTAGCCCCTTGGTGGCCTTCTGACTGAGTCCAAGTTTTACAGAACAA
This sequence comes from Gymnobelideus leadbeateri, assembly GCA_011680675.1. Lineage (NCBI taxonomy): Eukaryota > Metazoa > Chordata > Mammalia > Diprotodontia > Petauridae > Gymnobelideus > Gymnobelideus leadbeateri. Next base: position 341,062 of record WOXC01000492.1, read on the forward strand.
ATTCTTTTTATTAAGGGTGTTTGTTCTGTGAAGTTTGGATTCAGTCAAAGGGCCACACCTGAGGACCTAGAGGGCCATATGTGGCCTTGAGGCTGCAGGCTCCCCACCCTTGGTCTAGACTATCTTTATGGAGAACCTTCCCTCACTCCACCCATTACCCCCGCACCCCCCAATATGGATGAAGCAGCCTGCCCCTGGCACTGCCAGCAGAAAGCAGTGTGTATTGGCTGCCGCACACACAGATGTTTATTGTCTCCCTGTCGGTGATAAGAGCTAAGAAGATGAAGATGAAGATGGGGAGGAGGAAGGAGGGAGACACTCTCTCCCTGTTCCCCATTCCCTATAAAGGACAAGCTAGGCCTCTACTTTTTCTTCTCATCGTAGGTGCCAGCCCCTTTGTAACCACTCACGTAGCCAGAGTTTTCTTTTGTGTCATCCCGCCCTGCTTTGCCCTTCCCTTTACCACTTTCATCAAAACGCTCCTTGTGGGAGCCTGTGTACTTGCTGGTGTCTGTCAAACGATCCACACCGCCCACTGCCATTGCTTTCTGTAAAATCATAGAAGCCCACCCAAGGGCAGAGTTAGAACTGGGGGACCTGTTCTTACTCAATTCCATCCCCCCCCCATCATTCTCCTCCCAATATACATAAATACATATGCACACACGGAGCCCCAGACCCATCACCCATCATCATTTCTCTCTCTCTCTCTCTCTCTCTCTCTCTCTCTCTCTGTCTCTCTCCTCCTCCTCCCCCACAAGCCATCACCATTTTCTATATCTTGTATAAGGGGATCACCACTAGGATGGAGTCCCTTAGCAAAAATTATAGAAGGGTAGATGAGAAGACCTCTACCCCAGGTATCGGGTGAAGGAGATTGGGAGAACTTTCTTTTATAGTCTGAAGAATCTTCTGTAGTAGTTCCTACCAAAGGAGCCCTTCCAGTCAGCCCCCACTCCCACCACTTTTCCAAGTTACCCTTGGAAATGTCCTCTTCCTGAGGAGGGATTGCTGAAACAGAGGGTGAGAAGAGCTAAGGTTACACAGGATAGAAAGGAGAGGAAAGGGAAGCCAAGCCAAGAACAAAGACAGGGACGGTAGAGTATGAAAGTCTACCATGTAGTTCTGGGATGGTGAGGCGATTGGAGGTCACATAAAATGCTATAAAAGAACTAGATGAAGGAACTGGGGATGTTAAGCCTGAAGAAAAGACTGGGGTGGGGCAGGACAAGAGAAATAAGCATAGCTATCTTCAAGTATTTAGAGTACATAGGTATATAGGTATATAGAGTGTATAAGAAGTTGAGAGATGATCTTGAGGAAGACAGATTATTATTATTATTACTTTAGAAGAAATGTTGAGACTCATTGAAGGTTGCTGAGAGGCAGAATTTGTCTTCTTTGATTCTGTAAAGTGTGTGTTATAGTCATGAGCACAATATGTGCCAGGTGTGTAACAAAGGCCCACCTTAATGTCTCAGAACAAACCCTGGCATTTTGGGTCTCATTTTTTTTTATATTTAAATTTTATTTTATTTTATTTTTAAATTAATTTATTAGTTTAGTTTCAGTTAACAAGATTCAATTCCATAGTTCCTTGATTTTCAAATTTCCTTTACTTCCCTCCCCCTCCCCTCATGACAGCATATAGTACAGTATAGGGTCTGCAAATGCATTCATATTAAACATTATTCCAATTACAAAGGCATATTGTACTAGGTGGGATGAAAGATGGTAAGGAAGAAGTAAAACCAAACAATGAGAAGAACAAGATCATTTAGTTTGCTTCCATCAGGATTCAGGCTCAGTTCTTTCTAGTTATATCTCTGGATGGCGCATTTCTCACTTTCTTGAGTCATTCGGGATTAACTTATATCACTGCATTGCTGAAAAGAGTCCAGTCTGTCATAGTTGGTCATCACAGATATGGTATGTCTGTGATTGTATACAAATTTCTTCTGATTCTACTCTTCTCGCTCAGCATCAGTTTGTATAAGTCTCTCCAGGTAATTATGAAATCCGTCACCTCCTCGTTTCTTATAGCACAATAAAATTCCATTACATTCATATACCACAACTTGTTTAGCCATTCCCCAATTGATGGGCACCCCTTTAGTTTCCAATTCTTTGCAACCACAAAAAGGGCTGCTAAAAATATTTTTGTACATATGGTTCTTCCTCCCTTGGGTCTCATTTTTAAAGCTTATGTATTTAGCTAAAGTTTAATTATTCATTTAAAACATTTAGGTTTCCGTTCTATAGCTTGATGAATTAAATCAATGTCCTTCATATAAGTGAGTGTTCAATAAATGCTGACCTTAAAAATATGTATAATTTCCTGGGTGCACATTATAAAAATGAGCTGCGTAGGTCTCTGAAGCCAGTTCTCCATCACCGGGGATCTCCGCATAGAAGCGTACATAATGACTGGTGGGGATTTTTGTAGAGGAATGTTCTGCACTGGGGTTGACTATATTGACCTTGAAGGGTCCATCCCACTCTCAGATTTAGATTGCAGTAATGAGTCCTGTATGCTGGGGAAGGCCCTTGTTTCAGAAGAGAGTTAATATGATGCCAAGGGCTGAGGTGAATTTCTTGTTTGTCCTGAGATCAAATCAATAACATCATCTTGCCGTTGACTTAATCTCCTGGAGAGGAAGGTGGCCACCCTCTCCACAACCTTATTCCTATGATCTTTTGGGGGAGCAACAGCTTGGTGAGGAGAAAACACTTAGGGATTTAATCCCACACTTGGGCACCATCTAGGTACTTGACTTTGGATAGGTCACCTGAATTGGGTTCACAGACACTCAGTAAGTTCCTACTACCTGCAAGACCTATAAGGCAGTAGAAGCATAGTGGATAGAGTGTGGACCTCAGAGTTGACTGGGCAATTCACTTCACCTCTCAGTGGGCTTGGCAGCCTTGTAAGCTGTAGAGAGTGTGCTACTGTTTTTGGTGGAAGAAAGAGGGAATGTCCTCACCTGGGAGTTCTCTCTAGCAAAAATGTCATAGGTCCAGCCAGTTTCTATCCCAATTTTCAAGAGATATTGTTAGCTACTTAAAGTTGCAAAGACAAAAACAAAAGTCTATCCTTGAGGAGTTTATATTCTATTGGACTGACCTTAATGCCTAATTAAGTGAGAGGTTTTCATCTGATGATTTCTAAGGGCTTTTCAGTTCTAATAGTCTATCATTAATTTAGGAATATACCTCAATTAACTCCTTGATTCCTGGGGCTTTTATAGCTACTCTCTCCTTATAGGATTTGCAGCGGTTATTACAGGAGTCATGGGTAGCAGTGGCCAGGTCTGACAAATGTTAGGGGTCAGAGATCTGAGTAACGTGAAGGGTTAGGTTTGGAAAGTGAGATGAGTTAGAAGTGGAGAAATCTTACTAGTAAGTCCTTACTAATAGGTCCTTCACTTGGGTGCAAAAACTCAGCTGCATAAATAAATAAAGAATGATAGGCACGTGGCTAGAAAGAATTTCATATGAATAAAACCTAGGGATGGCTGAACAAGTTAGGGGATATGAATGTGATGGAATACTATAAGAAAAGATGAAGGGAATGGTTTCAGAAAAATCTAAGAAGACTTATTTGAATTGATATAGAGTAAAATGAATAGAACCAGGAGAATAATTTATACAATTAAAATGATATTCTAAAGAAAAATAACTTTAAAAGACTTAGGAACTCTGATCAACATAAGGGCCAACCACAATTCCTGAGGAATCAATGAAAAATGCTACTCACCTATAGATAGGGAAGTAATGGACACCAGAGTGCAGATGGAGGTGTATGTATGCCCACAAATACATACACCCATACACACATATATTTGTGTATATGTATACACACACAGACACATACAGACACACATACTATGACATGTCCAATGTGGGAATTTGTCTTTTGCTAGACTACATATGTTTGTAATAGGTTTTCTTTTCGTTTGTCATGTTTTTTCAGTGGAAGGTGGGAAGAAGAGGATTTGGAGCTGAAAATAAAAGTGAGTTAAAAAAAGAGCTGGAGATGCTAGTGGTCTGCCACCTTAAGTGGACTACAGCACTGTGATAAAGCAGCCAAAAGAAGCGTGTGATCCGAGGCTACATAATTTGAAGAATAGTGTTCAGATTGAGGGAGGTGAGAGCTTCTGTCTACACTTTGCCTTGGATTGATCATAATTGGAGCATTCCATCCAATTATGGATGCCAGAAGGTGAAGTTAAAGGACTAGATACTGGCAAGAGTTGGTTGAAGGAACTGGAGAGGTTTAGCCTGGAGAAGAGAAGGAGGATTATTGTGCACGGAGGCCCAAATTAGGAACTATGGGTAGGAGTAACAAACATGGAAGCAGATCTTAGTCAAGTGACACTTATTAAATGGAGCTATCTGAACTCGAATGGGATTCTCAGGGAGAGCTGGGGGTAGGAAGGAGAGGTGGTGGGTTGTGAATGGGTTCTTGGGGTCCCTTCCCACGATAAGTTTCTATGATTCTAGCCTGGGGGTTGAGGGGATTGAGGTAGGATTGAGGTCATGATCAAGGTCACTCACAGTCACTCCTGAAGCAACTGGACCCTTGTCCTTCATGAGGGTAAAAATGCTTTCCAATGCCTCCTCTGGTTTTTTTCCCTTGAATTTCTTTTGGCCCAGTTCCTTCATTGCCACCTGGAACTGATCCCAGTTGATGGTTCGGGAATTCTTTTCCCTGGTAGAAAAGATAGACACCTTGACTCAGTCATGTTGTGACATCGGCACTTCAGCTATTCAACCCCAACCCCCAACCCCTGCCCCAAGCTCTATTATCCCTGCCTCAGAATCAGCTTTCTTAGATCTAGCAACCCAAACTAGAGCCTCCCCCCTAGCTCTAATACCCCAGAACCCTCGACTAGTTGCCTAACATCTGCAAGTAAATATGTAGCTCAGGCTTTATGGCGATAATCTAATAGTCCACGTTTGAGATAGAAATCCGAATTCAAAGCCTCACTGCCTCCTCCATTCATTCAGCAAGCATTTCAATATTAAGCACATGCCAGACATAAAAATAATAAAAGACTCACTCCTTTATCTCCTCGTCCAATGATACCCCATCTCCCCAAATTTTTCACTCTTATTATTACATAAAGCTATGTCTTTCACTCCTCTCCTACCATTCCTCCACCCTGCCCCCCCCCCAATAATTTAGATTCCAATAGCCTCCTCACTTTACTTTGCTGAATACAATATCCACATCAGTGGAAGTGACTGCCTTGCCATCTATAATGCCACAATCTTTACACAACTTGACAAAGTTCTTGTTGTTGAGGTCATTGCCACTGGAGGAAGAATCCCCATAGGCGGCAAAAAGGTGAAAGGTTTTCTCCGCTTCTGATGCCATTGCTCCACTGGAGGTTAAGGAGGGGAGAGACAGGGAAATGGTGGGGAGGGAGAATGAGAATGGAAGAGAGAGGGGAAGGGGGAGAGAGAGGGGGAAGGGGAGGGGAGGGGGGAGGGGGAGAGAGAGAGGGAGGGGGAGAGGGAGGGGGAGGGGGAGATGGAAATGGAATGAAGATCAAAAGAGAGGTAGTGGAGAGACTAAAAGCCTCTCTTCACTGTCCCTCTTCGGTCTTTCTTTATCCCACTCCCTACTCATCCCCTTTGAATCAGACACTAACCAACCCTCTTCCTTTTTTTGACTTCCCACTTAAGAGGGACCAAATGGTGCTTGGTCTTGCCTGGCTTTTAGCTCTTTGGTGTAAATATATTGGGTGAGGGAGAAAAGGATCTTGTGGAGATAGTATAGACTATGGATACCTTTGGAGAGGAGGTGGTTTTCTATGATCTCATCATTGTTTCTATGACATCAGTATGGTAACACCCCAGAATTCAGTCTTTGGGATGGCTGACTGGCTACATATCACTTTCTTGTTCCCCAGGATCACCCTTCCCCCACCTTGTCCCTTCTAACTTGGCCTGCCTCTCCACTGACCTTCACAGTAACCAAACTGTTCTCATCCTGCCAAGCCAGGCTACTAACCCTCTGGACCCTGGTCGAACTGTCCACATGTCCTTCCCTCTGACAAGAGACTAGGGAAAGGAGAGATAAGAATAGGTCTACGTTAGGACAACTTTCCCCTTTTTTCTAAATTGTACAGCTAAGCAAAGGGGACTCTAGAGCTTGGGGAAATCTTGATTTGGGAGGGTGAGGTGTTAAAGAGTTGGATTAATTGACTTCTAAAGTTGAGTCAGAACTGGAGTTGAGTTTAGGGCAAATTCCCATCTCTTGGACTAATTCACATGAGCCAGTGGACTTCCTCAAGGATTTCTTACTAGTCTTCTTTCTAAGCAAAAATGTTATAGGTGGCAGGGATTTCAGGAAGCATAAAATGGAAGGATTGAAATAATATGTTCTGTCCTCTTCACCCCATATATTTAGTCATCAAATTCTGTTCAGACTCCCTTCTTAGTCTTTAAATTTTTTCCCTTCCTTTCCATTCCTCCTGCCACTGATCTGGTGTGGAACCTTATAACTTAGATTTATACACACACACACACACACACACACACACACACATATATACATACAAATATATATATATGTATACACACACATATATACATACAAATATATATATGTATACACCCCCCCCAAGATTATTGCTATAGCCTCCCGCTTGGTCTTCCAACATCCAACTAACCTCATCTCCCTTTAATTCAGCCATAATACAACCAGATTCATCTGCCTAAAGCACAAGAGACAAAGCTAATGGGGATCTTGGCTTCAGGCCAGTAAGACTCGGGGTCCTGCCTTTGACACATACTGGCTATGCCACCCCGGTAAGTCACCTCCTCAGTCCTCTAGGCCAGAGGTATCAAATACCAGCTATGAACCAGATTAAAATGTAATCAGAAATATTTAACAAAATAAATAAAAATACACTAGAACACAGATCATGCCAATATGTGGTTTTCTAAGTCAATATGCAGCCTGCCAGGGATCCTTATGTACAGTTAGGTGGCCCCTGTTTCTGTCTGAGTTTGACACTACTGATCTAGGCTCTATGAATAAAAATTGCAGAAGGAGGTCTACCTGCAAAGTTTTTTCATCTAGGGAGTTCCTATATCAGTGAAGTCACATATCTAGTCCTTCTCCTTAAGATCTTGTCAGTCACCTCTTTAAAATCCTTTGATGGTTCTCCCCTCACCCATGAAATAAACTCCAGTTTGCTTATCCTGACATCAAAGACCCTTAAAACTTAGACCCAAGTATTTTAAGCAGTATGACTAGTACATAGAAGGTTGGCCTTGGAGGCAATATTGACTGTGTGAATAGAGCAAGTCACTTAACATCTCAACATTCTAGGCAACTCTTTCAGACTAGAAGCTGGACCTGTATTACTAGAGGATATTTCCACATTAGGAATTCCTTAAATGGATGAAATCGGGGCAGCTAGGTGGTACAGTGGATGAAGCACTGGGCTTGGAGTCTGGAAAATCTGAGTTCAATTCCAACCTCAGACACTTAATAGTTATGTAGCCCTGAGCAAGTCACTTAACCCCTATTTGCTTCACTTTCTCATCTGTAAAATGGGGCCACACCGGAGAATGAAGAGGCCAACCACTCTAGTATCTTTGCCAAGAAAACCTCATGGACAAGTCCATGAAGTAAAGAATAGCCAAACATGAATGAACAACAACAAATAGATGAAATTACTGGTTTGAATAAAAAATGAGAACCCAAACAAAAAAAACTATTACTTTTCAACATGAAACCTCATAGTTCCAAGAATGTCACCTTACTCACCTTTCCCAACCAAATGCCTTGTGTCCATTAAGTTCTAGACTTTGGCTTGTTCTGTCCCCCAATCCATTTAAACTTAACTTTTCCTTTAAGTTTCAGTTCCTGATCTCCTCTCAACCCAGTATTATTTCTCCCTCCCTAGAATTCCCTTAGCACTTAGTCAAAATCAAAACTTGATTTTTATCACTGACTATCTGGTATTGATTCTTATGTAGATGTCTGATCAAAAAGCAGGAACTAATTACTCTCTTGTGACATCCCCCAGTATCATACCCTTTGGCCCAAATATTAAGTATCTGTTGATTGAACATAGACAAAGTAGAGTCTATTTCTACTATGAACTGGCTTGTTTAGTCTATTTGTGACCCCATTTGGTGTTTTCTTGGCAAAGATACTAGAGTGGTTGGCCTCTTCATTCTCCAGCTCATTCTACAGATGAGGAAATGGAGGCAAACAAAGTGAAATGACTTTCCCAGGACCACACATCTCATGTCTGAGGCTGGATATGACCTCAGGTGTTACTGACTCCAGACCTGGCACTCAATATTCATTGCGCTAGTTAGATACCCATCAACTCCATGATAAGGCTGTCTTCTCAAAATTGGAGGCTGACTTTGTAGAAGTCTGAGATCCAACCTGGGCCTCCACCTTTATGAGCCTAAGAAGCAGAACATCTCCTCCAAGGGCACTTTACAGATCACCATGGTTCAGCATACCAAAAGGACTAATGGGAGAAAGGCGGGGGTGGGGGTGGGGGGGAAGGAAATTTTGCTTCCAGGAACTCTGAATCTAGATCCTTGTGCCGCATACAGGGTTTCTTCTGAGTATTCCTCATACCCCACGATTTTGAGATGAAGCACCAAGATGGCTGAAGATTAGGAGTTCAGTCTAGTCCTAAGGGATCTAAACACTTTCACACCGATTTTTTCTTTGTTTATTGGTATCTCCCGGTTCTTAGAGATGCTGGACAACTAAGAGTCAGAAGTGACGTCCTTTATGTGCAGTTTTTAAGCTTTGGCATCATCAGTCACTCCCTCTCACTCTTCATGTCCCATCAGTTGTTAAGCACTGTGGATTTTCTATTCATTTCTCATATCTATTTTCTTCTCACCATTCACTCTCTATCCTGTAGCTCAGACTCTCATCCCCTTCTCACTTAGAGTGTTGTAAAAACATCCTCATTGATCTCTTTACTTCTGTTCTATCTCTTCTAATTTATTGTCTATTCTAATTTATTATCCAAACAGATATTCCTAAAACATGGAACTATGACTTCCATGTCATTCTCTTCATAAATGACCGTCAGTGGGTTCCAATTGCCTTTAGAAAAAAATACAAAATCCTCAGCCTGGCATTTAGGGCCCTTCACAATCTGACTTCCACTTAGTTTTCTAATCTCTATTCTGGTCATACTGTCTATTTACACATGATATGGCATCTTCTGAGTCCATCTTCAACACAAAATTCCTGGTTCCCTTCAAAGTTCAACTCAGGTACCACCTCCTACATGAAGTCCTTCCCCTGCTGCTTTTGTTAGTGACCTCTCCCTTCTGACATGACTTTTCTGCTGAGGACAGGGAAGGTTTCATTTTGTCTTGGTAACAATAATAATAGCTGAGATTTGTATAGTGCCTACTATGTGCCAGTCATGGTGCTAAGAACTTTTTACAATTATCTTTTGAGGAAGCTAGATGCCACACAGTAGATAGAGTTCCAGGCCTGTAGTCAGGAAGATCTGAGTTCAAATCTGACCTCACATACTTACTATGTTATTCAGACTTACTATCTGTGTGATTCTGGGCATTTGCTTCAGTTTTCTCTTCTTTTAAATGAGGTGTGAGGATCAAATGAGATAATACTGGTAAAGTACTTAGCATAGGACCTAACACATAGTAAGCACTATATAACTGTTTGCTATTATTTTAATCCTCACAACAACCGTTTTATAGATGAGGAAACTAAGGCAAACAGAGGTTAAGTGACATGCCTAGGGTCACACAGCTAGTGAGTATATGAGGCTAAATTTGAACTCAGGTCTCCCTGACTCCAGACCCAGAACTCAGTCTACTGTGCTACCTAAATATTTCAATGGGCTTTAGACCCTTTGCATAAGGCTCTCTTAATTGGTGGAGCTTGATTACTCAATGGTCCATGACTGCCAGTGAAAGGTGAAGAGTTATCATAGCCAGGAAAAACAAGATCTTTTCCAAGCTTTTGGGGTGTATTGAGTAAGCGATCCACCAATGAGAAGAATCTGATGCAAATGGACTTGAGCCCTGGGTTATATATTTTTTTTGCCCAGAACTAATCAGTTACTTAGGGGCAGCTAGATGGTGTAATGGATAAGATGCCAGACCTGGAGTCAGTAAGACTTACCTTCCTGAGTTCTGTCCTTAACACTTCAAATCTGGCATCAGACACTTACTAGGTGTGTGACCTTGGGTAAGTCACTTTATCTTGTTTGCCTCAGATTCCTCATCAGTAAAATGAGGAGAAAATTGCAAACTAATCCAGTATTTTTGCCAAGAAAACCCAAATGGGGCCATGAAGAATCAGAAATGACTGAAAACTTTACAAGCACCAACCAGTTACTTGCACAAAATTAGTTCCTAATGTTTGTTGATCTGAATTGTTTTCCTCAAATGCTTTCAATTCAGTTCCCTATATAGAAGTATCTTGGTAAATGTATATTAAATTGAGATAAGCTTGGATTGTTGAATTTATGGCTAAAGGGAGGAACCAAATGAGGGGTATCCTTGATTCAGCTATTCCCTCCTTAGCAACAGCTCACCTCAGACACGGGATCCTATCTCAAGGAACAGTTGTCTTTTCCTTCAAGGTGAGAACCCGAGTTTCTGGGAACCATCTCAAATCTCTAGTGGAAATTTCCTGCTCATCCCTCCCCTCTCTTGCCTAGGCCCCTTATCAGGTTCTCCCTGAGTCATTCTGACCCAGAGACGAATTTAGATGTTGGAACTCCTAGGTCACCTCTCCCTCCCTGGTTCCCCCCCCAACTATGGCTATTGTAGACCAGTGAGTACTTTTCAGCCTAATTCAAGATTGAAGTTCCCCTAACATGATTGCAGTTAGATTAGTAAACAGGTTGGGAAAATACAGAATGATTTTAAAAACTTTTATGGTTCCAATAATACTTTAGAAATTAATTTCTATTTTATTACAGTAGAATCTTCACTCAAGGGAAAACACATTTGTTTATTTATGGATGCAGGAATTCTTTGCTATTAAAACTTTAAGCTTACTGGTTGTGCACTACTACTTTAAATAGAGAGCAGACTATTGATAAGCACTTTTTCTAGTTCTGAGGAAAGCTTTATATTCCCTTCCCTCCCTCCTATATAGTAAATACTGATTTCAAGCAACTTTCTTCTATTCCTAAAGAAGACCCCTCCCTCATAGTTCCCTCCATCTCAGCATGGAGGAGGTCTACAACAAAATTCTTTGCCACCCACCTTCATGTCCACAGCTATAGCTGCAGGCCCAGCTGCCTTCACTCTAGGACTAAAATCGGGTTAAACCCTGGGTTTGGAGGGGAGAGGGGACTGGGCTGGGGGCCAGACTGCCTGGGTTCTGTGCCCAGCTCCTGAGGGATAATGATGAACAGAATTGGGGGAAGGGTGTTAGAAAAGAGGTTGTGGGGTGTTAGGAGAACTGGGTGTGTGTGTCTGATGCCTCTAGGGGGGGCGGGAAATGGGGGCTTTGAAGTGATCCTGGCCTGATCCCTCTTCTCAGAGCCTTCTCCTGCTCAGCCCCTCCTTCCGTCCTGAAGCCCCTGCCAAGTGGGGATGAAAGGGGCATTGATGTTCCTTGGGGGAGTTGGAAGGGGGGGAAGGCGGTAGTTCCCAGGCTTGGGGAGGGTGAGTTTGGGGGTCTGGGGAAGGGAAGGGGGTTGGTCTGTGCAGGCGTTACAGTTGGCAGCTTTAGTTCCATTGGTCATTGTTTCCAACTGGCCCAGTGCCGGGGGCCCCTAAATGGTGTCTCGGAAACCAGGCTGCATGGAGGTGGGGGTGGGCTAGGCTGGGTTGGAGAGTCCTAGGGGGAGCTTGTGGGTTGGCAGGAGATGGGTAGGCACAGTCAAGCTTGGCCTGCTTCATGCCCTGGGCAACCCCCACCCTGCTCCAACCATAAGTGACCTACACTGAGAGGGGCGGGCAGGAGGTAACGCAGGTTCTTCAGGGATGCCCAGAAAGGCAGAGAGACAGGCAATGCGAGAGATACATACTCAGGGTCGGGAACCCTTCTGGGGCTGTGTTGGGCCGCGTTGGTCTCTCTCATTTTCTAGGCCGGGCAAGGAGGGGTTAGCTCAGTCCGCAGCGGGGTCTCTTGGGCCCCAGCCCGGGACACTGTGTACTCCCCCCAGTCCCCACCCACGGGGTTAACCCCGCCCCCCAGCCTGTTTACCCAGGAGTCAGAGCCCCTGGGGGTCCCCAGCTTTCCCTTTCCTCCGCCCCCCTCGGGGCCATGACCCTGGAGTCCGCGTTGGCCAGGGCCCGTCCCCCCCACCCCTTCTCCGTTCTCTCTGTACCCCCTCCCGCCCCCTGCTCTATTTATAGCGGCTCTCGATGCTCCCCGCCCCCCCGGCTTGTTTTCCAACTACTCGCTCGGGAGCAGAGTAGGCAACCGCGGGACGCAGAGAACAGAGGTACCAGGACCCCCAGGCACCTCGGGGCCGGACCTCCCGAGGCTACCCGGGGCCCCTTGACCCCGGGCCTCCCCTCCTTTCGTCTGAGTCGGAAACCCTCCTCTTCAGCTCCGGATCCCCCTTCCCTTCCTCCCCTGCTCGCCTCCCTGCGGACCCTGGCGGTTTGGGGGAAAAGCCCTGGAGTATTGGGGCTGGGGGCAGGGTCCTGCAAACCCCCTCCCCGGAGAGACACGGGATGACCGCGGGAGGGGGCGGCCGGGAGAGGACTTTGGGAAAGGGATCTGGAGTTGGAACCGGAGCCGGGGGGGTTGGGGACTAAGAGCAGGTGTCAGGAGAGAGGGTGGGGGCAGCCCCCAACGACTTTGTTGGGGGGCACCACCTCCTAGGACTTAGAGAACGACTCCCCCCTTCCCTGTTCTTTTTGAATTTCTGTCGGGGGCGGGGGGAGATTGAAAGGGAGCTGCCGTCGACCCGGCGGTCCTGTCCCCTTCCCGAGCCCCGGACCCTCACTCTGGCCCCACCCCGGCGGGGGGCACCGGCCCTGGGGCAGGGCGTGTTTATTGGGGGGCGGGCGGGTCCCGGAAAGGCTGGGGGAGCAGTCCAGCCGCTAGCGTTTGTTGGGCGGGTCTATGGGGGCGGGGAGTTGGGGCGGGCCCGAGAGTCAAAGACGAGTGAAGGTGGAAGCGGCGGCGGCGACCGCGGTGGCAGGTAGGGGGAGGGGCGGGCGGGTCTGTCTCGGGAGTTGATGACATCCGTGTGGCCGGAGAGGGAGGGGGCGAGCGTGTCCTGGGACCCGGCGGGTTCCGAGCGAAGGTGACAGTTCTGGGGAGCGGAGCCTGCGAGCGGGAGGGAGGGGGTGCCGAACCGGGGGGTAGCTGGTGTCGAGTACAAAGCCGGCCCTGTCCGCGCCATGGGGCGTGCTGGGGAGCGAGTCCTCGGTGTCACAGTGGGCCGCGAAGAGGTGGCTTCGCCCACGTGAATTCACATGAATGGGCAGCGTGTCCCGGGCACGCGGGAACGGGTCTCAGGTGCTAAGCTGAGGCTGGCCCCGGAGGGTGATGGGAAGCAGGAGGATCCACTTCAAGGACCCCAGCATTGAGTCTGGCTTGCAAGAGGGCCAGTGGGGGAGGAGCCCCGGGCACCCCGATTCTATTCAGATCCCTTCCCGTACCCCCCTTTCACAAATTTCAGGCTGCGAGGACGGGTATTGGGAGTAGGGAAGAGAATGGGCTGTATGCACTCCATCCACTCCCACTCAGGGTTTTAGAGTTGGATGGAAGGAGCATCTATTGGAGACCAGTCCCCGTGTTTTACAGATGGGGCAGGCGGGTTGGGAATGATGATGCAGAGCAGTGAGTTGTGAATGCAGGTCAGCACCTAGTAGTTTAATAAGTGCTCTTGCACCAGATGCCCTTGTACCTTCTGCCCTCAAGACCTTGGACTGGTAGGATACCCTCCTTCCTTTACCCAGTCCTTAAAAAATATCCAGAAGAACCAAAACCAACCAAACAAAAAACCATCAAAGCCAGAATTTCTGAGAAGAAAGTATCTTTGGGTTTGAGATTATAGTAATTGGGTGGGGATAGGTAACCTTATTACCACCTGAGGGGGTCTGAGAGAAGGCTGGGATTAGTTGACGCGTTTCTCCCTAAAATGCCAAGGTCTTGACCGTGGGGTCACTCACCTCTTCTCTGTGTCTCTTCAGACCCCTGAACTGAGAAGAGGAAGAACTGGTCACCCTTAACCCCACTGCATCCAGCCAATAAGAATCCAGTAAGTGACCCCACCCACTGACCTATCTGTAGCTGTCTCTTTGTATTTGTCTCTTTTGCTGGCTACAATCTGATTAGAAGTTGAATTCAAGCATATTTATTATTCAGGGACCATTGGTAGAGGGGAATAAGGAAAAGTGATAAGTAGAGTTCTTTATGTCTCCCCAAAGTTCAGCCTCCTCCCCTTTTCTGGTTGCTTTTGTTCTGTCCACTTGGGTCCCTTTTCCCCTTGAGCCACTGACCTTGGGGGGCTGGGAGCTGAAGGTCACAATCAGTTATGGACTCTGCTTCCTTGTGTCTTGGAGCTAGACCTTTGGACTACTTAGTTCCTTGACCCCACCAATCCCACTCCCCTGCAGCTGGGGGCAGCCTCTGATCCAGGGTGGAGGAGGGAGGGGGTGGACCCTAAATATAGGCCCAGGAAATCTGAGCTGCCCCACTGCCCCTCCCTGGGTATTTCTGTCCTGGACAGAGGGGAGGAAAAAGAAGGCCTGGTGGTAGTAGTACAGCATATCTGGAGTCCTTATCCATCCACCCAAATTTTCTACCTTGTACGTCTGAGAACATGTCAGATGTGGCCAGGATTGTGTGCCTGTCATAATGGATCTCATCCTCACGTGTTCCAAGCATTGGCCCATTTTCTGAGAGGATGGTTTTGAAGGGGATGTAATGGACATACCAAGAGTGGGGAGGGGGGGAAGCAGTGTCTGAGGGGAAGAGTTAAATTCTGTACTCACTGCCTCCTGTTTTCTCCCCTCCCCCACTTCATACTTTTTCAGGCCACCATGGCGGAGTTACAGGAGGTGCATATTACTGAGGAAAAGCCACTGTTACCAGGACAGACTCCTGAAGCTGCTAAGGTTTCTGGATACCCTTTGATCCCCAAATTCCAGGCATTAAGACCCTCCCTTGACTTATATACTGGTTTCCCAGACTCCCTGACCTTAATCTTAACTTCCGCCCCTATTTTCTCCTGTTCTCCATCCCTGTTTCTCTCTTCCCATACATCCCTGTGCTGGAAGCCGTCTGCCCATGCCCCTAACACCATTCCCCACACTAACCTTCATCCTCTTTGTGTGTCTCTGTCAATTCTTTCTTTTTTCACCTCTTTTTGTTTTTTGAGTTGGTCTTTGTCCATCTTCATCTATGTCTGTCTTTCTGTCTGTGTCTCTTGCCATCCATATCTCTGTCCTGTGTCTCTGTGTATCCCTCCAGGAGGCTGAATTAGCTGCCCGAATTCTCTTGGACCAAGGACAGGTAACAGCCTGGGGTAGACCCAGGGTGGGAAGGGTAGGGATCCATTTCCCCCCCCCCCCCCCTTCCTCATTAGAGAGAAGCTTCCATTGGCTGGTTAGTCCTGATTTCCTCTCTTCCTTTCCCTCCCCTTTTCTGTTTTCCTTTCTACCACACTAGGTCCCATTTTCTCCCTATACTTTTCTCTTCACTTCCTTTCTCAGAGCTCATTGGTCTTCTTCACCCTTCCCCCAATCTGATTCATCCTCATAGGAATCTTCCACATGACTAAATTCTCCACCTTAACTTTCTCTGATCTTATTATCTTCCTGTGCTCTGATGCTACTTTATCTTTGGCTCTTTCTCTTCTTCCCTGTACCTCAGCCCTGATGTGACCCTTTCCCTTTCCCCTTGCCCTTTTAATCTAACCCCAGACTTGACTCAGATTTCTGTTCCTCACAGACTCATTCTGTGGAGACCCCCTATGGCTCCGTCACTTTCACTGTCTATGGCACCCCCAAACCCAAGCGTCCAGCAATCTTCACCTACCATGACGTAGGACTCAACTGTAAGCACTTCCTCTAGAATTCTTCATTTATCCCCACTCTAAACCCTACTTTCTCCATTTTAATAGGGCTGTGTCTGATACTGACATTCCTAGTCTAAGCCTTTCTCTCTGCTCCCAACACACTCCCTTTGAAACCCCTTCTTCCATATAGAGAAGAGGTGAGGGGAGTAGGTAGCCCAGGATGAAGGGGTGGGAATGCACAAATATGAAGGTGTTGGGGCTGTCAAGGAGAAGAGCTTCCCAAGTCTGACTCTTTCCAGGGAACATGGATAGAGTCTGACTCTAGGGATTTTGTCTCCCAGAGTAATGCCTCTGCCGGCTTGTCTCCTCAGATAAGACTTGCTTCAAGCCCCTGTTTGATTATGGAGACATGCAGGAAATTATCAAGAACTTTGTTCGGGTTCATGTGGAGGCCCCTGGCATGGAGGAGGGGGCACCCGTGTTCCCTTTGGGGTAAGAACCCTTTCCATTTATGACAACCAGATATTTTCTCATGAATGAATAGGGAAGGGCAGGAGAAGCCAGCAACTGGGAGAAGAGAAAGGGGAAGAAGAGGTGGTCACTAGGGGGCAGGAAGTGGTGGGATACTAAGAGTTTCAGAGGCCTTACTATTTCCATCTCCCTCAGGTACCAGTATCCATCTTTGGACCAGCTTGCAGACATGATCCCTACTATCCTGCAGTACTTAAAGTGAGAAGCTGGGGGATTCTTCTTTTCCCCCACTGAAACAAGTATTCCCTACCTTCCACTCCCAAGTTATGACTTCTGGTCTTGTGTTCCTCCCACCCCATTCACACCTTACAGGTGGTTGTTGTTGGGGGTGGATGGAGATGGTTGCCTAGGTTGGTGAGGAGGGGAAAATGGAGAAAGGAGCACTTAATGTTTGTCTTGAGTTTCTGGGAATGTTCTTAGTACTTTTGACCTGCAGGCTGGGGAGGGGCCTCTTCTGATCAGGGAGCTGGAGAGGAAAGGGGAAGGGGTGACATAAACCCTGAGAAACCAGACCAACCTGTCCTTTTCCCTTCTCTCTCTTCCTCCTCCCTCAGGAGCAGGGAGACTTGTCTTTGGTATGCAAAGTTGCATGTTCTGGGTCCTGTTCTTAGCCCTCTTTGTGTTTTGTCACAGAATTGGCCAGCTCTGGTTTTCTCATTTCCCTTGTTCCCTTGACCGCTCACAGTATCCATATCACCTTTTCATCTCAAGTCTGTGCTTTTTCCTTATATATTCTTAGTATGTAGAGTAGGATCAGAAACAAAAATAGAACCAAGCTGGAAAAACTCCTAGGAGAAGAATGGGGATAGGTTTGGCATGTAGTGGGGCACAGTGGATTGGGGGGGAGCCTTCTCATTGTGGTCACCCCCTTTTATTTTTTCGGGGTTGGACGCTTTGGTCAGTCATACCCAGATTTTCCTCTACATGGTGCCTACTTTTATTTTCATCTGCCCCCAAGAGGAAGACATCTCCTAGAGTGACTGTCTTTGGAGTCTTGGGGGAAAGAGGGAGGGAGGTCTGAGTAGTTGAACAGTAACAAATGAGAAGGAGACCCATATTGTGAGCCATGTCAGCTCACCCTGTGCTCTGGGATTAGATGCATCTTGGTCAGAGTTTCAGTGTGAGGTGTCCAAAGGATACTTGACCCTATAAGAAAGGGCTGCCAAGGACCTGAAGTTGAAGGCAGCATGGAGAAAGACAAGCGGTAGCTAGGTGGTGCTGGGCCTGGAATCAGGCAGACCTGTGTTCAAATCAAACCTCAGACATGTGCTAGCTGTGTGACCCTAAGGCAAGTCACTTAACCTCTGTCTGCTTCAATTTCTTCATCTGTAAAATGGGGGTAATAATAAGAGCTCCTTCCCAGGTTGTTATGAGGGTTGGGTGAGAAAGTGCTTAGTACAGTGCCTGGCACCTAGTGAATACTGTATAAAGGTTAGCTGTTATTAGGGTACTGAGTTCTCTCACCCTGAAAGGAGTCCCGTACTGTTGGACTGGATCAATAATTTAGATGAGAGACAGCAGTGATTTATAATAATCTCTTTCTTGCCCTCCTTGTTACTTGCTTTCCAATCTCCCCCCCCCCCCCCCCCAGTTTTCTTTTCTCCATATATCTGGTTTTACCTCTTTCTTCCCTGGTTAAGGGGGCTTCTGAGGCTACTAGAAGGTTCAGTTTTCCAAGATAACTAAGGTGGGGAGAGGGCAGGGGGACGATTAGTACTGAGAACCAAGTGCCTAGCCTTATGGTGCTCTCTGACCCTCTTGGAGTCTGGCCCTTGTGGAAAGGGAGCTTTGGAATGCCGCAGTCCCACTTTCTTTCCTTTCACAGCTTCTCTACCATAATTGGAGTTGGGGTTGGAGCTGGAGCCTATATCCTGTCTCGATTTGCTGTAAGAAAAAGGGGAGATGCCAAGATGAGGGAAAAACAGTTTAGGGGACTTAGGGAAGGGGATCTGAATTGGGGAATAAGGGAGATTTTGATTCCTTTTCTCCTTATTGTTCCTAAGCTTTTAAACCCAGACGCAGTGGAAGGCCTTGTTCTCATCAACATTGATTGCAATGCTAAGGGCTGGATGGACTGGGCTGCCCACAAGGTTTGGAGGGGCAATTGGGAGGTGCTTGAGAGTAATGGCTATATGTAGGGCAGGGGAGAAGGGAGAAAAGCAGAAGAGGAATGTAGGATATATCACATACAGATGAATGTTCCCCCAAGCTGGGGAGCTCCCTTATTAGGCTCCAGTCCCAGACTCTGTATCAGGAGTTATGTCCAAAGTGAAAAAGGAAAGAGGGGTGGGGGAGAGAAATGGGAAGCACTGACCTTACTAGGATGGAACGGGGTTCTAGAGGGAATTCCCCCCTTCTTCCTGTGCCATCTCTTACCTAGTCTTCTTCCGACAGCTGACTGGCCTCACCTCTTCAATCCCTGACATGATCCTTGAGCACCTCTTCAGTCAGGTACTGGGGAGCCAGTGGGAGTCATGGCAGCTTGGGAGAGTGAAGGGAACAAAAAAGGTTTCTGGGGTGCTTAGGGCATCTTCCTCCCTAGATGAGACAAGACCAAAGGAAGAAGGGCTGAGTGAGGGCCCCTGATGGATGCTGGCTTCCCTTCCTAGCCAGAATCTTTTCTTCCTTTTTACCCATCCCCCACCTCTTTTCCAGGAGGAGTTGTCTGGTCACTCAGAGCTGGTGCAACGGTATCGAGATATCATTATGCATGCCCCCAACCTAGAGAACATTGAGCTCTTCTGGAACAGCTACAACAAGTAACTGAGCTGTGTGTGTGTGTGTGTGTGTGTGTGTGTGAGAGAGAGAGAGAGAGAGAGAGGGAGAGAAAGAGAGAGAGAGAGAGAGAGGGAGAATGAGGGGTAATGGAAGTAACAGAAGTGGGGAGGAGTAAATAACATTGCTGTCACTATAGCAAATGAGAAGGGAACAAAGTCAAGGAGGGTGGGGTAGGGCACATACATGGGAGATGAACATGGAGGTAAACTGAAGTAGGGACATGATGGGAGGATTTAGCCAGGATTCTGGTGGGCATTTGTGACAGTAGATACACCTGGGCCAGTCATGGGAAAATGGAGGGAATTCTTTGTCTTGGAGGTAGTGCCCACCCCATCATCTCCTGTTGATCTTCCTCAGATCAGTAGGTTAGTGGTTTTCCAGCATTAAGATGATCTCTCTCTCTCTCTCTCTCACACACACACACACATACATACACACACACATACATACATACATACATACATACACACCACATACATATGCCATATCCATATATACTCTCCCCCAACTCTGCCATATTACCCCCTCCCCCCCACCATACCACATATATGCAATACATACAGAACATACACCCATGCATACAGAACCTCTTACTCCAGGGATCTGAGACACAAGTGGCTACGCCCACCCCATTTCATTTTACCACCTTCTCCATTCCTCATAATTTAGTCCCAGAAATGACCTATGATACCTTGGGGGATGGTAGCCTTTCTCTGAGTGGGTTGGGGATCATGCCTCTAACCCCTGCCTCCTTTTTTTTTTCATTTTCCTCTAGCCGCCGAGACCTGCACTTTGAGCGTAGGGGTGATGCAACCCTCAAGTAAGACCTTCCAGGATCCATGCTCTCTGATATTCTCCCTGGATTTTTCCCCAAGTACCCAAACCTCTTAGAAAATAGGAAACCTTATGCCAAAGAGGTAGTGAAGGAGTGGTCTGGATTTCCTCAATTTTTACACACCTCCCAACTTGGCTTCAAAAACCACTTTCTTTTTCCCCCTAGGCTTTTCCTTCCCTAAAACTGGGAAGTATAAGGGGTTGGGGTATGGTGATCAGGGTTATATAGGGGATTGTCCCCAGTTAAGGTCTACAAAGAGGCAGCCAAACCCACTCCTCTTTATCATTGTGCTTCTAGGTGCCCTGTGATGCTTGTGGTGGGAGACCAGGCACCCTATGAAGATGCTGTGGTCAGTGGGATATTCTAGAATTGGGTCTCTAGGCTCAGGAGCATATCAGAACTTTGTTTTGAGGGGGAAGGAGGCAGGATCAAAATGACAGAATGGCAGAAGAGGAAGGAATACTGGATTTGGGAATAGGAGGATTGGGGCTCAAACCTCAGTTCTATCATTTATGTGACCCTAGGCAAATGACTATATACCTTTCTGGGTCTATAAAATAATGGGTTTGGATTCCACTTCTTAAAACTGTGATTTTACGGAACTTGAAGATTTCAGTCCTGGGGAGGAGAGAAGGGAGCTGAGAACCATTAGGAAAAGGATGGGGTTCTGGGCTCCTGGAGGGATCTTGGTGGCTTCTGCTTCAGGAGTTGTGGAGTTAGGATTCTCTGAAGCTAGGGATTCTCCCTCATCTTGTCTCCTCCACATCAGGTGGAATGTAATTCGAAGCTGGACCCAACCAAGACCTCTTTCCTCAAGGTCAGTCACCACCCTCTCCCAGCTTAGATTGCTATTCTATCCATGACTCATAGCCCTGCTGTTTCTTAGTCCTCAGCTTCTCTTGCCTTAGCTTTCTTAGTCTCCTGGGCCTTCCCTAGCTGAGGGGGTGGGGTGGAGGGTAGTGGTGTGGGAGGAGGGACTGGGGAGGGGTGAGGTAAAGTCAGAAGGATTGATTAAGAGCAAAAGGAGGGGCTCTGTTTAAGAGTAGGGGTTTAGAAACAGGTTCTTGGTCCTATCCAGTGAGTTTGTCCAAATCATTTTGCTTTTGTGAATTTCTTTCCTAAACAGATGGCAGATTCTGGAGGTCAGCCCCAGCTGACCCAGGTGAGTTTCCCTGCTGCCTGTGAGATGGTGTGGAATGCTAATTACGCTGTGTAAGACTCCTAGAGCCCCAGTTCACCCTTCCTTAGTCCCCAAAGCCTGAACTCCTCAACCCTCCTTGATTATCTCTTTGTACCATACCTTTACAGCCAGGCAAGCTGACTGAAGCCTTCAAATATTTTGTTCAAGGCATGGGCTACAGTGAGTATGAAGGGCTTGGTGGGGGCAGGAGAGGGAGATCAAAGTTTCTTTCTCTTGTGTTAAGAACTCTGGTTCCAGGGTCCCCTTAAGAAGAGAAGAATGGGGGGAGAGGGAGAGGTTGGGTCTGGAGCCAGAATAAGTTTGATCATTTGTTTCTTCCTTGTCCTGTTTCCTGCCCCAAATCTCCTTGACAAATTTTACTGTCATTAGCCCTTCATCCTTCTCCTCCTTAGAATTCCCCAGTTCTAGCCCAGGCCTTCCTTATCTATGCTAACTCTTTTCTCCAAATAGTCCTACTTTTGACTTGTAGTTTCCCTTATCATTTAACAATTGTTTATCCTATCTGCCTCCCATCTCCACAGTGGCATCTTCCTGTATGACCCGTTTATCTCGATCCCGAACTGCCTCCCTGACCAGTAGAGCTTCGATCGATAGCGGCCGTTCTCGAACTGCCTCTCAGAGCAGCGAGTCTGGGATTGTTCCTTCAGGGTCTCCAGGACATACTATGGAGGTCTCTTCTTGAGCATCCCTCCCTCCCCTTTTGAAGGACCTGGCCCTCACCACCCCCTAGCCCCCCAGCTCTAACCCTGGGGCGGGGGAGAGTATATAAGGGTGATAGGCCGGAGAGAGAACAAGAGAGAGAGGTGGGACAGATTCTGCAGGGAGATGACTTTGTCCTTTTGATTTCTACCCTAACCTTGACCTCTAACTTGCCCCCCCCCCCAAAAAAAAAAACCCTGGGAGAGAGATCTTAATGTCTCTTAGGGACCCAAATCCTTGACTTTTCATTCCTGGATTGTCTCCTTATTTTAGAGGAAGACTTGAAGGGGAAATGCTATTCCTTGATCCAGGAACCTTCAGATGAGGGAAGAGGGGTTGCTACATCCCAGCTCACTCTTTTTTTCCTATCCCAGGATGCATTGTAATAGAGGCATCTGGGGAACCCACTGGGGATGGAGTTGCTAATGCTGATTCTGATTAATCCTTATTCCCTTAATGGGGATGGGTGTGTGAGTGACAGTATGAGTGTTTAGGAAGCTTATTGGGTATTCAGGGTCAGTGAAGGCCCTATGATTGCAATGGAGAGGTCCAGAGGATAGCGAAGAAATAGAAGTGGGAGGTGGTGAGTATGAGTGAATGTGTAGACTGGAGCCAGGAGCAGGAGTAGGGAAGGGGGCTGGGGCTGCTTGGCTGAACTAACTTTATAGTTGTCAGTTTTTATGAAGTGAGGTGGGGGGCCAGATCAGGGCTGTGTTGCTTGAGACTTGGCATGAGGGGTGGGCAGGATTGCCCATGGAGCAGGGTAAGTGTCTTAGGGGCTCTGACCACATTATAGTAGAGGGGAAGTTATTCCCTTATGAGCCTCTTGTCCCCCACAATTCCCCTTGTAACAATAAATTGTGTAGACGAGACTGAGGACCAGTGTTAACTGTGTGTGTTTGTATAAAAAAAGCATTAGAGAGATTGAGATTTCTTTAAAACTTCTTACACATGAGTAAAACACAAAACAGATAACCTGTTAAAATGTGGCATGGCCTTCACCACTTGAGATGATCTAGCTTCACAACAAATCATGATGAATGGTAAATCCCCTCCACTCATCCAGAAACCACTTGAGAAAATGCTTACAGGAATCCAGGGATGCTCTGGCTGCCATCTCTAAGAAGAAAGGCAGACCTAAACTGTCAGTCACTATTATCTCTACTTTGGAGTCCCCAACCCATTTGGGATTCTCAGTCATCTCTAGGCACAGCCTATGGTGGTTTCTGAGCAGGTCTGGAGACTTGAGTTCTCAAAGACCCAAGATTTGCCTCATCATGGTTATAGCAAGTCAAAGAGTATATAGCATTCTGGCCCATTGAAGCTGAGCCCAGTTACTTAGAGTGTGCTTTTTCCCTCCATGCTCAACATGTAAGGAATGTAGACACCAGTGTTAGACCATTTCACATGGGTTTTTGGAAGTTTAGAATTGGGAGGGCCACTGGAGCTTTGAGAAAAATTTTTTAAAGAATCACACTTTTTTTTTTGGAGGGGGAAGGCAAGGCAATTGGGGTTAAGTGACTTGCCCAAGGTCAGACAGCTAGTAAGTGTGTCAAATGTCTTAGGCTGAATTTGAACTCAGATCCTTCTGAGTCCTAGGCTGGTACTGTATTCACTGTGACACCTAGCTGCCCCAAGGCCACTGTGTTCTTGAAGGACAAAATGGACAAGAATGTTACCCACTTTATAGAGATAGGCACAGTAATCATGACCAAAAAGGACCAGGGTCATATACCACCCTGCATCAGAGAAATCGGGCAGGCAGGCATTTTCTCCAGCAATACTGAACTGAAAAGTGTTTATTGAATTTTGTTCTCTGGAAGATATGCTGTCAAGTGATGCACTCGTTGATGAGAGGGGAAAGTTGAATACAACCCTGACTCTGAAAAGACCATTTTGGCCTTGACTCTTGAGCAATTTCACCAAAACTTTACAAGGCACGCTTAATAACAGTGGAAAGACAATAGTAACTGCGGGCCAATATCAACACTAAATCAATGCTTCTCAAAAGGCATGTCATCAGCATGTCTAGTTTCTTAGGTGTGCCACAAGTGATATGCATCTTGTATGTAATTGTGCAATGTGTAAATCTGAGAATTGTTAAGACTTCAGCTGCGAGGGGGAGTCTCTTGACTATCCTTTAGTGTTGCCAATGTAGACTTTGAGTGTGCTGTGGTTTCTCACAGCACAAAGAATAATATACTGTACAATGAACAAAAGAAAGAAGCATTACATTAAATCAGTGTTTCCTTCTAGAGTTTCAACTAGCAATTTTGGCACTTGGGTAAGCAGCAAGGAGGGCCTCCTCAGAATCAACTTATATTTCATGATGTGAACATAATACAGGAAACAACAAATTTGGACAAGTAGAAGGAATTTGTTACTACAGAGGGTGGCCTACATATGTTAAATATTTGTGTCCTCTAAATTTTGGTGAACTAGTTATGGCACTACCTTTCACACTAGCAGGTAGGGAGAATGGATACCTGGACAGCAGGCCATTGTTAAATGGAGAGCAATCTGGGGAGATTATAAACAGGGCTGGTAAAAGCCCTAAAGGCATAGCAGAGCAACTATCCAATAATTAAGTATAGCTATGTGAGAAGAAAAAGCATCCTCAAATACAGAAATAAGAAATGAGGGTGGCTCTTTTCCTACAAATGTTTTGGTGGGAGCCTGAGGCAAAGCAGAGAGTTGTAAACAGCACTAGCTAGCTCTGCAAAGCATTGGAGAGTTTTTACCTCTGTGCAATTTGGAGGAGACATTTATTAATATTTCTAGTCTCCATAAATGAGGATGATAGTGTCTATTTGTGGGGTCTTGCTCTGTTTGTTAGACAGTGGCCAAGGGAGACATGATGGAGGGGAGGGTACCTCCACTAATGATCTCTTAGCACAAAGGATCCACATCTGTCTGGCCTGGCCTAGAGCCAGGTGTAGGAACAGATGACCTCAGCTTAGGCCAGTCAGGCCATATGGTTGTGGGGGCGGTCCTCCCAGGCTGATTTCTGCTCAGCTAGATTCAGGCCATGGAATCACACTGCCCTCTTGTGGTCGACATGACAATTTAATTTTGGTTTCTTGCTCTCACCACTTACCTATCTACCTATCTCATCACATCCTTTTCCCTGCTGCCCTGACTTTTTTTGCTATGATCTGAAAGTAAACTGTTCAAAAGGTTCAAAGTTTGAGAGGAGAATGGACATAGAGTGGCTCATGGCGGATGGTGAGGGTTACTGTAGATCCAAAAAACCATGGAAGGAACCTTAGGGTAGTTCTAGTTCCCTTGTCCCTCATCTTCTATTACAGTCCAAATGAGTCCAGGCTTGGGTTCCTGATCCCTTTCTTTCTTCTCTCCCTTGGTGAGTCTTCAGGCTCCTCAAACTGCAGGGTAAAGTTCTAAGAGAGCAGATAGAGAAAGAATTGGAGAAATGGGAAAAAGGAAAATCTTTTAAAGGATGAATGGGGAGGGAGAAAAGGAATAAACAAATTAGATTCAACCTGAAGAAAGACTAGCTGAGGCCCAAAGCCCAGAAAGTTAGAAATTTCTGAAGGTCATTCTCTGGAGAACACTTTCCCAGAGAAGGAAAGAACAGGTTTACAGTAAAAGAGAGATTAGACACTAGAAAGAAATCCCACGAGGGGTTAGCAGTGTGAAATGCTGGCTAGGAATGGCGATTCTCAAGACAGGAAGTCATTTCCATCTGGCTAGGAGCTGTGTGGGGCCATGGAATAGATGTCATGACCCCAGGAGGGCCTTAACAGCCCCAGGGGTTTGGAATTCCTTCTGCCCCATCTTCTTGGCACAAGATTTCAGTTGTGGCAGGGGTGCTGTATTCTAGGTGTCTACCAGTAACTGTCCTGGATCTTCACTGTCAGTATCCCTATTCTATCACATAGAGAGAGACCAAAATCAGGTAGAGAGGCAGTGTGATTATTTCCAATCAATAGTTTCTTGTATCAATAATAAGGATTTCAAAATTTTCCTGTACAGAGTAGGGTAGAGGTATGACCTGCTACATAGCATCTAAATCCCACTTTCTTACTGCCTTTTCCCTTGTGTTTTCTCAACTTAGTATCCACTCTTGCTTATACTTTTTGACCACATCTGCTCAAAAATGTTCCTGTCCCATTGCTTTGTCCTCCAAGAGTGGTCTTTCATTCCTCCTTCACTAATTACCCCTTTATTCTTAACTGCCTACATTTCTTGTTATATCTCAATTCAAACCCTTTGCTCTAGACAGGCAGAGGGGTTCCTACAGTGAAAGGCTTCAGAGTTCCAAATAATTATGTAAATGAACTTTGGGTAATAGGAAAGAGGTAAATTTAGATTTCATCTCCTGGGATCTTGTTTTAAAATCCCTTCTAATCTTCATAAGGATAAGAAGGAACTTGGAATTGTAGTACTAGAAAATTGCAGAATGACAGATTTAGAATTGAGGTAAAAGAAAAACTTCCTAATGTTGAAAAATGGAACAGGCTGACTGACTTAGGAGCTAATGTTTCCCCCTCCACCCTCCACCCCTTTACTATCTGGAAGACTTTAAGTGAAAATTAGGTGACCACTTATTGGGTGTGTTGTAGAGGGGTCTTGGTAATGAGCAAATTGTATTAGATTACAAGTGAAGTCTGTTCCAGTGCTGAAAGTTATAATTAGTACTCAGACAATGGTTACATCTTTAGGATAAACTGAAATGTAGGCATAGCTTTATATAGCCCCAGAGTGTGTACACTGTTGCCCTCCCTCTGATTTTTAATTTCCTCCTTTGGATCTGTCACTGTCACCCTAGTTGACTATTTGGTGCCTTTAAAGACTCTCTGAGCAAATTAGACCTTGCTTTTCCTCACTTGGTGAATCACTCTGCAAATCAATCCTTGGTTGGCTATTAATCTCCAATAGTTTTGGATGAAAATTGAGATTTTTTTTCTCTCTTCCATGCCCCATTTCAGATGGGACCTGGACCTTAGATTCTCTATTTTTTCTAGGATAAGGCCCATCACTGAGTTTGGCGTGTGCGATTTCAACCTCTATTACTGGGTTGTTCCTAAGGCCTACGTTTGCCTTAGGTTAGATGGTATTTGACATTTCCAACTTATTAAAAAATAAGAACATAAGTTTCTTTTCTACATCTTGAGTATCTTTGCCAGTGCTTGAGGTCTCTTTTCCCATTATTGCTGAGGACAATGAAATGTAGGTTGCCTCCCTACAATTCCATCCCCTCCACATCACCCCTATTGTTTCTGTTTATCTTCAGAAAGTTGGTTCTCTAGTATTACTGAGTCTAAAGAAAGCATATTTCAGGATCAAGGTGACTCCTAGATTTCTCAAAGCGGGGAGAATCCCAAGGATGAAGAGAGATGGTGGATGAGGATGAGGAAGAGGATGATGGTATACTGGGTTAGGAAAGATTCTGTTAAAGAGAATGGCATTACTAAATCATGCCTGAAGAACCCTGCCTCCATTTCACATTGCTTCATATTCATCAGTGACCCAGAAATAAGGTGCTCTACTTCTGCTGGAAAGTCATCTCATTGCTCCAACATCTGGAGGCACCTTCTTCCCATGCCTCTAGAACAAACCAGTTCCCTAGCCTACTCCCATCTTCCCCATGCAGAAATAAGGTTATTGAGGTTGAAGGGAGGAGGGCATAGGAAGAAGTTAGAATTAAGACTGTAGCAGTTAATTTAAGATACTTTTCTAAAGCCTGACCTCTGGTATAAGGAGTAGGTTTATTCACAGGTCTGGATGATTTATGTGGTATTAAGGAAAACAGGATGAGCAGCAGATAGAGAAACCAGATAAGAGCAGATCTGAGAATGTGATCTAGCAATCTCAAACTCCCTCCTCCCCTCCCTTATTCTCCAGTGATGAAAATCTGAGGTGGGGGACTTGCACATACTCACTTCCCTAGATTTTTCATCTAAACTCCAGGATATCTCCATTCTAGCACCCTTGCCAAAAAAGCATTGCAACCTTTCCCCTTCCTAATCCTAAATAAACTAGTTTGTTTGCTGGCATTTCAGGAGAATAGGAATGGGAATAGCAAGGGAGGTTCAAGATGAAAAGAATAGGAATGGGAATAGCAAGGGAGATTCAAGATGAAAAGCAAACAGTCTAGGGGAGGGGTGAAGTGACAACATCGGTGTGGAGGCTAGGGCTGAGTTGTGGTTGATCCAGGCATTTATCTGGCGCCTTTCTTCCTTCCTAAACACACTATATCTTAATTCTTAAGCACTAGGGAGCAGTAAAAGGGCCTGGGTTTAGAGAACACTGGGCTCAGTGTGAAGAACAGGATTAATGTGTCCTGATGTGCAGCAGTAGGTGGGGAGAGGGTCCTTGGGTTCTATTCAGCCTCTCTCTGCTCCGCCATCTGTTTTTTTGTTGCCAGCACCAATGAGGAGAGAAGAGAGGATGAAGGGGATCCCTGGAATCTCAGCAATTCATCCCTCTACAACCAGCTTCATCTGCCAACTTGTACTAGCGCCTAACCTAGGAAGAGGCCGTCATGCAGCTCTGGCCCTGCTCTCCTCCCCTCTCCTCCCCTCCCTTACCTGCTACATCAACCTGCCCTAATGCCGAGCAGGGAAGTCAGAAACACAGAATGGCTAAAACAAAGTGGAAGGAAGACTGACATTTATTTACACACGGTACCATAGGCGGTGCTGGTATCCAAGTCTAGGGCAATAGGCAGAAAGGTTCATCTTCATACTCTTGTCCTCTCTTTCTCTGCTGCCCCCACTCTCTACCCCTCCACTCCAAGATCTTTCCTGTTTCAGAGCTAGGTGACCCAAGCGAGGACCCTGCAGAAGAGGTTTAGAATCCAGTTATGAGGATGGTGCTTGATGCATACCACTGAGGCTCAATAAAAATGTCCCAGGACTAGGGCCAGTTCAGAGCAGGGATGTTCACTTGGACTAGTTACCTGGTAAGGATGATCTCTCAGAGTAGGGGATAATTCATGCCCAGATGGCAATTATGGCCATGAAGGTAAAACCAGCTGCTACACAACCCCATTTGGCTAGAGGGGATTCAGGGGCAGCCAGTTCCCGGGGAAGAATTTCTAAGAAGGTTACATAGAGGAAAGTGCCAGCTGCCACACCTTCTAATACAGCCTGGGCTAAGGCCCTTCCCCCCTCAGGATCTCCTCCAACCACAGCCATCCCCACAGCTAGGCCAAGGGGGGACATGAGGGCCAATGCCAGGATGGAGATCAGGGCCCATCGTGGCCCTGTGCCTGTTTGCACCAGTCGAAGTCCCACCCCAAATACCACTAATCCCTTGTGTGCCAGAACAGCCAGGCAAAGCTGCAGCACAGCTGGTACTGAAGACTGAAGCCCCACAGCCAGTCCCTCAAACACTGAGTGAAAGGAGAGTGAAAGCAAGAGAACCAGTGCCCTAAAGGGCCCCTGAGAGGGTGATGGCAGAGGTCCATGACTGTGGAGACTCAAGGAATGGGCATCATGGGCCCCACCCCATTCCTCCTCATGTGTTTTTGACCCCCTGGTACCACTAGGGCACCACTGCAGTGCCAGTGACTCCAGAAGGAAGACCAAGAAGAAGCCTAGGGAGATGATGAGCTCCCCAAACGGGTAATCCACCTAGAGACAGAGAGAGGAAATAATGAGGTGAGAACAGATAAAAGGGGGTGAAAAGAAAAGGAGTGACATGAAGAAAATGTGGTGGGACAAGAAGCAGTGGGCAGGGGAATGGTGTTAGAGATGGGGGATAATGAGAGGGAAGGAAGACCTGAAGGGAAGAATGTCAATCAATCATGAGAACAGGGATGGGGATGTAGGGAAAGATCATACATGTAATAAGATCCAGAGAACAGGGTTACAAAGAGGGAAAGAACGGATGTCCCCTAAACCCAATGTACGTAATTAATTCTTTTTAATTTTAAAGTTTGAGGCTGGGAAACCGGGCTGGGGAGGAGAAAGAATGTTTAGCATTCCTCACATACCCCCAAGAGGGGCCTGAATTGGGGAAGGGATCTCTGGCTCTCCTGACTTCTCAGGTAGGGGCCTGGCTGGGGGAAACTCACATGAGTTGAATCAATGGTGTCAGAAGAATTTCCCTCATTTCCCGTCCTGTTCTGGGAAGGAGAGAGTATGAGTTAGAAGGGAAAGGGGTCAGGCTTCTGTTGTGTTGCTATGGTTCCACCTTCCTTAAAAAATGTAATCCCTGGCCCACCTCCCCCTACTAGATCTACCCACTTCATACAACTTTATTTTCTGCCCTGGGCCCTTTCGGACTTCTCCCTGTAAGCTTATTTGTGTTTTTCCCTCAGGTCCCACACCTTAAACTCAGCATCCCAGCCCCTCACCTGCAAGATGTATCTCTGGATCTCTGAGTCAATGCTCTCCAGGGCCTCAGCCGTCATGTGCATAAGCCCTGCTCCCAAAAACACTCCTGCTGATACACAGCCTAGGAGGCTGAGGACCCGGCGGTGCTTCCCTGCCAAAGCAAAGCGGCAAATGACAGGGCTCATTTCTTAGCTGGCAATTCAAGAAAGCAAAGAGGTGACTATAGAATATGGGTCTGAGAACAGAGAATCTGAACCTACAAGAGGAAATACACATGAACCCAGGTTCAGGATTAGAAGTGGAGGCAAGTCAGGGCCAAGGTGAAAGGAGGGGTTGAGGTGAGAAAGGGGCTTATGACACATGGACAAAGCTGGGGTTAGAGCTGTACCTGTGGCTGCATGGATCCGGAACCATTTGAAGCAGATAGGAATAATGCCACAGAACAGAGTGAGAGTCAGCAAGGCTAGCAAGCAGCCAATTTTGACACCCACAAGTGGCTCCATCCCTGGGGTGGGAGTTGAGTGGAGGCCCCAGGGTGAGAGAGTGTCTTCAGAACAGGATTGTTCAAAGCTGTTGTTTTCGCTCACCTGGCCCCAGCAGGCAGTGGTGGTGGCTGATGTGTGCTGCCTCCGCTTATGGAGACGTCTGACTTTGACCAGGGCTCTGCCTCTGGATTTCCCCTACCCCCCCAATCAGGGCCCCTCCCCAGCCTCACACCCTCTTCAGCTCAGTAACTAGAAACTCCAGACTCCCTGCCAGACACTGCCCAGAGCTGTGTGTCTCTCCTCCTCCTCGTGGCTGACTAATCCTTAGGTTGACAAAGAACCATATGAGCTCACCTCTAGGGTTAGCCTGATAGGAGATGGTATGCTCTATGATGGCTGAGTAGCCCTTACCCCCTTCTCATGGGGGACAAATGCCTAGCCTTTCCTTGCTCAGGACACTCAATCCAAACCATCCATGTTTCTTTACTCAATCCCCCTGCTTTGTAGGCTGCCGTATGTGACACCTGAACTGCACCCTTTCAGAGGGGATTTGGGGCCAGCTGGGGCAAAAGCAGGTAGGGCTAGGGCTTTCCATTTTGTCATGCTGTGGGAACTGAGAGGTCGAGTCCCTCACCTGCAACCCTAGACAATGAACTCCCAGCACAGAAAGAAAAAAAAAAATTGGTGGGGGGGAAGGAGAACACTGCAAGATCTGTGGGGTCACTGCATTAATACTGTCCCTGCTTCTTCCTGTACCTGATTAGTGCTTTGGGAAGGGGGGTGCTAAGGTAACCTAAGTGGCTATAAACCTCAAGGTAAAGGGAATAGCTGGTCCTGAGATTTAATGAAGCCAGGGGATAATGGAAATATTAACCAACTAGAGTAAAATGGACCAGTTTGGAGTGTGCTAGAGTGGAGCCTGGGACAGGACTGAGCCCTGACTCATAGCCTGGGTTCAAGTGTAAGTGAGACAGTTAAGGAAAGCTCTGATTTGGTTGAAGACCCTTAGGAAGGGCAATAAGGGGAGAAAGGACAGGAGAGGTGGTTGCTGGTTTCCCTACCTGCAGAGCCACATTAAGACCTGTTGAGCCAGTTTTCAGAAGACCTGGGGGTGGCTCTTGTCATCTAGTTTTCCCACTACTCCCAAACAGGATTCCCTTGGTGAACAGGGATTCTTTATAAGGGGCAATATTAGGATGGGCTAAGGACTAGGTGGGAACACAAAGAACCCTGGAATTAAATTTTATTACAATGGCAGATCAAAACTTCAGTGAAGGAAACCCTGAATCCTTCCCTGCTAAGAATCCCAACACTAATTTTTTTTTCTATTAAAAAAAAGAATTTAATTCAATTAAAATCTCAGAGGGTACTTGGTACCCCTATCATGAATCCCTGGGATGTTTTGTTTTTGGCAGGGATGGCAAAAACCGGGAGGTGTCAGCCAACTAAGGTCTCTTGTCAGTCATCAGAAGGATCTTGAACAGCGGCTGGAGGAAACTCAGGTGAAGTGGTCAAAGGCAAGCAATCTCCCCAGCTACTAGCACGAGCACAGCGATATAAGTGTCTATGAAGAAAAGAAGAGACACTTCAATTTAGCTTCCCTGTCCCCTTAAACATCCATGTGAGTTGTATATCCCTTCCTCCCTCCCAGTTCCTCATGTCTCCTGTACCTGCCATGTCGTCGGGCAGTAACCACAACATGCTGGAGATGGCCATCAGGACAACACAGATGGCAATGTACATGACGTGGCCGTTTAAGGACAGGCTGGGTGAGACGGGCCCATCGCCGATCCTCCCCTTGAAGGCCCCGGCTTAGGATAACCAGAGAGAACTTCTCCTCCTTACGACTATGGTTCTGATGTAAGGACAGGAAAAGAAAGTGATTGGGGGAAAAAACTTAAAAATAAAGGAAACTTTATTTACTTTCTTATTTCAAGCCTGACCCTAAAGTTCTCCTTCCATGGATCAGATCATTTGGCTCCTCATTTTAACTGTACTTCCTGTACTCCCTTATACCCCCTCCCCCACAGCATGCTTACCCAACTAAAAGGGATAGTGCTGTATGCTTGGGAGAAGCTGCAGGCTTGGGGCTGGGAAGCAGACAGCTTAGGGCAGGGAAATTCATGGGGGCACTGTGGAAAAAAAAAAGAAGTAATGAAGGTTAGAGAAACCAGAAGATAGTTTTATAAGATAGAACTGGAGAATAGGGTAAAGACAGCAGAACTATGAGTATAGATAAAGTAAACACATGGAAAGGTAAGATAAAATAGGTCATTCTCCCTTCTTCCACTTTCCTAGCCACAGCTGAACCCAGAATGATTTCTACTGGTTCAATCAAGGAAGAATACTCACTGGAGCGAAGACGTGTCCAGGTCGATGGTCTATGGGAGATTTCTCTGGTCCCTGAAGCCCCAAAATATATATATATATATATATTAGTTGTTGAGAGACCCTCTCACCCTTCCCACCTCCCACAGTTCAGTCACTGTGCTTCCCCACCTAAAGCGTTTTTCACCAGTCCTCCTTCAGTCATTAGACAAGGAATCTATGTCAATCTAGGTGACCACTACCAGTACCTTAAGGCACACCTGAAGCATGGGAAAGACAGTATAACTCAGTGTGCAGGATGGTGTGATCAAATCATCCACATACCCTTACTAGCAAATTCTACCTTTTCAAGCTGCTGGAGTGCAGCCCAGGAGGCTCAGACTCCAGGGGTGACTCTGGGTCAGTTACTCAGTGCCCCATGACTTTAGAACAGAGATATATTAGCTCCTACACCTCCAATGCTTCAGAAACCTATAGTCCTTGGTTCACTCGCTTCTCAGATGGAAAGTCATTCTGACCCAGGACAATATGCTTATTCAACTGGGAGCCATCTTCAATATACTGCTGAGCATTCCCAGTTTTCAAGGGCATGCCCACTCTGAGGAAGCATGGTAGAGAAGAACCTCACTCTAAGGACTAGGTCCCTGGCATCCATGAGGACTCGATGTCCAGTTTTTGTTCCATTTTCCACCAAAACCTGTGGAAGAAATTGGAAGATGAGTAGTCATCAGCTTAGGGCTGATAATTAAAACTATGGGAGTGGATGAGTTCCCTAAGAGAAAGAGTACTGAGAAAGAAAAGAGGGGCACAGGAGTGAGCTTTGGGGTACACCCACAGCTAAGGGATTTCTTGTAAATAATGTCCTAGTAAAGGACATTGAGGCAAAAGGAGAAACAAGGTACAATGTCATGGAAACCCACAAAGGAGAACAGTGTCATGATGCAGGGAGGTGGAGAAGGATGAAGACTGAGAAAAGGCTAACAGATTTGGCAATTATGAGGTCATTAGTTACTTTTGAAAGGGTAGTTTCAGCTCAGTGCTGAGGCTGGAAATCAGACTGCAGAGACCGGAAGGACAGAAAATGAAGGCAATGAATATAGATAGTTTTCAAGGAGTTTGGCTAAGAAAAGCAACACAGATAGAAGTTTGCGGGTATGGTAGTGCCTGATGAAGGTCTGTTAAGGATGGGGGATATTTTGAACAAGAGGAGTTGGGCCCCCAAGGGGTTTACTGAGAGTCGAAGGGAGATCTCAGCTTACCAGGAAGCAGCCTGTCTTACGCCATAAAGTTTGGATGACTTCGGTTCGATCAGCCATGCTGGACAACTCACTTAGAGAGAAAGCAGACACCACCACATCAAACTGTATCTGGGAATCAAGGCAAGGGACATCTTAGACAGAATTTTCTCCATCCCTGAGGGCCTCCCCCACCTTCTACTTCCCTTGGGCTTTGTTTCCACCCATTGTCAAATACTCAGGCTATGCTATCAAGTCAACGCCTATCCCTCTTCCAGCACAGTGAGGAAATCTGGCACTTGCCTTTGGTGAGACTGGGAGAAACTGTCTAAAAAAGACTCCTGGAATATGGGGTTTCCCAGAATCTAAG
The DNA here is from genome assembly GCA_011680675.1 of Gymnobelideus leadbeateri. Classification (NCBI taxonomy): domain Eukaryota; kingdom Metazoa; phylum Chordata; class Mammalia; order Diprotodontia; family Petauridae; genus Gymnobelideus; species Gymnobelideus leadbeateri. Next base: position 375,804 of record WOXC01000492.1, read on the forward strand.
CCACCTGAGGAACAAAGAAGAGACTTGGTCAAGCTGTGTCTATATACTTGGGGGGCAGAGGAGGGAACGGACATCCAAATAGAGAGTAAAGGCCCTAAGAATAGAGAAAAAAAGCTAACAAGTATGAGATGGAGTGAAGAAGGAAAGGCATGGGAAGACTAGAAAGAGAAAAGGGTTCCTTCTCTTGTTTTCAATCCAACCAGCCCATTCTCTGCTCAGCAAAGGATTCTATCCTTTGCCTACATCTAAGGAAAATACAAAAAGGAACTGAACTTGTTTGATCTTTTGGGAGAATCTTTTTTTTTAAAGGGATGGGAAATCTAATTCTCCTTCTCCATTCTATTACAACCTCCTCTACCTAATCGTTTGCTTTTTTCATTTGTAGATCATTTCAACAACCACTGCCATACCCTCACCTTTCAGAAGCCTTTCTGCCAAGGCCAACATGGAAGCTGAGCTGTCCACACACAAATATTCACGAAGGCTCTGGCCCCAGGTATTATAAGCAGCCCTATAAAGATAGGAGGACAATCTAAAGGATCTAAGAGACAGAGTTCTTAAACAGGGCACTGCTAATAGATACTCTCCTAAGTATACTAGTGAGCTATGTTAGATAAAAGTTAAAAACTAATGGTGTCATTTCTATTAATTTCTCTGCACCTTCTGGATGGAGGATGGAGGGCAATGGACTCAGAAAAATGTTTGTACATTAGAAACTAACATACAGGACCCTACCCTTGACATTATATTCTCTCCTCCCTTTTCTAAGTGTAGCCCTTATTTACTTCCCAAATTCTGCCCCATACCCCATGCTTCAAAGACTCCTTTCCATGCTCCTATCCATTGTTCCTTTCCTAAGCTCCTATCTAGAAATTAATTACAGCAAAATGTGATGACACCTGTGCCTAATCCTTAACTTCACTATTCTCTAGAATCTACTAGTTTCTTGGCTTTGGAATGGTACAGGCAAGGTTTTCTTAGGCTGGAAACGATGGGGCTCATGCCGACTTGAGTCACTCACCAAGTAACAGAACCAGTGCCTGAGCCAAAATCCATTAAAGTTTGTGGCTTAAAGTCTGGAACACGAGCTTGGATCTGAGGAGACAGAAGGCAACACCTAAGGTTGGATGCCAGGAATGACTTGAGGCCTTGCTAGAGATTACTCAGAATAGAGGACCAGGAGAGAGATTAGATGTGAGGTTTTTGAAAGTTTTCGAATACCTCAGGAACCCTTTATTTTTTGCTTTTTGGAGGACAGAAGGCAGGGCAATTGGGGTTAAGTGACTTGCTGAAGGGTCACACGGCTAGTAAGTGTTAAGTGTCTGAGGCCGGATTTGAACTCAGGTCCTCCTGACTCCAGGAGGCATCGTGCCACCTAGCCACGGCAGGAACCCTTTTATAATAGAAGCTAAGGGGTTTTACCTCATGGAAAGCTCTGGAAACAGCTGCAAAGCCACCATCTAGTCGTGCTGCCATGTACACCAGACTCAGCCTTTCATCATAGCTGCCAAAGAAACCAGGCATGTATAATTATCTGCCAAATGCTATAGATTTCAAGCCTCACGGTATCTCTTGCGTCTATCTGATGATAATTCCTATATCCTCTATTCCTAAGTCATAACTTTACTATGTCTCACTTGGATTACTGCCAAAGCCCCTAACTTACCTTTTATCCCCCAGTCTATGTCAGTTCATCTTAGTGCCTCCAAACTCATTTTCTCTAAAATAGAGCTTACATTCTGGCACTTTAAGCTCAAAAACCTTCAACAATTATACACTGACAGCTATGGGAAGCACCCAGGTATAGTGGGAGAGTGCACTAAATTTGGTGTAAAGAAGAACTTAATTCAAATTTTATCTCACATACTTACTATGTGGTTCTAAGCATATCACTTAACTTCTTTTATTCTCAGATTCCTTTGCCATAAAATAGGGATAACAATAATACCTACCTCACAAGGTTCTGGTGAAGAATGAATGAGGTAGCATAGATAGAGCAATTTGCACATTTTTAAGCAATATAAATGTCAGTTGTTACTGTTACTATTATTATTATCTTTAGCTTGTCATTCAAAGTCTTCTAGGATCTGTTTCCAACCTACATATGCAAGATAGTATCACATTTTACTCCTCAGGTACTCTAGTTGGATAGGACTATTCAATGAACTCAGAAGACTGTCCTTGGTTTCTTACCTTTATGCCCTGGCTCTTCTATTTCTTACACTTAGCTGAGTCTCCCTCCCATTGCTGATATATTGAAATCCTGCCCCTTCAAGGCTCAGCTCAAATGCTAACTATTCTACCACGCTTTCTGTAATCTGCCCAGTTTATAGTTATTTCTTCTTTGTCTGAATTTATGGTCTATTTGTACTTTTCTTGTGTTTTAATTTTTCACAGCATAAATTTCAGTTCTAAATAGAACAGTATTAAACCGGGATAATTTAAAATTTACATTTAATCAGCTTGATACTGCTACTAAGACCTTCCCCTTCCTTCCCTACAAATCCTGAAGGATCTTTTTCTCCTGCTTATTTTTATTTTTTCAATAACCACTCAAAATTAATTTGTCTTTCCCACTACCCCAAATGGAGCAAAATACAACAAAACAAAAATAACATATCCCTAAAAAGATAGCTGCACAATCCAGCAAAACAAATTCCTACATTAGCCAGGTCCAAATATGCACATCTCTTCATTTTCAGTTTGTCATCTCTCTGTCAAGAGATTAAAGTTTGTTTCATCATCCTTTTGAATTGATTGTTTTCATTGAAAAGAGATCTAAAACCTTTCAAAGATTTTTTCTTTATATTTTTGTTATTACTGTATGAACTGTTCTATTGGTTCTGCTTTACTTTGCTCTGCATCAAAACATAACTATCTTCTCAGTTCCCTCTGAATATATTCATTTTGTAATTAAAAAATAAAAACATTAAAATTTTGTTTTTTGAATTCCAAATTCTCTCCCTCCCTCCAGTCCCTCCCTTATTCTCTGAAAAGGCAAGCAATATGATACCCATCCCTTTTTTTGTCAGTTTCTCAGAGGATCTCCCTGGGCCCTAATACCCCTATCTCTTTTCCTGGGGTAAACCTTCCTTTCTTTCTGATCTTTATGATAAACACCGACCCCCTCCACTGCCCTGGGGCAATTCTTTACCTCAGTTTTTGCCAATGGTAGACAGTTTTGCGTAGCTCACTCAACACAGCTCCACGAAGCTGTTTCTCTGATTGTAATGACCCTGAGAAGAGAAAGCAAAGCAAATATTAGAGTTTAGCAACGATCAAGATGAAACCTAGCACCTAGAATGGGAATACCTTTATCCCTTCTTTTTTTCCAGCAGGGATTTAAAACCCAGGAAGTTTCTAGTCTAAACCTATGGAAAAATATTACATAAAAATGAAAGACATGTTCTGTGCCATCAGAAAAACGGTTTCGTCAAAGCATTATTCTTTCTCCGGTAAGTTCATTTTCCTTAGCTGCCCCTGATGACATCTATCACTAATTGAGTTTTATTTCTGTGTAAATGTGATGAGTACTGGGGGCTTGGATGACAGGATAATGGAAACTGCTTTGATCAGGAACTTCCTCACTCCTCTGTAACACTTCTTTCTAGCCCCGGGTCTGTGGAGCCTTAGCTCAATCTGCAGTTACTTACAAGTACCCTCAGAAATAGCTACTCAAAGTCTCAAACAAACTAAAGGGGTAACCACATATTAAAGAATATCTAAACAAATAACGGGCTGCTAGGTGGTACAGTGCCAGGCCTGAAGTCAGGAAGACTCATCCTCCTGAGTTCAAATCTGGCCTCAGACACTTTACTAGATGTGTGACTCTGGGCAAGTCACTTAACCCGGTTTACCTCAGTTTCTCATCTGTAAAATAAACTGGAGAAAGAAATGGTAAATCACTCTAGTATCTTTGCCAAGAAAAACCCAAATGGGGTCACGAAGGGTCAGACATGATTGAATAACAATAAACAAAGTATAGCATATGAGTGTAATGGAATATTATTGTGCCATAAGAAACAGCAAAATGTTTTAGAGGAAACTGGGAAAAGTTCTATGAATTGATGTGGAGCAATGTGGGCAATACCAGAACAATTTATATGACAAGAACACTGTATAGAAAAATAACTTTGAAGGACTTTAGAACTCTAATACAATGATAAATTGTGAGTTTACAGGAGAAAAGATGAAACATCACCCACCTCTTGCCAGAATTGATGGATATAAAACATAAATGAGATGTACATTTTTGTTTTTGGCCAATGTGGGGATTTGTTTTGCTGGGCTCTGCTTAGTTATCATGAGGATTAAAAAAAAAAAGTTCAATAATGGAGTATGAGAAATGGGAGAGCTAATGCTCACAAAATTAATTAATTAAAAGAAAGAGCTGCTCATTCAACACTGAGGCAAGTAACAATTTATGGCATACCATAATTCAAGTCTGAAGTCACTAACACTTCTTTCTGAATTTGTCCTGAAGTAAAGTGTGCTGGGAAAGCAGGAATGGCATAACTATGTGAAAGCACTATTGGTAGCAAGTTCAAATCTAGGTTAGGCCATGGGTGTGATAGAGGAATGTATGTGGATGGGATTTCATTCTATAGTACAAGCTGGGAAGGTCAAACACATTTCCTGATCATTCCTGATCCACATGATTGTAGAGGACAAGAAGGGTCTGGACATGGACTGTATACCCTCGTATGTGATGTACAACAGAATCAAAGATGTATAACAATAGCTGATATTTTACATACGTTTATCAGTTACAAAGTCTTTTGTACATATGTTTTCTCATCAGGACTTCAGACCTAATATTTGTGATAAGTAATAAAAGTATTAAATAATTCTCATTTTACAGATACATCTAGCTTCTATTTGTTAAGTGCTATTTATAACTGATTTGACCAGACATTGGAAAATTGACCTATTTGTCTGCAAAGCTGATTTAAACATCTTTACTCTCTTCTTAATTAGTCTAATTTGGCTTCTTCCTTTGGCCCATTTTAACCTTTACCTGTATCCTGGAGTTTATTTTCCAGCTGTATTGCTTTTTTGCGCAGCTCCTCAGGTTCTATAGGAAGCTTCCGACTCCAGAGGTAGTTGGTGAGTGTCTGAACCTGCTTCTCTATGTTGGGTATAGAGCTTTCTGTGGGTCAGAGATGAGAAAGGGTTAATCAGTTAAATGAAGATTCCTTTCTTTTCTCAACTTATTTCCTTCATCAAGAGGGTTACTCACCCTGCACAAGTTGCTGAGCTGCAGTGACCAGGGCTTGTGGCAGTTGCACTTGGGACAACTGTAAGATCCCTGGATGCTTACGATGTGGTCTCTTCCCCAGGAAATCTAATATATCATTCTCCTGGGACACTCTGGGAATAAGGTCAGCAAGTGCCTGAGTTCCAGAAAGAGGAAAATTGAATGAGGTAAGTTAGTGTATGAAGAAACCTGGGTAATAATAGCTCACCTTTTTTGTAATAATTTAAGGTTTTATAGAATGCATTATATGCACTATTTCATTTGACAATAACTTGGGGTAACACAGATTGAGACTGAATTCAACCAACAAGTAATTTATTAAACTAAACTTAATTATTTTTACACTGTTGTGGATGGAGGCAGAACACCGATGGCAGCATAGTGCAGTAGAATGTATGCTGGTTTGTAATCAGCAGAATGAGAGTTTGAATCCCACATCTGTCACTTATAACCTGTAAACTCTAAGCCTCAAGAGGTTTCTTCATTTGTAAAGCCAGTGGTTTGAACTAGATATCCTCTAAGGCCACTTCTACTTCTAAGTCTATTTTAGGACAGGAGTTTTCTCCAGGGATTGGGAAGTTTCTCTTGCCCTGATGATTGGGGTTCTCTTCCCAAAGGTTGGGTTAAAAGGCTCAAAGCCTTTTAAGAGTTAGAAGGTACTTCCAATCTGATGCACAGCTGAACAAGAATTCAATCTACATACTACATACTCAGCAAGGATCTAACCTGGGTCCAAGACATCACTGTCAGTGAATGTGGTTTTAATGAGCAGAGTTGACAGATTCTGATTTGGGGGCCACTTCTTCTCCATAGGGTTCCATATTATGCAAGGTATAGGTAGGTTTAGATGCTGATCCTAGCCAAGAAGCCACAATAATCATGCAAGTAAATCCAGCATCTGATTTGGGCATAGCTACAGAGCCTTGGATCGGAAGCCTCCTCCACCCCTTCCATTTCAGAATCCCTTTAGGTCTACGCCTATTTGCAAATCAGATTCCCTGCCTCTCATTCTCCCTCTCCCTCTCCCCTTTTCTGTCTCTCATCTTCCCTTTTTCTTTTCTACCACACATTCTTTGTCTCGGGCTTTTTACTCTGCATCGCTCTTCGTGTCTCTGTCCCTCTATGACTATCTATAACTTTTGTCTTGTGGGATGACAATTTTTCTCGTGATCAAACACACACGTGGATTTAGCTCGGGTGGGGCCGGGTGGGCTCCCCCTCAAAGGCTTTCCGGATGTGACCAAGCAGGGCTGTTCCCAGAAGCAGGGAAACGCGCGGGGAGGACAGAAGTTCTCACCCGGGACAACTGGGTTCTTGCCGGCTGGCAGCTCCATCTCCTCAGCCACAAAGGCCTCAACCTTCTGGTGGTGGCCATGACTTCTGGGACGAACCGGAAGCGGAAATCGAACCCCCGGTGACTCTCGGGAGCCACTTCCACCTCAAGCTCATCCTCAAGAACAGAGACAAGTCATCAACCAATCGGGAGAGGAAGATGATTTCTAGACTCCAATCGGGCGGTCTCTATGTAAATTGTCCAGTGACGTAAGAATATTTTCCCTGGTGGGAGGTTGGATACGTGTCAGATTTAACCAATGGAAAGAATGCACAGTGTCTGGGAGGGTCTCGTAGGTGTGACTGTTTCTCAGCAGAGACGCTGGAGGGCAGCTATTGTCTCTGTTACCTTACCTTAGAGGAGTGTGTGTGTGTGTGTGTGTGTGTGTGTGTGTGTGTGTGTGTGTGTGTGTGTGTGTGTGTGTGTGTGTGTGTGTGTGTGTGTGTGTTAGTCAGTATGGCTGTTGTTTTTGTTTTTTTAAAAACCTCTGGGATTACAGCATTAGTTTATTTGTATCATTCAGAATGATGTCATCTAGTATTTCTTCTGAAAATTTACATGAACAAATCTGAAAGTCAAATTTGTGTAAGAAGACTCCCTCCCAAATGCGTGTAAAAGGACAAGACCGCTATTTTAAAAGTGTCGCGGTTATTGCCAAATTAGCGCCCCCTCACCCCAATTGGTAAGCGAGTTAGCAAATGGCTAGTTTTAATTAATTTAATTCACTAATTAA